>JAFMOC010000031.1:3292500-3892500 GCA_019802505.1 Corydoras sp. C115 | reverse complement strand
AAGGCTTCCATTTCCTCAGTAAATCAATATATACCCTTAAAGAATGAAGCAGTAGTTGAGAATCTACTAGCATCACTGTAGGTAAAGTATCTTAGCATTACAATTTTCAATTTATGTACATTAAAATTTGCTCTTAGTTTGTGAAGACTTTTACATTTCTTAATTTTTTTTTTACTTTACTTTTGCACACTATTTTATGATCCCTTGTCAAGACTTTGACAGCTGCGATAAATTGCTGGACCTAATACCCTGGATTTTTTTTCTCTGGCTGGTCTTACTGTATGGGATTTTTTAGTAAGCCAAATCTGAACAACATGACCTTAGCAAACATTCCCACACCTGTTTCTAAGTCTAGACAACAGAGGGTCTTACTTATGGTTGAGAAATTATATATGTAAAGCTAGTGGTCAGTTTCAGCATCAATTCCAAAAAAATTTTGGTTGGGTATTTTTTAAGCATAAGAATTATTAAATTCAATTAATTATTAAATTATTAAATTATTCTAGTGATTCATTCCATTCCATTTTGCAAAACCTCCAAATATCAAATCAACCCTAAAAAACTACAAGAACATACTAATATCCATGCCATATATCTATAAATAGCAGATGTCAATCATTGATGTCAGTCCAGTACCTAAATGTGTAACACTACATTAACACAATACAATTGTTTCTTTCCTAATGTCATCAGAATCTGAGAATTTATCAATTAAACTATTTATAGGACTAACTTGGGTCAATAGAGTTGGTAAGACCCTGATTTTAATATTACTAAATACCACCACTGGTGATTAGATTCTATGTGTCTCCATTATGTAATGTTAGTTCACTAGTGACATTGTGGTTATGTAAACAATGAAGTCTGGCTATCCAGACATGACGTTCAATACCTATTGTTCCCGCAGCTTAGCCTTGCAGACTAAAACTGTTCTTGTTTTAGAAGCTTGCACGAATGACTCAATCAACTTGCTTCTACTAGGATGGCCATTTCCTGTTTTTGACGAGGTGAGCATCAAGTAATCTCACACAGTTCCTGTATCCACTAACACGGTACGCACATACACTCCCCTAAGCAGTCACACCTGAAGTCTGGTAGCTTGGCCTCATTTGTCACTTCAGCACATCCTGCCTTTGAATACATCAGATATTTATTAGACTGTTTAAGGAAAGACAACAAAGAATAAGCAATGGCCACTCATGTCTTTAACTTTCATTGTTCTAATAGAGCTCAATTAAAATTAGAAACAAATAAAGAATAAAGCGTTTTGATAGAAACGTGTTTACCACAATACAGCCCACTTATTACAGGGCAATTAAAGAGCCAAAAATATATAAATGCAGCATAGGTTAGAGGTAATTAGAGGGTACTAAACTGAACTAAACTGTATTCACAAGATAATAATCTTATTAATAAGTTATAAGGAACATATAATAATATGTCAGTAAAATTTTGTAGGGTACATATGTGCTTAAGTGCACTGTATAGAACTCTAATTACAAAGTAATTCCTTGGCAGGAACCTTGATTAATAGTTGGGTAATTGCAGTGTAAGAAAATTTAAGCACAACATAATTAAAGTGAAGTCACAATATATAGATATATATAAACATATATAGATTGAGGGTAATTTTTCTAATCTGAAAAATGAACATAGTCCACAATATAGTTGCAAAATGTTGGGTTTAACCATTAGTTTCTTTTATGGTAGTAACTTTTTGATGTACATGAAAAGATCATGAAAATGGAACGAATGGAAAATGTAATTTTTTCCTGAAACTGTAATTTTGCAATGAATAATATTTTGCAAAAAACAAATTCAGTAATTGTATGAAATAAAATTAAATATATGTGGTATAAATAAATATAAATTGGTCCTTCCCAATTCATAACTCATAGCAACAAATGAACTGTATTTACTTACATAATTATTCTGTAATCACCCATTACATATGATTTATTTTATTTCTTATTCTTATTTAAAAATTATTTAGCTAATCCTGTTAAAGAAATGTGTAAATTGTAAATAACTTACAGTGTTTCAGAGATATTTTGTTCTAGTCTTTTCCCACACAAATGTGTTCTTTGCTTACAGAAAATTGGAAGCTCCAGAAAATTGGAAGCTTGGAATCTTTTTTTATATGTAAAAAAAGGTGTTATCAATATTAAGGTAAATATTGGAAATTTAGAAATGAAAAGAAAGACAAACTGACATACAGACAGGATGACAGAAAGAACAGACAAGTCATAGCTTGCTATATGTTGCTATTTTGTTATATGTTCTGGCAGTAAGTCTGTCTAAAACCTTTTATTTAGGTTGGGAAAGTGTATTTATACTAGAATAAAAACATGGTCTTTTCTAATATATTATTTGAGTGCAAAACTCATTAGAGGATTACATACAGACTTGTAGTAAAACCCACAATATGCATTTCCGAATTTTACTATATGTGCTTATTGCCCGAAAAATGCCCTGTATAAATCAGGCTATAAGTTATGCTGTTTACATTATTGTCAAAAATATAAAACACTAACAGCAGTCTAATATCCAAATGATAGTTACATTCAAAATGAACTATGTTAAACTGTCAGGGTTCTTCTACCCCGTATGGTCACAAAAGTTTTATTTTAAGCTACCTGATGGTGCCTATAGGTGCATCAAATACACTGAGGGAAATGGCGAATGGTTAAATTGAATTTGAAATTGTGTTTAATAATGTTTTCTCTGCGTCAGTGTTAAGATCACTGAAAGTTCACATAACCAGAAGGCCATTGACTTAATGCTATGCATTTAGAGATTAGTTTGGTTTTGCTTTCCTTTCTGTCATTAGTACCGTCTGTATGTCTGTTGGAAACCATTAGCATAAAAATTAGCTGTTGTTAAGGAGACTAGCAGAAACATCTGTGTTGATGGGATTTAGATCTAATTGAAATCCTTATTGCTTGCAGCCCTGCTAATGCCCAATCTTACTAACAGCACCAGAGGACAAAAAAAATGTTTTGCTATTTAGACATGTCTTCTTCTTTTGCTAATTGAGAGACTAACAAAGCACCGACACAGCAGTATTTAAATGACTGTGTGCTACAATGCATATGGAGATTTTCTTTTTGTTGTCAGATACTTTTCTCCTAAATTCTTGTTTATTTAAAACCAGGGGATGTGAGTTTAGTATCTGAGGCACAGGGAAAATGTAGGTGACAGATGGGATTTTTAACTAAAATGTTTATGTCTAAAAGAAAAATCATTCAAACATGCAAAGTACCCCAGCTCGTGATCCAAAAATTGCTCCAGGAGCCTGTGCTATAATTCACTGTCATATGCTTTGCTGCAGTGTCATTTATTCTGAGCTAAATCGGTGTGCAGCTGTCTGATAACCTGACTCTTGCCCGCATGCGCACTTTGCAGCACCTGATCTGTTGCAGTGGTCCTCTAGGCTATTTTGTGGGCTGCTTTAGCTCTGTGATCTACTGGCGCGTGTAACGCCGACAATCCATTGGGCGGAACTGGCAGTAACAGATGAGCCAGCCATGGCGGGAAAAAAAAACGCCCTCATTTGTCTCTGTCGCTGCTGGTGAGCGAAAGGAGATGTTAATGCAGACTGATGGCACGTTGAAGGTATATAATTATGTCTGTGCTCCTTTTGCAAGCCAATAGGGTGCTGGTGTATTAGCCTTGATAAAACTAGTAGGTCTTTTGAAAGCTTACTGTATCTCTCTATTACACTCTCTGTCACTCAAGCTGTAACTCTTTCTCTGTTGTCTATGCTTTTGTAAATCAATAAAGCCAACAATTGCCAGCTAGCAGACAACTGTAAGTCAAACATGGTTCCATATGATGGCAAAAATGTGTTGTGCCATGTGTTGTGTATCATGTCTCCTCATAGCAGGCACAGTTGAACTTTTAATTGAATTCTAAAAAACAACAATAATGAAAAAAAGTATGTTTTGTACATGTACTCAGTTTTATTTATTATAATTTATATTATGTTTTGGATTTTAAAGTAAAGTTAAATTTAAAAAAAAAAGTATATTCAGAAATGTTTAACTGCAAATATTTTTAATAATAAAAATTGCAACAATTTTACAATTGTCTTAAAATATATTTATAAGGTGTCATCAGATTACTCCCAAGGCTTCCAAGTCCATGTCATGTAATCTAATGTCATTTCTATGTTTTTTGGACCTTAAGAGGTTAATTCTAAAAATGTATTCAAATGTAACAGGATGGGCTTTTTCTTTGCAAGGATTTCTTACTAGAAACTCTTATTGATAATCAGTACTTTATAGCTGATATTCTTACTTAACTCTAGGCTTACAGTCATGTCAAAGAAATACAAACCCTAAAAAGAAAGAACATCTTTGGGAAAAGAAGACAGTAAGAAAGTAGACAATTTTATTACTGAAAGTTCTTTAAACTTTTGGACTTAAATTCTATATGACAGCATTTATTGCTATTAAAAAAGGGCAGTTTAATGCTTTTTGGGTGAATAAAAGTATAAACCAAACAGCATGACTTTATTCTTTTTAAGTGTTCTGGACTGTCCATAGGCAGACTTGTAGGTTCTTTTATTTGTATGTTTAATGTTATTTCCAGTTTTGAAAACCATGCTATGTCTATTTCCAGTAGTCATCCTACTTTTGGCAGTAAGTCAAGGTTCCACAGGAGGAAATTTGTGGCTCAAGAGAAGTTTGCTATTGAGTGCAGTGAAATAATTCTTGTCACCAAGTGCTTCTGACAACCGCCACTTGTGATTCAGAGCACTATAAACTCACAGAGTTAAACAATTTATACAAAAATGAACTGTCTGTTTAAATAAGTGTCCACCATGCCATCAATTACACAATAACTGTGTACTGGTAGTCAAAAAGAATTGTTCACATGTACATGTATAATACTCTGACATCTAGTCAGAACTGTTTAAAGCGAGATCCATTCCATTTATTCACTTAGAGGAAAACCATGGTAATTGAGATTACTTTCCTTGTTTAATTTGTCATCACATAGCTATTTGTGGTTGTGGCAGAGCCTTTGTTTAGACTGGTTAGGAAATATAAAGTCACTATTTAACAGCTACAAAATGATTATGATGAGTGATCGAGTATATTCAGCAAAGTCCACATACTGAGCAAAATTGGTGACAAATAAGGCCAAAACCAAGGAATCACTATGGAATCAATTTAAAAAGGGTTGATGAATGAGTTATATTTGAGAGAAGAATAAGATAGTGAAAAGGATGGTGAAAAGAATCTTAATGTACTATATAACTATATAAAAAAAAAACTATATAAATTTTCACTAAATATGCCCACAGTCTTAACATGCTTGTTTTTGCAAATATATATTTAATTTTTTTGAAGGTGATAATAGTGTAAGTATAATTATGTTTAATTTATTGAGTATCTGGTTCAATTATCTGATTTCTTCTCATACAATACCATTTCACTTGTACTTCCTTTTATTTAATCCAGAGCAATCTAGGCACAGCATTGCTGAACCAGCAATGTAGGTAAAATAAGTCAGTTTTTTTAAGATGTTACTTAAATATTTCCATATAGCTTTTTAGGTCCTGGCATTACCTTGCAGTGATGGTCCAGTGAGACCCCATGCTGGGAGCCTATAACAAACAGGAAGGTCCTGCTGTTTTATGTCCATAGATTGGCCCAAGTGATAAATTCACAGTCAAACATACTGATCGTTATCAGATTTGCGGATTTGCCGAAATTCTCAAGTGTGACTATAAACACTATTATTCAATATCTTAAATCAAAACAATGTCTTTACCTTCGGTCAAGAACCTGTAGATCTGGATTTTAGCCCAGAGTTATTCAGATTAAGCAAACCAAGCATGTGATGTTTCTTTTACATTTTGGCATGTGCAGAGTCACCATCATATGAACAGTCCAAGTTTCACCCCAACTATGAAAAACTCACATCTGTGGTATTGCGTGATTTATATGTTAGCAAAATTACTTAAACAAGGTATGAAGAGAGTCTGTTGGCTGACTTATCTTGGAGGAGAGGTAAGCCTTGTTGTTAAACTGAAGCTGTTTGGCATTTTAGTGCCTGCAGTGACAGTGTGTTTGTGGCATTATAAATTATCCCCTCTGCTGGCAGCTGAAGTAAAAGAGCATTTGAGCTGCCCAGTGCAGTGCCTGGGGCCGTTTACCTCTGCTCCGCTCAACAGGAAGATGCAAATGCTTTGTCTCAAGCCACAAGAGGTAAATTGCAATGGCAAGTCTCTTTAAAAATCTTTTATTGTATAAAAAGGTGAAGGTGAAAGCATCCTAAAACTTTATTTTTGAATTCATTTTAAGTAGCTGTTTTAATAATGATCAAAATAATGCACTGTGTTTATATACATTTCATGTCAATCATATTTTTGAGGACGAAAATTAGCTAAATTAATGCGTGGTTTTAAGATGGGTTTTAATATGACGTAATTAGTAAGAAAAAAAAGAAAAAAAATATTTGGTACATGTGACAATTTTTTACATTTTCATTAGGTAAAATTAGGAGTTGTCTTGTTTTTTTAAAAAATCTAACATAAGCTTTGTTGCCTGGAACACCTTTCCGTATAGAGATAAGTAATGCTTTGCAGATTTTATCTGGACTGGCTTACTGTCCAATATAATTGGATAGTTTGGGGAAGTTCCTCAATGCTCTTTAAATATGCTGCATAATTTAAAACACTTGAGCTCTTTAACCTGATAATTTATATTTAGAGACTAGTATATTTTATGGAGTGATGCAGTTTAATATTAAACATATTGAAAAATCTGTACGTACTGGTCAATTGTTTGACTAATGAATGACAAAGTGAATATGATAATACTCTTCTTTAGATAGTGAGAAAGTGTTTACTATAGCTTATACAGGCATCCCAATAGTGTTTTTGACCTTAGTATCAGCAAGTGCCGCACTCTAGTCAGCAAGCACATGATTTATGGCATCCCACTGTTTTAAGACTGGTGCAGATCATTACATTCCTGAAGTGGCAACATATATCAAGTTATTTTGATCTCTAAAACTCAGGGCCTTAACCTTCCAATCTGACCCATGTGTGTCCTTTTGCATCAACAGTCAGGTCCACCCCTTTGTACCCTCTTTCCTGTTCTCTCTATCTTCCTCTCTCCCCCTTCTACTTTTCCAACGAAGAAAAAGGGAGTTTGTGGCTGGGCCATGGTGCCACTGCCTGGCTAATTAGAACCAGGGTCTGTTTAAACGAAAACTTTAGTAAAACATGCCATAAAATCCTGAAGGCTAATCATAAACCACCTGATTTCTTTCATTCCTTCTAAGGGGACTTCGACTGAAACCTTGGTGTAAACTTTTACGAGCACCCCTGGGGTCACCCGTAAACCCGTTAATAGAGATGAGATATGAGGAGGTTTCCAGGGCCTCCCATTTCGTTCTTTGACTCTACTTTTTTGTTGTCAATTATTTCAGCTTTAGAAAAGGTCTTGTGATTGCCTTGTATTCATTGAAGGTTTTTGCCTGGCATTAAACTGAAAATGAAAAGGAATTGGCATGGGCTCATATTGTCATTAAACTAGAATCAGTATGTATGAAAGTTCCAACTATGTTGGTTGTAGAACCATCACTCAGTCTTGGCTCTCAGAGGTGAGGTTAACACTGTTTTAATGGCAGTCATAGGGGAATGTGACTTCATGCTCCTTAAAGCATTCCATGCTGGGCCCATTTGGCATTAACAAGATTGTGTTTTATCGATGTATTTCAGCCTTCATATTAAATTAGCCATGTTTATCTGAAGTTCTAATATGAAGATGTGGCACAGACAGACACACACACACACACACACACACACACACAAACTACAGTATGTATATATATATATATATATATATATATATATATATATATATATATATATATATATATATATATATATATAAAGCTTTGTGCTTTCTGACTCATATGTTTCCATATAGGGACAAAATTGCAGTTTATTGTTTCTCTTACTTAGCTTGATGGTCATAAGACAGTCCTGCATTGTACTTCTGCAGTGGGACTGGCTAATAAGTTAATTGGAAGATAGGTCAGCACAAAAGTATGTCTTGTAAGGATATTATTTTAGCCTAATGCTAAACTGAAAGCTAACTTCAACTAAAGCTAACTTCTTAAACCCAATTAGTCTCAATGATAAAGTGTTCTTTATTGCTTTTACAGCCCACAAGCACTTTTTAAAACTTTGATTCGACTCATTGCAAATCTATTAGCACAGGAATGAATAGTGTGGTGAAAAACCTGACAAAACAATTTGTTAATTTTACAAATGGTAATGATTTTTACCTGTAACAAAACTCCCTAAGGCAAACGAAACAAAATCTAAATATCACGTCACAGGGTTTACATGTCTCACTTAGCACGGTCGAGAGGGCAGATGGCTATAGATTTCAGACCTCCACAAACTATCTCAAGTTTCCACAAAAGCTAAAACTTACTAGGCCTTAGACAACCACAGATTAATCTTCCACATCATTGCACTCTTATAATTTGCCATTACTAAAGCCATTAAAGCTGGTTACCAGGCTCCTTCAGGCCTCTATTTGGCCCTTTGCACCTCAGACGAGTCTCTGGTGAAGCAGGTCCTTAAAGCAGGGTGAAAAGATCAGCCAAAAGAAAACAAGGATGATGAATGGGAGAAAACGAGGGCCCTTTTGCTTTCTTTCATCTGCTCTGATTCTGGTCTTCGGTGAGCCATTAACCCAAAGGACAACTGTCCACCGGCTCAGTGAGGAATGAGCTCCCTACTTACACTTCAGGACTATGTTTATGCCTGAGAAAGAAAAGTGGAACAGAGGGACATTCGATAGGAGGGCGTATTAAGACAAGGCTGCATTGATTGTGCCATTTCCAGTTGTATTTATATCCTAAAATATATAGTATGTATGTTAAATATTTAAATTTATATTTGATCTAAGCTAATCCCTAAAGTAAGTGTAAGTAGAATGTATTTTATATCATACATACAACAATCATCTGAAAGCAAAACCCAATCTTACTGTTTAACCCTGGATTTAGCTGGAAGAATTTGTCCAAAGTGCTAAGACACCAAAGACAATAAATCCATGTTTCCTTGGAAGGCCTCAACCATTGAGTTCGGTTCGCAGCAAGTCCAGATGGCAGCACCTGCACCAGGGTGAAACAGAATCTAGGCTGAACTTTAGTTCTAAGACTATGGCCTGCCAAGAGACTGTACAAGGGTTTAGGGTCAAAGAAAGGGAGAGAGTAATAGAGGGTATGCTGCTGTCAGAGATAATTTTACCAGACTGTGTTTCAAAGCTGTTCCTTTAGCAGGGGTAAATACAATTTCATCATTTTCATCTTATCAAGCACTTGAACGTTTTAAGCACAGTGTTTAAAAAGTTTGGGGGACAAAAAGGTCTAATTATTGAGCAGGATAAAAAAAAAACTCTGGATAAAATAATCATTATTATGTAACCACATTTTTTATAAAATTTACTTACCCTAAATTCCATATTATAGCAACTGACAGGTCTGTATTTGGTGTCAATAATAAGTGAAGATGGAGGACAGAACATATAGCAACATATCAAATACATGGTGAGTGATAGAAAATATTAACCCTTGAATATGTAACCTTCTTGCAAGTAGTAATAGTACATATTTTTTAAATATCCTAAGCATGACACATGACTTTAAACTACACCTGAGAATGTGGATGTTAAATCAAAAGACATAAAAAACATTCAGCAAACAAAGTAGCAAATCCATTATCACCCCAACACTGTATATAGAGATGAGTGATGACTGTTCATAATCAAAGTAACATTGTATTAACTGTGTCTAAGCTAAAATTTTAGTGAACACTATTATGTAAAAAATTGTTATTTCTACTTCTAACAAACACCATTAGGTCATTGATTTTGTAGTAATTTCTGGATTAGTACAATATATAGTAATAAGTCTGGCCTAACAGTAGCTAGCATCACAATAAACACAGAGCAAAGATCTTAACGTGATGACATTATGAAGTGCTACACTTATATGAGAGTGAGCCACCTTGTAAAAACAAATCAAATGTCAGCTCTGGAGCAGCCAATGTTTGACCAGTGCAGTCAAACAGAGGAGGGGGCAACTAATGAAACCCTGCCCTTACTGTTAGCACTGCTACAACCTTTTAGTTTTCACACTCTCGCTGACATTTTCTTTAAACGAAAAAAAAAAAAAAAAAAATGCAGAGAGAAATTACTGGCTTTTTATTTAGTTCAATGCTTTTTATCGATATGAACCATTCTGAACTTTGCAGATGGGGCAGTGTTCCAGGTTTGTTATTACTAACCTCCTACAGGATGCCTAGAACAGGAAATAGAAAACTATATTAATATCCTCAGGCTTTTAATCAGTAACTTGCTCAAATATAATCCTGATGAGATATTGTGAAGGGTCGCTTCACCACATGCTTTGGTTGAAGAAGTCAATAGCTGCATCTTAAATATCTTTGGTGTAAGCTTATCATTGAGCAAAAACTAAAAGTTAGAATGCTGATTGTCCTTTTTACATTGTCAGGATAGTGTTGGGGATCTGTAAGACGTAGCATAGATACCCCCTTGAGAATAGCACACTGATGCGATATTACATTACTATGAGATGAATATAAAGAGAGGCAGGAGATCTGAAGGTGCAGGGAGTTTTGATAAAATAGCTGGTTAATTATTCAAGAGGATAATATTACAAAAGAAAATCTAGTCTCCTCGTTATTAAAAGCTCTGGTAATTACTTCAGAGCACATCAGCGGTTCAATAACAGCTCTAACGCTGTTAGCGGGGCCTCCATGTGTGTAATTGGTGAAAATGAACAATGGCTGTACAGAGCACGCGGGGGTGGAGTACAAATGAGAACTAGAATGTTTTTATTGTAGCACTTTTTCAATAATGGAAATATTGCATACATATGGCTGAGACCAAGACATTGCATAATACTGTCTTGAAAAATTATTTCAATTGAATTGTGTAATTTAGTACTTATAGTGTACTACATGGTGCCAAAAGTTTTTTATTCATTTATGCCTTTAACTGAATAATTTAAGTTTTGATATTTTTTTATTGCAATTTTATTGAGCAATGAACCATTTGAGGGAAAATGACATTGTTTAATATTATCACGTTAAAAAATCAGGCACCTTTTATTACTTAAATTGAAATAAAGTGCTGCCCAAATTGTCACACAACTAAAGAGATTGCCAGTTTTAAAAAATTTTATGTGTATGCTGTCACATTATCATTAAATTATATGTGAACTGATATCTGATGGCATATCTATTTCATTTATCTGATGGCATGTATTATTTAGTGTAGCTGTGATTTATAATATCTAGATGTTGATTAGTAGTTTCTAACTATCTATCATTTATGGAGTATTATTTTTCTTAGTCTTATTATTATTTTATCAAGTATTTCAGTTGGCTTTATGTATGTGTGAAACAGTTTGTCATCACTGGGTGAGTGTGTGTGCATGTTTGAGTCTGCGCTCATATGTGTGTATGTGTGTGTGTCCATTCTGTTTTCTCTGTCCTTCTGCACTCTCTGTATCACTGTGAAAAAGGAAAGAGTCACTACCATATGGTTAAACAAACACATCACCCAACTGCCCATAACTCAACTCCACTTAGCGAGTGCTGTCAGTGGATCTGCAAGCAGCCCAAGGGCCTCTCCTCTCCCATCACACACACACACACAGAGCCATAGGGAAACGAAAACAGGCAAGGGGAAAGTAAAGTAAAGGAAGCTGAGTCTGTATGAGTTTAATTTTAATCAAGGAGTGCATTTATCTCTGTTACTGACTCTACATCTCATGTGCTTATATGAAATAAGAAGGTTGTAGTGGGGAAAGACACCTGGGAGTGTGACAAAAAGAAAATGAGTATGAATAAACAGTGTGTATGTGTGCATGTGCGCATTAGATATAGGGCTGGATTTGTTGGAAGTGTGTGGGGGAGTTGTCGGGAACCCTTGGGGCAGGGGTTAAGACTTTGCAGGTCATTAGGTCACGCCATTTTCCTTTCTCTTTACTTCATTTCTCTCTAAAAGCCACCAGTGGTGTACTTATGAGAATAATTTATTGCAGCACTCACTACCCAGCATATCTGGCAATGGGGACAGACACAGCACACACTGGCAAACACTGTGCCTCCTTTCACTATCTGATTTAGTCCACACATATGAAATAAGATGTGTCATTTTGTAAATATGCACAGCTAATTCAAGCATTAAGGCGACGGAAAGGCCTTTGCTCAGTTTGCTGCTCAAGTGACCTTATTATTTAGTTGTTCACTTTTCCATACAATTATGAACTCTGTGCTTGGGTGCATCTGAAATTTGCCGTTTGCCCTCCAGTTACTTGATAAATTATACTCCACTGGGCTGTTGAATGATTGCCCTAATGGAGTCTACATTGCTGAACAGCCAACAGATGCTTCACTGAACAGGCATGCTGAGCAAAAAGGTGCTATTCTCCCAAGTGCACAGAGGTCATGATTGCAATGATATTGTAGTGGAATGTTAAATATGAATTCATAGAGCTGCACATGAACTTCCTCTGTTAACAACAGGATGGGCAAAGTTGAAAAGGAAGAATGATAATCATTATTGAGTGCCAAGAGAATCTGCTTGGTGAAAGCGAATGGCATGAGCATATCAGGGGTGATGGTGAGAAATACACTCTCCTAATGTATATGTAACATGAAATATAAACCTAGATTGATGTTCTTTGGCTTTTAATCAGTAACTTGCTAAAATATAATCCTGAATATATATTGTGAAGGGTCGCTTCACCGCATGCTTTGGTTGGAGAAGTCAGTAGCTGCATTTTAAATCTTTGGTGCAGGCTTATCACTGAGCCAATACTAGGAGGTAGAATGATAATCATTACTGAGTGCCAAGAGAATCTGCTTGGTGAAAGCGAATGGCATGAGCATATCAGGGATGATGATGGGAAATGCGCTCTCCTAATGAATATGTGAAAAGACACTCCGATAAGCAAAGTTGAAACACAGATAAGTTTGCTCATTCCTGTAAGAAGTTATTGGTCAATAACAAATTTAAAAAAGAGAAAATCTTAAATTCTTATTCTGCACATCTCATTCTGCACGAGGTACAACAACAAGTTACAACTTTGTAGACACAGAGTCCCTGTGCTCTCACCTGCCTGCAGTCTAGCTTTGTTTCCTTTATACATCAAAAATGTATAAAGAATAATAATTATTAAGACTTTAAGGTAAGCAGTTTAAGTATTAGGCAATAAAGGGCAAACATGTAAAGTAAGAAATTAGAAGTCAAATTAAAATGTGAAAATAGAAAGTTATGTATCATAGTGGTAAACCTGCATAATTTTTAAGTGTATTGCGAGAATTAAATTATGAATTAATTAATACATTTAAAAAATTCTAGGAGTGATCAAATATGTGGTTCCACTTTGTAAAGAAGTACAGAAAGGTGAGGTACATCTAACACCAGCATAACAGTGAACTTTAGAAAACTGTATATCAGACTTCACTTCATACTAAAAAGTGGCTGAAAATAATTTTAACATAGCAATAATTTTAAATTTTGTGGTTAATAAAGTATACAGTACATAGCCACCACGTCTATAAGATGCTTTAGATCATATTACAGGCCACAGTTAGGGGGATTCACTTCCATTTAACCACAAGATCATTAGGGAGGATATGTTCTGATATTGGTAATAAGGCCTGGCTCACAAACATGTTGTGATCAAGAGTTGAGGTCAGGGCTTTGTGCAGGGCAGCCAAGTTTTTCCACACCATACTTAATAACAATTTCCTTCAGTGTACATGGACATTTTCTGCTGACACAGGAAACCGTCTTTCCCAAAGGTTTTACAAGCACACAGAATAATATATACACTGTAGTGTTAAGAAATATATATCATTACACTTGGCTGCATTCATATTCTATTATGACCCATCATTTCAGATATTGTTTTGCAAATGCATGAATGTCAAGGTTGGGCTAATAAAAGGTGTTTCAGAAAGTGTTCTTGTGTTTAAATATACAGTAAAAATGAATTATACTATAGTCTCAAGTTAAGGTTTAGACTCCTGATTTAGTGAGTCAAAAATATTGTCTACGGGGGAAAATAGTTAAATGTGACATTTTATTGGAAACATCTGTAAAACAATGTTTAATTGTTTGCTAAATTTTTATTATTGGGGGAAAATCAAATGTGCCCCTACATTTGTATATAAATATAATTAAATAAGTATCTTAAATCTCGAGTAAGGACATTTTAACTTACAGTAGTTTTACTTAAAATTTGTACTAAAACATAGGATTTAAATTTGTACACAACGTTTTGCTTTAGACAGTATTGTTTTAGTTTGCTTTACGCTGTGTTATTTAAGTTTGTTTAGTTTTTAGAAAGTGTTTTATCCAGTTGAAAATTTTAAATTACTTGTGAGATTTTCTGTATTCTACTTGGCAAGTTATTTTTTCTGAAAGCACAGCCATTCATATTGGGTAAATTGTCAAATGTGCAATGTAAAATTTAGAAATACATCCATTTTAGATAGATGATGGAGTAAATAAAGGGTGTGTGTGTGTGTGTGTGTACATATGGTTTTGTATGCATTGTGCAAATTATTTAGAAATAACTCTTTGCTGCCAGTTATCTGGCAGGCGCAGAATAAGTTTTACATGCAATCAGCAAATGATAAGAGTCACAGAAAGAAAGATGGAAAGCTAGTTTTTAAAGAAAGAGGCCTAGGCTGTCATGACTCCTGCAAGGGGTTCTGCCTGTCCTGAGCATGATGATAAAGCTGTGTCTCTCACGGAGAGGAATGGCTCTTAAAGAAATGGAATTCCTCTCCTCATGCTAATGTTACAGCCTCATCCTTAGGCACACATCACTGCCAAAGGCTAGCTGCTGATGTAATCCAGCCATCTGAGACTGATCTATTCTGGCCAAATTGGAGACAATTTGTCCCTTCAGTAAAAGGTGGGGGAAGGGGTCTATTAAAGGCAAGCTAAAAAGTTTAAATACATATAAGAAAAAGTTCAAAAAGGTCTTGGATTTGATTTCAAGGTTGGAGATCTTTTCATTGTGTAGTTTGCATGTGCTCCTCATATCTGTGTTGTTTCGGTGGGAGCATAATTTATTTATCTATGTCGGCGATAAACAGAAAAAAATTATTTTAATATATTGTATCTTTTTAAAGAATGACTGACCTCATAAACTGATCTGTGTTCCTCCAAGCTCTTGCGGTTCAAAAGTTAAGCTTGCTGACAGCTGTTGGTTGTTCATGAACACAATGCCTGAATACACAAGGAACCTGACTCCAGATTTAATGTGTATGTGTATGTTTGCACGTGCATGTTTGGCTTGAAATGATGTGCAGCAGACCACAGGAAATGTAATAGCAATATTGTTTTCAAAGTTATTTTTTAATAACCTTAAGCCTCTAACATAAGCCCAACAGCCTTGAAATTACTACAGAGCAATCAATAGTTTTGACTGAATAAATGTCTGCCTTGTCATTAAAAACACTTGTTGCAGAGACTTAGAAAAAAATAGGCCGCTTCCCACTAAGACGGCATCAATATTCTGAATAGCTGCTACAAAATTAATTTGACTCAGTTCTGCAGTTGTCAGACCTACTGAATTGACCTGAGGTTGATGTAAATAATACAGGATTGAAGTTGTTTATGTATCACTCTCCTAATGGGGTTTAAGCCATAAATGAACTAACATTCATTTAGATATCATCTTTTTGTGATAATACTAATCGCAGCATTTTAAACTGAATTTAAAGCTGTTGAGTTTTTGTACAATTCTACTCTTGGTTTTGTACATATCTACCCTTGATTGATTATGAAGTATAACTTTTTTTCAGCTCATTATTTTTTTATCTAATTAAGTAACACTTTTGATGTTGTATTATTTAAGCAATGTTACAGATACTATGAAGAAGTAAAAAAAAACAAGTATTGCTATTATAGACTGGCCTACTTAAAATGTGTCTTTACATTATGGTACTGTAAAACATTGATCTGTACAATAGCAATGACAGCTTAGCCACAAAGTATTTGACCACAAGAGCACACAAGAATCTAACCATCCAAGATTGGACTGTGCCAAAAATATCTTGTCTTCATCATTTTAATTTTGGTTTTGATGGCTTGGATTGGGCTCTTTTCTTCAAATGTATATGAAATACAATATATATTTATTTACTTTCTTTGTTATTTTTTTGCAATAACTGAGAGAAACCCAAACTGAGAGGCTGATTACAGATCTCATAGTGCATGTAAGAGTGAGTATTAGTGAAATGCAGAGCCTGAGACCAGGCTGCTTGGGGAATTGAGGCTCATTGATCTGTCCTCTCCACCATGTCCCAGCGCCTGTAAAAATCATTAACCTTGCTGACATCTACACGCTAGAGCTGGAGCCTAGTATCTCTGTGAGGTTAATTAAAACTAAATGCAGGGAAAGGGTTCGAGAGGGGGCCACTCTCATGGGACAGTTTTCAAATGAGAAAGAAAAAAGTGAACATAGTAATGTTTTGTGTAAGGGACTATATGAGCATAAACACACACACGCACACACACACACACACACTTACATGCAGTTTGCCACTTTGGCCCTTATAATGAGGCATGAATGCGGTCATATGCTGACAGACATAGTGGGACACAACGTAAATCACTGGCTTATTATTGTGACATTTTATTCCTTTTTATATCTTGTTTAGATATTACTAATGGGGAAAGGAGCCATGCTCGCCGATGAGATATGCTGTTTGTTGAGCCTTTATCTACTGGAATTTTACAATAAAATAAAAAGTTAATTGCTTAGATCTTTTAAAAACCTGGGAAGTTTATTAATATAATAATCTTTACATTGTATTTCTTTTTACACAGTGAAAAAAACCTATTACATTCTCATGTATATGAACCATATTAATATATTTTTTTAAGAATTTGCATGTTGCAGGCATTTTGGTCTGCGATAGAAAAATCTCAAATGTTTTGTGATTCAATTTAGAAGGTGTTATTATGATGAAACATCTTTGCTGCAATAACTTTTCCTCACACTATAAAAACAATTTGATTTTCACTGGCCATTTTTTTTACTTACGGCGCAAAAAAAGAGTGTTTATATAGAGTTATTATACTGTTTTAATGGTGCTATTATTGAAATTGTGATTATGCCTCAAACAAATACATTTTAATATCCTAAGCTTTAATAACCAACACTGCTTTTGTACCTTTGGAAGTGCTGGCTGTGATATGATTACAATATCACTTTGTAGTCATTTGCTACAATTTGTGTTCAGCTTTCTGTCAGATAAACTAGTTATGCTACTGCAACATGGCCAAGAAGGAAACACAGCTCAACTATATTGCCTTCAATTTAATGTTGTTATTGCTTTTCACTCACTCAAGTGTCAGTCCCAGGTTGGAAAGATGAGGCTGTCTGCCTTGTTCTCTCCTCTTTTACAGAGCAGATCAGTAATTAAAGCAGTGTAGCTGAGTCAGCATGGCAGTCTCACTAAGGGAATAGAGATCACCAATGCTATAATCAGATATAAAAAGCACAATGAAGCTGGTTTCATCAGTGGTGTTATAGAACCTGGAATGCGGAGGACACTAAGAACATTTCAATTAACATTAAAGCACTGGTATAGATAGAGGCATGTCTCATTATTAAAAGACTATAAGCTAACATTAAGTATATTAGCATATACTGAGAAAAGCTTTTGTACATTTATGCTACAAACATTTTGGAACAACCCCCTTATATTAGTTTTATGTTTGTAGTGGATTAAAATTAAAATAGGTATTGGAGATTATGTACTATATTTCACTCTGGATTTAGTTCAAAGTATTTTCTTGATTTTAATTCCATTAGTGTCTACAAGTTTCATTTTTTCACTTGGTATCAGGGTGTTTTAAAGGTTTTGACCATGAAATATTTGTACATTTACATTAAGTTTAGTCATTAGTCAATTTTATATTTGTGTGCAAGTATGCTCAATATACTGACAATTTCCTGTCTCTATGAAACCAATAAATCCATAAGAAGGCAATAGAACACAGACTCTAATTGCCTGAATACCCAGAAACTCCCCCCACCTCACTTCATCCCTTGCTGGCCTGCTGCTCATTTCACTATTGTCACAGAGTGGTGAGCGGGACGGGGACGGTCAGTGGTCGGTATTGTGTGTTTGACAGGCCAAGAGTTGTCTGTGATGAATGGGTCTGCCAGCAGCCCTGACGGCTTTGCTGTTCAATACATATGGATACAATACCTCCTGCCTCCATGACATGCTGATAGACTTTTGTTGCCCTCGTTTCCATACCGTTTAATCTTGCCCACCGTATTGTGTGTGTGGCCACTGATGGGCAGATCCAGCATGTCTGCATTAAGTGAATGGACTGTTGGCTTTGATGCTGCTGGAGCACTGTATTATGAACAAACAAACAATATATGAACTAGAACTTCAAATGAAGGTTACATTTAGAAGCGTTCAGTATGGGTGGACATACAAGACTTAAAGTATAGAGTTACCCATAAAACTGAGAACACTAGACTTGTACATTTTTCAAGCAACCACAAGGTATTGTAAATGTAAAATAAAGAAAATAAATTCGAAATGTTTACAAAACTTTGAGATTTAAAGATTTTTTTTAATTGATTTATCTGTTTAAATATAAAGAACTGTTAACAACATTATATAAACATATATACAACATTGTAACTTAAAGATAATGATTATTTTAAAATAATTTTGTAAAATGTGAAGAAAAAAATCAATACATTTACTTTATTTTAGTAACCGGAGTGAGTAGTTGTATATTAAACTATGGTTAATAATGTGTGGGTTTTAAATATAAATAACAAAGAGAGTTACTACAGCCTCCTGCTTACTGGATATTCTACACCAGATGTATTCTATTTAAACTGTATGCATTTAAATTATTTCGCCTGATTAAACAAATAAGATAATAAAAAATTCAATAGCAGAGAAAATTATTTCATTATTGTATTTTTTATAATTTATGTACTGTGTGAGATATACAGTTTGATGTATTACAAGTAAATAATTGTATTATATTACAATTAGCAGCATTCCACCATATAATATGTTTTGCATAAGTCCTGTCAGAAAATATTTCAATCTTTGTTAAATAATGAGAGTTAAAAGGGAAAGTCAACTAGATTTACACACACAGAGAGACACCTACACTCAAACACACATATACAACTCACTGCGTGCGTGCGTGCGTGCGTGCGTGTGTGTGTGTGTGTGTGCATGTGTGCGTGTGTGCGTGCGTGCGTGTGTGAGTGTGTGTGTGTGTGTGAGTGTGTGTGTGTGTGTGTGTGTGTGTGTGTATGTGCATGGATAGATTTATGTACTACTAATAAAAGGCAGGTGATTAAAATAGGACTAAATATTAATTCTGAATAAAACTAATATTATTTTTCAGGCATTTGGTTTAAGTCAGGGGTCTTTGCAAAATGGTGTAAATATGCCAAATATTCTTTCGTGAAATCACACTCAATATTCTTTTGACTGTAAAGTATCTGAGACATAAAAGTTTCACTAGTTCTTCTTTTAAACTTTCTGGAGCCCAAAACCTTGAGCTCAAAGCCTTGTTGCCTGACAAATTTACAGTGCAGACCTAAAATCCCTTAAAGGACTGCTGTTCTGGGTTATTTATTATTTTCTCCACAAAAACAAATCCCGACTAAGTAAGGAATTAAGAAAGCATACATATAGAACCAATTGTCCCCCTGACCAAAAAACATCAATAAGAGCCTTTAGTGTGAAGGCTAACTAAAAACAAATGAGCACACAAGGTACCATTACCTGAGAAGAGGTCCTGCTAAAGCCAAAGCCAGATTTCTGTCCACTAGGGACACACACACACACACACACACACACTCACAAAGAGAGTGAGAATACACACTCATATGAACTCACTCAGGGACTGTTGCTTGCAGATCGGTCTGAGTGTGAGTCTATTTCTGATATTTATGGCCAATGTGGACACTGTAAGTTATAGCAGAGCCAGGGCTGAGACCTTCCTCCATATTTTCACTCCCTTTTCCTGACTTTTTTTTTCACTTTTTGACTTATATGCTTCAGTTTTTAAAGACCTAGTTAGCCTCATATGGCCTCCAAAAAGTAAAACAAAAAAGTATGCACAAAAAGAATTTAGTGGTATAAAGTTTTTAGACTCGGGGCCGCTATCCTTTTAGATTTGTGAACAAAAATATTGAGTTTAATTTAATAAAATGTAACTTTTTGATGTAGCTGTAACATGAAAGTCTAGAATGTTTAAAGAAATGCAGTTACATTTAAATAAATGCAGCAAGTAAGTTTAATTCAACATTTAGATTTTGTCATAAAAGAGTCTTTAAAAAGCCAAACCCAGTGCTGCAGTAAATGAACCTTTCTTGGCTCACCACAGATTCTGTTTCCCTGAAAATGTTTACTTCGCTATGTTTTTATACAGCTGGTCTTTAATATGTGAAACAGATTGGTGTAGGTCTTTACACCTGCAGCTCATTTGGTGCACCTTAGGGCCTAATGTTTACTTTCTAGATTGCGTAATCCACATATACTGTCACAGTAAGCAGCATGATTCCCAAAAGAAAGACTGAATTTTCTGCACTTTCTTTTCTAAAGATTATGTGTTGCTTTAGCTGATGTACTAATCTTCATACTGTCTTGTTCTACAGAATCACTTGCAGCTTTTCTTATTTCCCATTGTGAATAATGTTTCACTAGGGATGAGGCCTCTCCTTCACAAGATGTCTTACTCCCAGGGAATGAAAGGTTCTTTTGCATGCTCTACATTTAAAACCAGAGGGTAATGAAGCCCCATGCCACATCTGTTTCTTTGAGATTTGGAAAATGTACCTTTTGGACTGTGACTGCATATTAAACTTAAATTGAATTGTATGGATGGGATGTATTCTCTGTTTCCACCACTCAGTATCATCACACTGATCCAAATTCACAACAGTGCACATAACTCAATATGTTATGTCTAATGTTTAAATGCTGTCCTGCAATTTAAGTTCTATGAACTACTCGGTTATAGTAAGGCTATTTATTTCAATATCAATAATGCTCTGTTTAAGATCTGTGTTTCCCTGGGACATGTTTAAATGTCACATTTATATATTTATTTAATGTGTCGGTTAAATAGCCTTAAATAGCCTTTTATATATATATATATATATATATATATATATACACACACACACACACACACATATAGAAAGTGGGATATAATTGGAAAAGACAATATAATTTAATGATGTAAAAGCTTGTGTTGGTATTACACTTGTGAAAAATTGGGCCAAAAGTAAAATATTATTTATTTATTTGAGGTACATGGGTATTTAACAGAAACAATAACATTTTTATTTTTATTCACATAAACAGTAATTTTGTAACTGAAATATTCCATTATACATGTATTCCATTATACATCCCCTTTTAAATTTTTCAGGTTTTAGCCAGAAAATAGTTATAATTAATTTGATTAGCAATTTAATTTTAATTTAGAAAAGGAATTTGAACAGTAATAATTTTGTTATGGACACTGTAATAAATAAATTATTTACATCAGGACACTTTTGAATGCAAAATCAAAAATATCTGGATAATTAATGTGAACAATATCCACAGCCTCTATTCTTCTCTCTTGTAATTATACCATAATTTTAGTTTGTCCTCTACAGTGTGGTATGTTATGTGATACTGAAATTTACTGATTATAGTAACATTGCAATTTGTTCAGAAAAACACATGATTAATGTCCATTACATTTTATTAGCAATGATTAGAAAAAAAATAGAAAAATAATTCCAATCTGGTATCTTGTACTTGGTCTGACAAAAAATGATATTAGTGCATTTATAGTAATTTATTTTGAGGTAATGTTGAAGTAAAAAGTTGTTACAGAAGTTGTCTTTCATTTTGATGTTACTCTTGTCTTATTTTTATTCATGCTGAGTAGAATAATGTTGTTTGTTGGTATGGAGTACCTTCTATATTTGGTAGGTAATGTGGCCCTCAGGAACACAGGAGCTTCAGGAACAATATTTAATAACATTCATCATATTTTGCAGAAACCTAAATGGCATATTGTATTGTATAACTCTAAAGAATCTTCACATGCCTACTTATTTTTTCAGCCTTAAGTTTTTCTATGAAATACAAATGAACATCAAATGAACTTTTAATTAATTAGGCCTAATTATCTGAGTTTGCCCTACATGATAAATCACCACTGACAGTGTTCAAGCCTATAAAGCAATCTTAATTACTATATTAGTAATGCATTTGTATTTACTGATGTAAATATGTCTAAAAAGCAATTTCTATTTAACCAGTCAAACGAACAGGAGTTAAAGCCTGTGTGCTGAGTTTTATGATGCACATTTTGTAGTAACCTGCCTTATGGCTCATTTGTAGGTTTAAATAGGCCTACAGCCTGAAAGTATTAAAGTTTATGCTATGCTCAGCTATTAAATACACACCACTTCTGTTTTTTACAAGCCTTATTATTACCGATGCTCTTCTCCCCGTACCCCCCACCCCGCCCCTCCTTTGGGAACGAGTTGATGGGATGAGTTCATACGTCCCTCCCGCTCTCCCACCTCCCCATTAGGCGCCCAAGCGGTCGCCTCTCAAATCGCCCTGATTGATTCCTCCGTGGTTCCCACACTGCACTGTGTCTGTGTATCGGTATTAATCTTCATAAAGCACCGATACCGGCTTCGGGTGCGCTCCAAATGAAATCTCTTTTAGAAGCGTAGGCCGAGTTCAAGGGGAATCACATTAATCCTGACTCGTATAGGTTCCAACAGCTACTCACAGCCTACAATCAGTTAAGAGTCGGGAATGTTACAGGGTCACCGATCGTGTAACTGTATCTCCTTCAGTTTACTGTTGTATTGCAGTTATTGTAGTATATATATATATATATATATATATATATATATATATATATATATATATATATATATATATATATATATATATATATATATATATATACACACACTACAATAACTGCACGTATATACATATGTATGTATGTATATATATATACAGTATATATATATACAGTATATATATATATATATATATATATATATATATATATATATATATATATATATATATATAAACAGTGCACACAGTTATGTCGTCTGTGAAAATCATTAAGAAAGTAATAATGCATCATATGAATTGAACGTGATTAGATTTGTATTTTAAAATGATGGCCTTTAGCCACCATATGATTACTGCGTTAAAATTAGGTCATATTGTGTTACATATAAATAGCTTACGCTTTGGGGTCAAATGTTCATTAAGTAATGATTTCTTTGTGGAAATGCACACTGTCACCACGAAAAATGTTGATTCATTAAATTCAGACAGAATCAGACAAAATATTATATAAGAAACAAATTTGGATATCGATGATCGAATACGAGAATATAAAATATTGGATGTGTAACATTTCATCACTATGCAATCTGAATATTTAGTTATTACACATAATGCTGTTTAAAAAAAACTTTCGTTTGATTGAATCATATTTGGATAATTTTTTCATTTTATTTTTTGATACAAAAAAACTACATTTCTAACAAGTGAAAAATCGTATTGGTATCGTGTTGGTAATCGTATGAATATGATATATAAATAATATAATATATGAATTGATTATATTTTTGGTTTTCACATTGTGTTTTCACACTGTGAATCACACGCATTTATTCTCCTCATATATTAACGTATTTAAAAAAAAAAAAAAAAAGAAAAAGAAAAAAACGACAGGTGAAAATAACTACAACTGAATTAAGAAAATGATATCGTTGTTCCAATTACCATCCTTACCATCCTTTATTCTCACAGTGAATGTGGCGTGGGCTCAGTTATGATTATCTTGCTTTAACTATTTTCTGTTGTCATTACAGCAGTGGTCAGTTCTCTAATTTTCTTATTATTTTCTTATAAATTTCACGACCCCTACATGTGTAAATAATAATAATAATAATAATAATAATAATAATAATAATAATAATAATAATAATAATATCATCATTATTGTTATTATTATTATTATTATTATTATTATTATAATAATAATAATAATAATAATAATAATAATAATAATAATAATAATAATAATAATAATAATAATAAAGTGACATTTTAAAGGTGTTGATACAGTTAAAATCAAATTTTATTTGTGTGTGTGTGTGTGTGTGTGTGTGTGTGTGTGTGTGTTTGGTATTCTGTTGTTCTGATGGGATAAGCAGTGTGTGTTGTACATACAGGTGAGGTAAAGGGACACTGTTCTGTATAAGCGCTGTGACACTTCTCATAAAATCATTTTTTGTATGGTTTTGCAGAGACGACGCGAGATTTAGATCATTAATGTTTACCTACCTGTGTAGACCCTAATAAAAACATCCCAAATGCACCAGCACAAGTAACTTAACGCTCTGGTGCATTTACTCTGAATTCCCACGGAAATGTACTTTAGGTTAATGACTGGTTTTATCAGTGGTACTGAATCAATTCCTTCCTGTGCTCTCTCTACAGGATCATGGTCTGGGTTAAGAAAAAAAAAGCTCCTGGGGTTTCCTCAGCATTTTATGATCTTAACCCAACCGTAAAGGTTGGACTCAGGGCTCCGGGTGCGCGCTCTGATCCGGCGGGGCTGTGGTGGCGCACGCAGCCGTTTGTCCACACGGTGAGAGTCCAGTGTAGGTGGGAGGGAAGGAGGGCGCCCGGTCGGGAGTCCAAACATTTGTCATCCACTGAAAGAGAAAACATCAACAAGTACTAAATACCGCCATCAAAGCGGAGCGGGATGTAAAAACAGCGGGCGACGACAACACTTTAATTGTTGTTTCAGCGAGGCGCAGAAGATGGGCTTCAAAATGACGCCTCCACCATCTTCATCCACAAGAGCGCGCATAATGAAGTCACTTAGCTACCGTGAGCGCCCCCGCTATTCTCAGCTCCAACCAATGAAACAGCAGCACGCGCCCGGTGACAGCACGCCGAACATCTAAATTAATGGATTTTGGATTTTAACTGCCGGTTAATTGACTGGTGGATGTCAAATTCAGACGAAACGTTAATCGACAGTCTTACAAATACCAATAATTCATTATAAGACCGAACAGCATTGTCAGAACAATACTGTATAATCATATTTAGGGTTTTTAATATATTTGGGGAAATTGTCACCTAATCTCCTTATTATTATTATTATTATTATTATTATTATTATTATTATTATTATTATTATTATTATAGCCAAGGTGGTTTGAATGAACCAGATTTCCAATAATAATAATAATAATAATAATAATAATAATAATAATAATAATAATAATAATAATAATAATAATAATAATAATAATTCATTCATTCATTATCTCCCGCTTTATCCTCTATTAGGTTCACGGTGGGGTTCCCCATGCCCATCCAGGGGAGAACATCTCAGGCGCTGGGCAGACAGACCCAGGACAGGGCGCCAATCTATCGCTGGGCACACACTCACTCACACAGACACACTCTATATGGGGCAATTTTGAGAATTCAATTGACTTGATCCATGTTTTTGGACTGTGGGAGGAAACCGGAGAACCCGGAGGAAACCCACGCAGACACGGGGAGAACATGGAAACTCCACCCAGATGGGGATTCGAACTGGGAAGGCGAACGTGCTAACCACTAAGCCACCGTGCCGCCAATAATAATAATAATAATAATAATAATAATAATAATGATGATGATGATGATGATGTTGATGTTGCATTATACATAATTCATTACTAAACAATAAATAAATAAATAAATAAATAAATAAATAAATAAATAAATAAATAGGATGACTCACTAAAATCAGGCATCCTGGAATAAATTTCATTTGATCATCTGACTAATTAATATAGGAGGACTAGAATCCTAAAACCTAAAATAATAGTTTTATTTTGTATTTAAATTATCCAAATAAACAAATGAAACAGCCTTCCTCCATCCCCAGATTTATAAAGTATTCGGATTCGGATTCGGTGAAACCTGCGACGCGCGTTAATGCGCGTTATTCTCCGCATGTAATGTGTGTAATGCGGTCAGTGCAGCTGTTAGCTGTTAGAGCTTGGAAAAGGGCAGAGAATTGTGAGGACTAATGATTTACTCAGGTATCCCGTTGTAATCAACAATGGAAGGCCATCGAAATAATATAAATATAAGAGCGTCTGAAGTGCAGTGTCTGATACATCTGATACATAATTCTACCTAACGGAGCTTGAATTATTTTGGGTTTTTTTGTGTGTGTTTTTTTTGAGTGGATTTAGCAATACAGTGGAACCCTTTTAATTCCATAGTTTAGATACAAGCAAGCATTAAAATAAATATACAAACAATTAATTAACCTTAAGATATTAAGACACATTTAAATGTGGTAAACAATAATGTCAGGTCCATTTACTCTACCGTTTGATCTGATTTATCATTATATATATATATATATATATATATATATATATATATATATATATATATATATATATATATATATATATATATATATATACTAAGAAAATAAATACTGACATGCCTAATACTAACTACTAAGTTATGCAAGGTAAATGAGACATACTTCACGTGACATAATTTCTCTTTCATCTTTGTCTCTCTTGTATACACTATCAAAAGTGGACGTAACTTATTGTAAATTATTAGCCCTGCCCCCTTAAACGCACACACCCTGTGTGTGTGTGTGTGTGTGTGTGTGTGTGTGTGTGTGTGTGTGTGTGTGTCATTGTCATTCATTTGCAATAAAACATCCTATTCATCTTAGCTCGGTGTCACCCACGTGGACTGATTCGGATCTGCCCTAATAGAATGTCGACTTCTTTGCTGGGAGTGGGCTGTTGGCTGGCTCTGGTCCCTCTCCTCATGTCACCATATGGTGCTCCTGGCATGGACAATGTGTCGTGTCGGAGAAGTCGTCGTTGCATCGCCAGCGGCTCGTGTAAGACAAACGTCTCTTGATGTTATTATTAAGTGATTATTAAGAGCTGACGTTTGATCCTGACATCGGCGTTTCCCATATTGTACCATTGATGTTTTAATTGTAATAAATACTAAGTTGTTTGATAAAACTACAACTTTACAAACCTAATCTCAGTTCAGCCACGAGAGTGACACAGAATACTGAATGATTAATATGATGTAGGTTACATGAGGTATTTCTAACAGATGCATGCCTCAACGATTTAATGAAGCATCATCGCGTTATTTTCTGCTTTTTAATTATTCTCTAGGAGGTCAGAAGATTAAACAAACTAAAGATTTTATTATCGCATAATTAACACATATAAAAGCATAAATTATGGATAAGCCTATAGCAAGATATCAATAAAAATAAATGTATAATAATAATAATAAATATTATTATTATTATTATTATTGTTATTATTATTATTATTATTATTATTATTATTATTATTATTATTATTATTATTATGTTTTACTTGTTAATAATTCATTTATTTAAGGAAAAAGCAGAATATAGCGACTGGATTGTAAATGTTTATTTTAAGTGTAAAATATTTTCACGGGTCTTTTTTATTATTTAAAAATAATTTTGAGTTCAGCGCACAAAAACCGGTGACGACGCTTTACGCAGTTGACGCAGGAAGCAGAAACGCAAATATAATTCAAACATAGATAACGACGAAACGTCAGGCTGATTTGAGGAGTACAAAATAACACTGACCTTAAAAAAATCCGCTCTAAAAGTGATTAACACTTACCTGTCCACGTGCTCACTGGGGTAAAATCCAGTAAACATGCCATAAACCTCAGTAAACCCGCGCTGCGTTTTTCTCACCTTAGAGGAGAGGCGCGCAGTCTCACCACGTTACAGCCACGTTCTCGTACAATTAAATCTCTATAGCTGTAAACAATCCAGGTTCTAATATTAGAGCTTTTTAGACTTAAAATGTCACCCAATCAACTCCTGATCGACCGACTGAATGAGCATTCCAATAATATTTTCCTCGCACACTTATCAGTGTAACCTCAACATATAGATATATTTGTAGCCTTTAGAATTTACTTTATAACTAGAGGCCTATAGTGGCTGCGGGTTCAATACAATCTCAACGTTGTTGTTTTTTATCAGCGTGCTGACACAGTAAGATTTTGTTTCTATTTCTAATCTTATTTCCAAGCCTTTATTTAATAAATGTATTTCATACAACGCGAGTAAGCTGCAATGTTTTTGCAATAAATTTGTCGATTTAATAACGGTTCCCAGTTGTGTAATTGTGTTTTGGTACTCTATTGCGCGTTCGTCCTTGTAATCGTCTCTGATATTTGAATAATTAGGCAGAGCAATAATGAAATCACTCCTCTTTGCAGAACTTGTTGGCAAGAGCGCGCACCCCGTCTTTACTAATTGAGTCTCCGGGTTTTCTATAATGAGCGCGCGCTCCGCTTTTTTTCAGAGATGGAGGCGCGTGGAGCACGTGGTTTGTCCTAAGTGGGAGTGGGGTGTCAGATGCAAAAACATCTCGCGCCAGTTCCCTTCTCTTTAAACTTTCGCCGTCACCGCGGGAGGAAACTCCTCCTATTCCTGCGTCCAATTAATTATTATGGCCTGGCCCTTTAAGACGGTGCAGAGGGTCAGCAAGTGGCGTAGAGTTTCTCTAATTGAACTTCGCCCAATCAACAACAACTCGTTAGCGGTCGTTTGATCGGCGTTTTCTGCTCGCGACGCTCGTTTTTTGTGGGTAGCGATTCGGCCCCCGCGGCCAGTGTCGTCTTCGCTTCTCTAACATCTTCATGGAGCTGCTCGGGGGGGAAGAGCGGGGCTCCAGCTAACGGACTGCGTGAGCCTGTGAGAGCGCAACGCGCGCCCGAAGCAATGCTGTTTCCGTGCGGAGCCGTCAGATCAGCGGTCTGCGCGTAAAACCGTAAGGATACGAGTCTCCTATGTGGACACACGGACAATAGCCGTCGCTTGCTCGAAGTAGAAAAAAAGGAGAAAGAAAACTTTTGGAACCGTTTCTCATTGGACTGTCATGACCTCCAGTAAAGACATGAAGGCAGGCTCGGTGCTGCAGTCGGGAAGCGACGAGAGGAGACGCGCTCCTTTGGATCAGCTGCCGCCCCCCGCCAACTCCAACAAGCCGCTGACGCCGTTCAGCATCGAGGACATCCTCAACAAGCCGTCGGTCAAGAAGTCGGTGGTCAGTCTGCGTCCGCCGCGCGTTTTGGAGAAAGTGGCCAGCGGGAGCGCAGCACGAAACGGCCTCAGCACTCCCTCTTCGCCCTTATGCGCTCTGGAGGAGCTAGCAAGCAAAACTTTTAAAGGTCTTGAAGTCAGCGTTATACAAGCAGCAGAAGGTAAAATAAGTTCCATTGTGTCGTATGTTTGTGAAAACTTAATAACTGAAGTAAAACCATTTCTGCGCTTAGGAACTTTGGAACTTATCGTCCGTTTCCAGCCAGAGGGCTGTCATTTTGTCGACTGACGTTTGGCTTTAATGCCGTCAAACTGAATAGACCAGATTTTATATGGTGGTTATTCTCAGGGTTAACAGTATATTCTGTAGCCTAATGAAAAACCTAATGAAAAGCCCTGATTTAAGGGCAGGGGAAACTATATTTTAAATGAAGGCTTATTGCCTATTTCATATGGATCATTTGAATAAACAGACTTTTTAAATTCGCCTTTACTGTGCTTGTTTTTATAGGCCCATAGGTTATTTTTAGTTTGTTTGGGACTGTCATTGTGTTGCCTACTGGCTATTATTATTAATAATTTGATTGCACCGTGTCATGTTTTGCCTTAATAATTTGTGTGTGCATTATGCGACATTAAGACTAAACGAAGGGTTTGCGCAGACCTCTTAAAAACGATAGTTTTGCACGTTATCTGCGCTGCATCCTGCGCTCTGTGCTGTCAGGATGAGACGAGCGCACGCAGATGGAGCGTTATACGCAGATGAAGGTTATAAAGACCTAAACCAAAGTTTGATAGTTGAGAAACGTTTGAAATTAAACTTTGGCAATTGAGTGCCGACTTGATTTGAAAAGTGTGCTTTAATCTTTCAAAGAGCAGATGTCTTGCAGCTGGAACAACTGTGGCCTCATCCACACGTGTGTGAGGCCAAACTGCAGAATTAACTTAGCTTTATTTCAAAAAGCCATGAATATTTAGTTTGGCCCACGAGCAAAATGATAGTTCCGTTGTATTGTTTAGTTTTATTTCAGGCAGTACAGTCATGAGACTTCTTCGACTCTGTCATCCACTTTTATTAAACCTCTGATCATTGATCCTTCTCTCGATGAAAGGTCGGGAACACCTGAACGCGTTTGGCCAGCGACAGGTGTCGAAAAAGCGGCGGAAATCGCGCACGGCCTTCACGAACCATCAGATCTACGAGCTAGAGAAGCGCTTTCTGTATCAGAAGTACCTGTCGCCGGCGGACCGGGATCAGATCGCGCAGCAGCTCGGCCTCACCAACGCGCAGGTCATCACCTGGTTCCAAAACCGCCGCGCCAAGCTGAAGCGCGACCTGGAGGAGATGAAGGCGGACGTGGAGTCGCTGAAGAAGATCCCTCCTCAGACGCTGCAGAAATTGGTGGCTATGGACGAACTGGACGATGCGCAGGGCGGCTCAGCGCCGATTTCCCCGAGCGCGTCACCGTCCGAGCGCGGCCTCCGAGTCTTCCCACAGTCCCCCCCTTCATCGCGAGGCCAGACCACGGACGAGTTCTCAGAGGAGGACGAGGAGATCGAAGTGGACGATTGAGACCAGGCCCGTGCTTTTCCAAACTGCAACCCTTTTTATCCAAACGACTTTTTGCACGAACTCAAACTAGAGCGAATGCGTCTCTCTCTCTCTCTCTCTGTCTCACATGCTTTAATTTATTACAAGGATTGTAATGCAGACTGAAGACGTCCTGAAATAAAGGAGGACGGTTTATTCGGTATATAGAAGACTTTAGTGACTGTGGTACACAACTACTGCAACATGCGTATGGACTGTCATTTATGATTTCAGCAGAACCCTTTGTCTTTTTTTTTTTTTTTTTTTTTTTTGGTTACACAATTTCCAATGGTGTTATAGCTGCTAATAATGAGCATCTGCCAAATGTGATTTTTTTTTCCCCCCGAACGAATTTCTCAAATATATAGACATTTATATTTATACTAAGGAGGGAAACCCGTCACGCGCGTCGTATGCTTTGTCAGAGGTCGCGCAAAGTTTCCAAACGATATCACAAACCTTCTTAAATGCACATACCTGTTATTAGCATAGTTCTACTGGTTCTCAGCCTTGAGTGAAAAAAAAAACTATCCATCAAAGCTTTAAAGAGCTTTTCATTCCCATATTAGTCACATTTATACGGGGTTAGGTTGTGTGTGTATAAATCCCCCAATACTAAAGTTAATGTATCATTCTATTTAATCACCATTTACACCATGTAAATAAAGGGAGTATGATATTTCAAATTGTTTATTGAAGTTTTAAGTTATAAGTCTTATAATGAATGGATCATGTTGGTTGTTTGAATACACGGAGAGAAACCTTGCCACGCGTGTGAATCTTTTTAATACTGGAGTCAAACATTTAACATCATCACGTTTCTTTCTTTCTTTCTTTCTTTCCTTTTTTTTAAAGCACTGGCGGCCCGTTTTCTGTGTTAAGTGGCTGGAGTTCAATTAGAAACAATTGAACAAGCCCCCCCTCCCTCCCCCGTCGCTTAACACACGCACTCGCTTTTACGCCCTCTTAAAAAAACAATTGTCACTGAATTTTACAGCTCGAGGCCTGGCAACATCAAGCTTGCTTTCGCCTTCTCGACATATGGTTTACGAATCTTCCTCAACCCAAACTAGTCAGCATGATTGATTAGGTTAACCCGCCTTTACCTCATATAAACAGTCTCAGTCGCGCATCTGGGCCCCTTTTAAAAAGTCCGTGTTGAAAACACCCATGAATAGCAATGGCTTAGCAAGAGGCTCCTAATGAATAAGACTCAATGGGAAGCCTTAAGAAATGGGAGGACCGATGCCTCTTCCCTCGCGTCTCCGCGGTGATCCAGCGAGCGTCTGCTGCCACAATCCGTGGCTTCGTTTGGAATCGAGGGCACAGAACTGAAATGATTTGCGCTGGAAGTCGACAGAATAAAACTGCTTTAATCGCTTAAAATAGTAGAGGTTAAAAAGGTTATTCTGATGATCGTGATCGAACAGGCCGAACTTTCTTTTTTCTGAAATCCGAGGCTCGTTCGGATGCACGTTGTAAGCTAAAAACTTTTTAAAAAACCACCACCGATAATAAACACGGCTGTAACTATCTCACATACAACGTGCATTTTAATACAAACTCAGCTCTATAATTTGTAATATTTAATGTTCTTGTTTTGTGTTGTGCGTAACGACTAGAAGAGGAAATAATTTCCAAACGGCGTCAATTTAAGGCCAAGTCACACACATTTTTACAAAACAAACGATCATCAACTTCTAAACATGGTTAACGAAAAATCATTTGTTTTATGAAAACCCCTTTACAATTATGATTCCAAATTTCAAGTAAATGCCACATATAAAACTTGTAGATTTTTTCAATATTCACAAAGATATTTGGGTTTATTTACAAAACTAATATTTAAAATAAAATTAAAATACTGCCCTGGTGTTACGTTGAATTTAGCAGGTTAGAAATAAAATGTAGGACATAGATCTACACGAAAAACGAAGGGAACTTTTAAAGTTTTACGTCCATCTGGAAGAGAGGTCTAAAAGGTGAACAATTCTGCAGATTAACAATACTAATAATTTTAATTCAGATACTTTATTTTCTAAATGTTTTCAACGCTTTTAAAACTTGTTTCAACCTACTACGTTAGTTTAATATTTTTAATGTCTGTATAAAAGACTTTAATTTATGATAAAACGCGGAAAAAATTCCCAACATTCTGAGATCCAAGTCGATCTCTGATCTAAGCGTTATAAACCCTTTTTTGTAGGCTGAAGGAATTGTGGACGCAACAATTTCACGGGCAAATATCGCCCCCTTGTGTTTGCTCTCAGAATTTAAAAGCACTGCAATTTAGCATCGTCAATGCAAAGAAAGATCAAAGCAAAAAAAAAAAAAAAAAAAAAAAAAAAAAAAAAAAGTGACACGATGGGAGCAACACATACTTTTCACAAATTCATTTATTTTCCAAAAATACAAAACAAAAAATAAGCTTATATGCAGAGAAAAAACTATTAAAATAGATTATGTGACATAGAAAATATTTACACCAGTTGATATTTTATTATCCTATCTTGTTTTCTTTTCTTTGATCGCATAGTGAAGAACCAATGGCTGGGCCTGAAATTACAAAAAAATAATAGTGAATAAAGATTTGCAGATGCCACTCTTCATTAGTTTTTTTTTCCACACAAATTGCACTGACAGTTAGGCTAATTTCTTTAAATGAACTCAGAAATGGAGAACCACAAAAACAGCATCAAAACTGCAAAATGATATTACCTTTCCAAACCAGTGTGAAAGCCAGAGACGCTTCATGGTCATGTGATCAGGTAAATATTCATTATTAAATAACATCTGGACCTAAAATACAGAAAGGCATTATTAGAGGAGATGTGCAAGGTACATAACTTAAATACAAAGTGTAAATAACAAAACATCTCATTACAGAGGATTAAAAATACAAATATATCTGTCAGCAAGTGTATGTGTCTTTTTAATTTATATGTGCAATGTGTTTTTTCTATTAAATACAAAATAGTTAGGTTACTTATAGTTAGGTTAGTTATAAAGCTACTTATTTGACATGGTCGTAGGGTTTTTGCATATTGATATCAACATATCTAACATTATGTGCTGAAACATATGCAGCACTCATTATTTATGTCAAGGCATGTGAGACATGATGAGATCGTTTCAAACTAAAAGCTATACTGTGGCTAAAAATTTAAGTCAATGGCATCTGAAAATTATTGATATTGGATGAAACACTCAAGGACTGACCTGGTGCCTCTCCACATTTAGTCGATGACATAACACTTTCCTTAGGTGCCGGACCTCAGCTCTAACTGAACAACGCACAAACTTCTGCTGCAAAAAATTGAAAGAATGTTCAGGTTGTACGATACATTCCAAGCATACTAAATATCAACTTATTTGACTGCTTACCTGTAGAGTTAATTTACTTTTGTCTTTTCCAGATAACGATGAGCTAAAAAGAAAAAAAGCCGCAGAAAAACCATGTTACTACACAAATCTGAGCACAATTCAGGGTTTCTGGTTCACATTTGTAATAACAATGTTCAATGATCATGAGTATGACGTGTAATTAACACCATACCTTTGTCTCTCCAGACAGAGTGATACTTGTTCATCATATCTGTAAAAATGAGCTTTAGAGTGATCGAAGCTGGTATATGGTAATCCTGTATTATCAGGTAATGCATCTTTGAGAAAAAAAAAAAAAAAAAAAAAAAAAAACACAGTGAAAATACGTTACAAAACATAAGAAAAATACAAATAAAAACAAATGTGATGATTTGGCATTTTAGACCTCAACTTTGTCTCCAACTTTTTAGTTAACTGCCTTTCACATGTACAATATACAATACTTTATTTTATATACATTCTCTGGCCTGTGGGCATCAACATTTCAACTTTCAAAGTGCTAGGCAGCTGGTTAGATGAGTCCATGACTGCTGAATATGAGATCAGGGTTTGAAGAATTAACATAATAGTAATAATTATTAAAGCATTTGCAACACCGGGCCTCTTTTAAAACTGTGGTGAAACTTATTTTTCAATCTTTATGTATATATACACACGTTTTAAAATAGTAAAATAATTTTGAAATCAATTATTTTGAAACTGTAAAACCAGTATTTTCTCATATTAAGACAAAATTAAGTTTTGATTACCATCTCCCGAAGGTTGTATGATGCGCTCGAGGCCTCTTGACTGATAAAATTCCCTGATTCTTTTGTCTTCACCTGAAAATTGAAAAATGACCATTTACTCTTACCTTTTCCCCCTCATATATTTACATGTAAATTTTATGTTAAATAGTTACTTACTTTCTTGCAGTCCTGGGACGAGTTTGTAAACAATATCTTGCATTACCCTGTCCAGCTTGAGATTTAGCAAAGGTTGTGTTTCGTGAATTTTTATGTTACACATTGGACAATATTTGCTGGTCTGAAGGTATTTCACAATGCAACTTTTGCAAACTACAAGAGGGAAAAAAACAAAACCCAATTAGACATGACTGATTAAACAACACATGATATGCAAATAAAGAATACTACGCAGCACTTGCATCCATTGGCTTACATTTCATCAGGCATAATGATAAAGGTGGTCCAATGGCCACCTATGAATTTAGGGATGGAAGGAACTGACGCAAGTGTGACAAACACTAATGTACGCTCATGATTTTTTTTTTTTATACCTCTTCCAACATTATCCCACCATGTCACCAAACACTAGTTGAAGCACCAAATCATTTTATTTACCAAATCATTATTAGTACACTTGATTATTACATACCCCTGACCAATGAATGCTGTTTTATTTTTCCTATCTGCAGTGTATGCAGCAAACACTTACACGTGTGAAGACACTCAGTAATAGTAGTAGCGTCAATGAAGTATCCAGCACACAGGTAGCATACTATGTGTTCATTCAGGTCCTTTATTTTAATCTTCACTTCTTCCTGTTGAGTTAAACATGGAGATATGTAAGGCAGGGTAACAAAATGTCCTTAAAACCAGGCTAAGACCATAGAACTGTTCAAACATTATATTACACACACACATATATATATATATATATATATATATATGCTTTTTAGCACATGAGCAACATTTACTACAGAGAGTGTGATCGTAACAACACGATATTTGAACCTGCATTGTGCCGTTTTCTGGTCGTATTTTATGCAGATATATAGCTAAGCAAACTGCTGCTTTCAATAAGACTCTGACAAAATATTATTAAGACTTCGTAATGTTGTGAATATTAACCAAACAAACTTCTAAAGCTTAAGTTTCATATGTTTAAAAAAAAAATAATAATAAAAAAACCACAAAGTAATACAAGCAATACAGCAGAAAACACAGTGGTGTAAAAAGCCTAATGCTCATAAACACACATGTGTGTGATTAGGTATGCCCTCACTGCATTTAAAGTAATTAAGGAAGTACTAATCAGGTGCAGCTAATCAGTGCCCCAGATTAATTGATCATCAACAAATGTGAACCCTAAATGCAAACGTTTTGGCAGTTTAATGATTTGAAACAATCAGGTGTTTAACACCCAATTAACATGACATCATCAGCGATCTTTGAAAAACAATGATATTGAAATTTTGAAACATCACATCACAAACCAGTGACACTGCAGCACTGAAAATCATCTACCACTTAAGAATAGCGGTTATGTCGTGGTGAGTGTATAATGTGTGCACAAGTCTGATGCATTGTGGCACAATGCAAACTAAGGGCAGGTGGCCAGGCTTCAGCCATATCAGTAGCCATGAGTATTTAATGCAAAGTATGTAATGTATGCAATGTAATTTATATATATAGCGGCACGGTGGCTTTAGTGGTTAGCACGTCCGCCTCTCAGCGCTAGGCATTCCGATACGAATCCCATTCTGTGTGGACGTTTCCTTCGGGTTCTCCGGTTTCCTCCCACAGTCCAAAAACATGGATCCTGGTCAAATGAATTCTCCAAATTGCCCCGTATAGAATGTGTTTGCGTGTCAGTTGATAGATTGGCGCCGTGTCCTGGTGTATCTGGTATCTGCCCAGCACGCGAAACGTTCTCCCCTGGATGAATGGGGAGCTCCCCCTCCCGCGACCCTAGTAGAGGATAAAGTGGAAGATAATATGTGTGTGTGTGTATATATATATATATATATATATATATATATATATATATATATATATACACACACACACACAAGCCTGAGTATATTTGATAGTTCGCTTCGACTGCTTTAATCACATCATCAACACATCAACGCAGCAGTAATGGGAAAGGAATCCCGCGGCATCATTTCGCGGACCTTTTAAAGCATGGGGATATAACGGAACCCTCAGCATCCCACGGGCGAGTTTAAGGGAACGTTGTGCCGCGCTTTCGAACTTGAGAAGCGGGGCAGAGCCCGGAGCCGCCGCGATGCTGAAACGTGCACTTGTTCAGCGATGCTAAGCGGCTAACCCGGCCACCCCGCCGCGGGGCTGGACCCCCTCTCTCGGATGCTGGCGGGCGGCGCTCGCCGGACTTCGTGCGGAAAACTTTGGGGCGCCGGCGCAACTCCCGAGTCCGCAAGAAAGCTCCGTCGACCCGCGGCTCCTCGAGCTGCACGACGCCCGGCTGCGAACAACAGCCCGCTCGGTTCGAGCTTAAGCGTTCATCACTCACGCCTGCGCACAGCCGCTGCACGCTCGCTCGCGCGCTCGAGCCGTGTGTGTGTGTGTGTGTGTGTGTGTGTGTGTGTGTGTGTGTCTCTCCCGCTCTCTCTCAGTGTCTCTCCCCCTCGCGCGCTATCCTCACAGTTCAGACAGGCGCGCGCTTTGTTTTTCTATATTCACCCTGTGGCCGCTCGCCGCCAAATTCCCGCCACAGACAGAGCCGCGCGCCCTTCCCTAACGCCGCCGCCACTCACCTCGTTCCGCAGCGGGTCCAGTTTATAAACGTTCTGCAGCTGATTTCTTAGCCGCATAGCTATCGCCATTGGACCTTGCTCCGCCATCTTTGGGAATTCTGCGTACTTCCGGGTAACGAGAGTGGGCATGTTCAGAGGTGGCGCGCGCTCAGAGGCGCACCGCCGCGCTTCAATTCTGCACGTGCACTCCGAACCAGCACGAGAAAGAGACGACGCGATTATTCACCCCCCCCCCCCCCCCCCACATATACACCCCCCCACACAAATACCCCCCCACATATACACCCCCCCACACAAATACCCCCCCACATATACACCCCCCCACACAAATACCCCCCCACATATACACCCCCCCCACACACACACACACATACCCCTCCACATATACACCCCCACATATACACCCCCCACACATATACACCCCCACATATACACCCCCCCACACAAATACCCCCCCACATATACACCCCCCCCCACACACACACACATACCCCCCCACATATACACCCCCACATATACACCCCCCACACATATACACCCCCACATATACACCCCCCCACACAAATACCCCCCCACATATACACCCCCCCCCCCCACACACACACACACATACCCCCCCACATATACACCCCCACATATACACCCCCCACACATATACACCCCCACACACACACATACACTCACATATACACCCCCCACACACAATACCCCCCCACATATACACCCCCCCCCACACACACACACATACCCCCCCACATATACACCCCCACATATACACCCCCCACACATATACACCCCCCCCACACACACACATACACTCACATATACACCCCCCCCCCACACACATACCCCCCCCACATATACACCCCCACATATACACCCCCCCCACATATACACCCCCACATATACACCCCCCCCCACACATACACCCCCCCCACATATACACCCCCCCCCACATATACACCCCCACATATACACCCCCAAACACACACATACACTCACATATACACCCCCCCACACAAATACCCCCCCACATATACACCCCCCCCCCACACACACACACATACCCCCCCACATATACACCCCCACATATACACCCCCCACACATATACCCCCCCCACACACACATACACTCACATATACACCCCCCCCCACACACACACACACCCCCCCCACACATACACCCCCCCCCACATATACACACCCCCCCCCACATATACACCCCCACATATACACCCCCCCCCACACATACACCCCCCACATATACACCCCCCCCCACATATACACCCCCACATATACACCCCCAAACACACACATACACTCACATATACACCCCCCACACAAAACCCCCCCACATATACACCCCCCCCCCCACACACACACACATACCCCCCCACATATACACCCCCACATATACACCCCCCACACATATACACCCCCACACACACACATACACTCACATATACACCCCCCCACACACACACATACACCCCCCACACATATACACCCCCACATATACACCCCCCCCCACATATACACCCCCCACATATACACACCCCCACACACAAACACATACCCCCCCCACATATACACCCCCACATATACACCCCCCCCCACATATACACCGCCACATATACACCCCCCCCCCACACATACACCCCCCACATATACACCCCCCACACACATACACTCACATATACACCCCCCCCCACACACACATATACACCCCCCCCACACACACACACATATACACCCCCCACACACACATGCACTCACATATACCCCCCCACACACACACATATACACCCCCCACACACACATGCACTCACATATACACCCCCCACACACACACACATGCACTCACATATACACCCCCACACACACACATATACACCCCCCACACACACATGCACTCACATATACACCCCCCCCACACACACATGCACTCACATATACACCCCCCACACACACACACACATATACACCCCCCACTCACATATATACACCCCCCACACACACATGCACTCACATATACACCCCCCCCCCACACACACATGCACTCACATATACACCCCCCACACACACACATATACACCCCCCACACACACATGCACTCACATATACACCCCCCACACACACACATGCACTCACATATACACCCCCACACACACACATATATGCACACACATGCACTCACATATACACCCCCCCACACACACACATGCACTCACATATACCCCCCCACACACACACACATATACACCCCCCACACACACATGCACTCACATATACACCCCCCCACACACACACATGCACTCACATATACCCCCCCCACACACACACACATATACACCCCCCACACACACATGCACTCACATATACACCCCCCCCACACACATGCACTCACATATACACCCCCCCACACACACATGCACTCACATATACCCCCCCACACACATGCACTCACATATACCCCCCCCACACACACATACACTCACATATACACCCCCCCACACACACACACATATACACCCCCCCACATATACACCCCCCCCACACACATACACTCACATATACACCCCCCCCACACACATACACTCACATATACACACACCCCCCCACACACACATATACACCCCCCACATATACACCCCCCCCCCCACACACACATGTATACACCCCCCACACATACAAACATAAACACACATACAAACATAAACACACACACAAACATAAACACACACACACGAGCACACATATACACCCCCCCCACACACACACACACACACACACATACACTCACATATACACCCCCCACACACATATACACACACACAAACATATACACCCCCTCACACACATATACACAAACATATACACCCCACACACACATATACCCCCCACACATACAAACATAAACACACACACACGCACACATATACACCCCCCCCCACACACATATACAACCCCCAACACAAATACAAACATATATACCCCCTCACACACATATACACACACACACAAACATATACACCCCACACATATACACCCCCCACACATACAAACATAAACATAAACACACACACACACACACACAGACGCACATATACACCCCCCCCACACACATATACACACACACAAACATATATACACCCACACAAACATATACACCCCCTCACACACATATATACACACACAAACATATACACCCCCCCCACACACATATTCACACACACACAAACATATACACTCCCCTCACACACACACACACACACACACACAAAATATACACCCCTCACACACATATACACACACAAAACATATACACCCCCTCACACACACATATACACACATACAAACATATACACCCACACACACATACACACACACACATATTCACCCCCACACACATATACACACACAAACATATACACCCCCCCACACAAACCTGTACACCCCTCACACACATATACACACACACAAACATATACACCCTCCCACACACATATACACACACACAAAGATATTCACCCCCCCCCCAACACACACACAAACATACACACCTCCCAACACACATACACACACACACACAAACATATACACCCCACACACACACATATACACACACACAAACATATACACCCCCCCCCCCACACACACACACAAACATATAGACCTTCACCCCCCACACACACACACACACCCCTCACACTCCATCCTCCGTTAACTCTTCTGTTGCGATGCGCTCAAAGGGAGAGACAGCATGCGCGTGCAAAACTGGAACCCCCTTGTCCTCCAGGTGAATTAAGATACCAGACTGTGTTACATTTTGCCATGAACATCTACAGAGTTACACTATTATAAAATAAACAGGCGAAGAGGTTGTGTGTTATTGTGAAAAAATCACGACGTATTAGTCCCGATGTGTAGCGGAGTACAGTTACACGTCTTTCCCGTGATTTATTTACAATAATACACAAATTCGAGTGCCTTAGTGCTTTTATAAAACGGTCCCATACATCATATGTCGTAAAAACACAAGGTTTGATTCATAAATGCATCATTGAAAGCAAAATAATGATTTATAACGTTAATAATGTAGTAATAATAACGCTGAAGTTTCTCCGGTTTCTCTTACAAGCAAATACTGGATGCAGTGGCATTTACACAACGCACTTTAACACACTTTATAAAAAACATCGGGAAAGAGGAATGTATTGTATATTACGCATTGATACGAATGTGAAGCGGACAGAGGTGTGTATTATTGTCAGTAATGTCACGACTGGAAACACGGCTCAGCCAATCAGATTTAAGAACCGGCTCTGTCCGGTTCATATCACAAAGTGGGACCTATTAACTGGACATTTATGTTTGGTGGGAAATTTGTCCTTCAGCTGTGACACTAGTTTTAAAACTGCAGATCCAATCTTACAACACAAACTAACAAATCACCATCATGTCAGTGACAATGCTGTGGTAAAAAATGATCTACCAGCCAAACTGCTCTACCTCTCTAATTAAACCATTAAAATCATGTTTAAATGTGACTAGCCCCATATTTTTTAATGACCACAATTTATATTTGTAAACTCCAAACTGGTACTGTGTGGTAATGATGCCACTGACAGTGAGTGTTCGAAAAAATAATTTTAGAGGTATAAGGAATGTTACTTAGTTTCCATAAAGGGTGATATTAGTGCTAGATTATTTAGGAATGGTTCAAAACTGTGCGGCATCATGCTGTGTATAAATAGAAGTTTCTCCACACTTTTAAACTGAAGCATACCTGATAGGTTAGCGTTCACCTTATAGTTTTAACTGTTTAAAAGACAAAATAAGCGTAAGACTTCGGTTTCTTACTTTTGCTTATTTCAGATATGGATATTTCCACAGACCGCGTTCATAACAAGATGAAGCGAGAAACAGTATAACTGGCATTTTAATTTAATTGTGTAATGTTATTTAATTATTTTAATAATATATAGCCTGCAAAATGTTGTACATAAATTATTTTACGAGCCACAATAATAGTAATAAAAAAAGACTTGTGTTAAGCTTGTGTTTAACATAAGCTTGTGTTTAAAATATGCATTGTGGTATCTTAACCAGCAGATAGCAGCATTTCCATTTTATTATAGGTGACTGCAGCTGTACTGTGAATGAAAACTGTGAAAATAAGAGCTAATTAGTCATTACCATCAGGAATCATTCACATGTTTGTTCTCTCTGTAATGTGTATTTATTATTTGTTAATGAATTTCAATCAGTTTTTTAATTTCTTTTGTAAATATGGACTTGTTAATTACATATATATATATATATATATATATATATATATATATATATATATATATATATATATATATATATATGTATATATAAACCTAATAAGCATATGCAATCAGGTACTATGGGTGTATGATTTACAAACAAGGACTTGATGGTTACATATTGGTAAAGTATGTACATGTGCTGGGAGCAGTGGGCAGCCCTGTACATGGCCAGCAGCCATGGTACTTGGTGGGACTGGGGACCATTAGGTTGCAAGGCTGGTTCCTTAACCACAAGCCCACGACTGGCCCAGTCCCAACATTGGCCAGGAATAAACAAGGGTTAAATCATGTTAAATCATATAGCAATACAGTTAGATTTATGTTAAGGTTCAGTCACGTGAAAGCAAAACATGTTTGATCAAGACAATATCAGATACAGACTTTTTCAGTTCACTTAGAGTCAAAGTGGAAACCATCTGGCTCATTAATTCACTAAAGAATTTTGTGAACCAGACTCAGTATGACACATTTGGTAGACACCTTTTTAAATGGGTTTTTGTCTTTTTTTAAGTAAGTAATTTTTATACTATTTGAATAAAGCCACATGACAAATGTTTTTTAGAAATCTACCAGAACAATTTTTTCTTGCACAATTTCCGCTATAGAGTGACATGAGGAATGAAAAAAGGAATCTACAATAATTTGGAACTGTTCCACGTGATTTCCAGAAACAACGAAGCATGTCGAGCTGATGTGGGTGCGAGGGCCTCTCTTGCTGAGCCATGCCAAAGTGACACCCTCCATTTTGAACACAGACTTTGGCCTCTCCTCTTGTCTCAAAACAATCAGAGCATGCAATGACAGATACACTAGCTGTGTCTAAATTCCCTGTTCTCCATTCAATACAGCTGTGTTATAATGTCATAATTTACAGTGAATAATCACTTTGGCCAGTACACAGTATTGATACTGCCCTATAAATATTGAACACACTAATTTCTTTAATTCAGTGTGATTATACTTAAAGGTGTAGGAATGTATCAAAGCAATTGAGTTTTTAATTTAAAAATATGTAATGTGTGTATGCTATTTAACAGATATATGAGATTTTGAATCTGCATGCCCTACATTTACATTAATTCATTTAGCAGATACTTTTATCCAAAGCAACTTACAAATTAGAGAACAATATGTCAGTAAGTTAAGGAGGAACCGGTAGAATGGCAGTATTACCAAATCCTGATCATTTGCAGATTTGGTTTCATTGCTTAGATTTTTCTCTTAAATACATAAAGCAATTTAAGAAAGTTCTGAAATTAAAGTTTTTTTTTTTTAAATGCTAAACATGTCAGCATTATGGACAGAGTTAGGATGATCAATCCACCCTTTAGCAGTGGTAAACAATTGGCACCTTGGTGAGATTGAAGCACCAGGTAACTGTCTTCAAATTAAGCACAATGAATGAGCTAGGTAAAATAAGTAAATCCGGAGAGTAATGGCCTTGTACATTTAAGTAAGCAGCATCTAAAAGCCAATGGAGACCGACAAGTAGAAGAGAAGATGGGCTCTTTGCTTATGGCCAGCAGATGGTGCTACAGTTAAGTAAAGCCAATGTATCCATCGACCTCCAGGCGTTTTACCAATGGCTGCTAATGTGTCTCCAAACTCCAAAGTCTGTCTGATCTGCTTTGGAAATTGGTTTTGATTTTTGGCAGAAATTATTAGTTCACAAGTTAAGTTATTTAGGTTTGATTTAGCTTCAGAAATAGACTGCTCAGATAAATTGACCAATAGGCAATAATAATAATAATAATAATAATAATAATAATAATAATAATGTAGCAATGTGGGTGGGTGTATGGGACTGTGTGGGTAGGTAAAAAGGATTTGGGTGGGGTTAGGTGATTGTCTAGGTAGGTAAGTAGATAAATTCTCTAGTGCAATGCTCTGTGCATATGAACATATCAGTACATATCAGTTTCTCAATGGAACGTTAATAAGGCAAATGGTTCACCGATTCATAATTTATTATTGTAACTCTAAAGTAACCTCAGAATTTATATTATATTATATCACCTACTTAATGGCATATAAAAACCCTGTATGATGCACCATATTTTTTTGCAGGGACTTGATCAGTCTGTTCATGTCTGAAATGACTCTCTCAATAATTACTTACCCGAAATCAAAATACATACAGAATATGTATTACCTCTTAAATACTGGGTCTAACAAGACCCACCATGTAACCCCAGCACCATTGAGTAACAAGTAACAGAAGTAACAAATAACATCTAGTATTCTTACAACTGAGGAACACAGTGTGCAGTGGCTGATAATGATCATCTTTCATGATCCAGCAACATTAGCATTGTTTTTATGCTTTCACCTCTCCTGAAGAGCTTTGATGATGCTTAAAAGAAAAAAGAAGGAAACCCTTATAGCCCGCTTTTTGTTAAGAATGGAATAGCTTTGGAGATTATATTCTCCTGTCTAGCCTCCCTCGACTTACATGCAGGCAGGCTTTCATCTTTCGCTTTATCTGTTTCTTCGTAGCATGCAACCTTAGGTATATGTTGACATGGACAATGACTAAGGGAATGAAAGAAATAGAGGTTTCCTGTTTCGCAATTTGTTTCATTTCCATTCAGAATTCTTGATTTTTTTTTAAAGAAGATGCTCCTGGTTGCACTTTAAGCTCTCACCACGTCTTTACCAAGGCTTAACATTTAGTGTTTCTTTAAAACCACAACCACTTGAGCATATGATCTTTCAGCTTGTCTGGAACCCTTTCAGTGCTCAAGGACTTTGCCATTTTTCAGTTTACTTTTATTTATATTGCTGGAACTGTAACATCAACTTCATTAATGTGTTGTGTTGAGGTACCTGAATCCACACCAGATGTGTAACAGGCACGCAAAGTGGGTAACATTTCGGCAAAGTAAAGAGAAACTTTAAGGAAAATTAGTGTTAATAAATAACACAGTAAGAATGTTTTAATGAAGGTTAAATAAATCAAATGACTGTAGGATTCCTTCAACATTTCACAGTGATCCTACTTGTTTTACTAAATAATTAACCACTTTCTTCTCAGGGAAGCATGCAGAGTACACAGGTGATATTGCTTCACTAAGGGAGGAGACATTTAGTACAAAAATTACAGCTTCAGACAGAGGAGTTTTTTTTGTTACAAGCATATATCTTCACCTCTCCGCAGTGTGTGGCAGACCTAGCACACACTGAAATATACTCACTAATGTGTGCACACGTACTCATGCTCAAAGATAAGACTGTCTCACCAGCACAAAATTAAGAAATCTTTAGAGCCATTTATCAGTCAAGCTGGTTAGGGGAAAAACCACTCCTTTGAATAATTGCCAGGAATCAAATCTAAGAGTAAGGAGATCAAAGTTTATGTATTTTTGCGTAATATGCCTCTGTTGCAAATCTTCAATAATCTAGACTGTCTGGTTTCCACTATTTGACATGTTTCCACTGTTTAAAAGGAATGGGTCTCATCAATTTCAACAAAGCGTGTGCCTTTGCCACATGTACCTTCGCCACATCTGGGTGCAAGGGGCAGATTTGTTAGATAAGGAAAATCTTGTGTGCCCTATAGTTTGTAGGTCTCACAAAAAAGCTGTAGGCAAGATTAGTAGCATACTCTTAAGTGATTGGTTTGTTTACCCTGTGTCAAAATGGACCAAAGGGAAAAAAGAATTAGCAGTTGCATAACACTGCTTGTATCTATAACTCAAACGTTTAAAGTGCTTTTTAGAGCTTTATAAGTTCTAAAGAAATACATAAAGCTCTTTTGCACAATTTAAGTCATAAGATTGTTGGTATAATGACTATAATCCAATAAATACATTTTTGCTTTGTGTTCTGAAAAAAATATACATTCATTGTTTAATATCTTTTAGTATAATATACTCACACTCATAACAAGTGTAAGTGTTTTCACTACATGTTGGTCTATTTGAGTATGTTAGTGCTTTGTTGTTTTTTCCTCATTTAATTTGAAACAATGCACTTGTAACTGATCGTATGGGTGTCCACCCTTCTCATTAAGATAGGTAAAAGTTTGGGAAGAAAATGATCCAGTAATCAAGCTAGCCTTCATCCTCATCTTTCGGATGTCTTTGTGTCTGCATATTGGTTGAGTTTAGATTATTATCATCATCAGTTTTGCTGCCTGTCTTTTTTTTTTGTTTGATTGTAACCAGTGGAACCATGCCAGTATGCAATACAGCTGCAGAACTATATTTGTCTGCCTGTCTATATGTAATTGTATGTGTGTGTGTGCACACTATATAAAATGTAGGAATAATAACAATGCCACAATGTGCAGTGCTGTAAGAACAAGATGGTACAGCATTTAGTTCTAGTAATTATGGCCTGGGTCTTTTTCAAATGAAGTTTGCATGTTCTCCCTCTGTCAGTGTGGGTTTTATTTTAAAAGCTTCCTTTCACAATTGAAAAACGTGAATTAGATAAAAACATATTGTAATTATTAACATAAGACATGCTTTGAACTGACTGTGGCTGTTGTAAAAAATATATAAATAAAAAGTGAATTAGATTTTATAATAACAAATATAATCACCACCATTAACACCCACACCATCAAACCAATGGCACAGAACAAACTAGAGGAATGTTAATGTTGCATTATAAGCAGCTCTATCACATGGTGACATAGACAGTGCAAACACTGGCGGACATGCTTTTGAGCAGCTTTGTGTGTATGTTCTTTAGTTTTTCCTTCAGGTCCTGATCAGTAGGTGGATAAAAGTTGGAATAAGATTAAAGAAAGAAGCATGAGAAAGCAGAGAACTCTAAAATTTAAAAGGCTTTTATAAACCTGCTCGCTTTCACATAGCAATCAGTGAAGGCAATCACCATTCTCTTTTTTTAAATCAAGAACTATGTCTGAAAAGTAGAAAAAAATAATAAAAAATGTGGATACCATCCTCAAGGTTTTGGAATGTATAGTTTCAGACGATGATTTGCAGTGCCTTCATGATGTGGAGTCAATGTTCTCTGATGTGTAATGGAAATTTGGTATGAATAAGAAGATAAGACTGATTCTGGTGCCTCTCATTAAGGTACAGATGGTGTTCACATTGATTCATTAGGCAGACTAAAGAGATAAAAAGGAGAAATCTAAATAGAGTAGGCTGAATTCCATGGTAAATGGCTGACCCTACTTTAAAATGTCAAGCTCCAGGTGCTTGTGTGTTTACCACCCATATGGAAAGATTGGGATATGAGGAATAAGGAAGCGACATGCTTGCCTCGAGGCAGTGGCAGGCAACTTAAAACTGCTATAACATGCAGCCCTAACCACCGCGGTTGGTTCTCCCAACCGCAGTGTGGTCAAGTTTGACGGAACTTAATTTTCCTCTATGTTATCCTGACTAATGACAGGCTTTTCCTGCAACAATTATTTCTGATTCACTCATCAGTTCAGCTTAATAATGACCAGAAGGCAGAAATATACAAGCACATCTAGTTAGCACAGTACTCAAAATCTCCTTTTGACATCATCTTTTGCTTTGATTAGGAAAATAGTCAAATAACTCTGGGTCATAGTAGGGTTCACTAGTGCAAGTTTCAGTGTTGATAATTCAGTTTCATCTTTTTTTTTTTTTTTTTTTTTTTGCTTTTTCATGTTTCACAGGAACAGCGATTAGATTTAAACATCAACTACTCTGTTTTATTGTTTCCTTGGTTTCTGAATCCATCACATATCTGACATTAGACTCTTAAAGCTGGGCAGGTGAGGATGGAAAATAACTCAGTTATGTCGTCCAGAGACATTTAATTAGTACACTATATTTACATCCTGAAGCCTAGGCTAAAGATGAAATCAGTGACCTTTCGATGCCGCTTCAATATAAAATGGCATAGCAAACTAAACAGTCTTATGCAGCTTTGGTTTAAATGCAGTCTCTCAAAACTATCATAGTGCTTGTTGGAGTCACACTTTGATGAAGACAACAGAACCACATATTTTGAAAAAGATGTATTCTTAAGTTCATCGTACTGGACACCCCGCACCCCTTGACTGTCCCTTAATTGGTACACTCCTGACAAGCTTAGTGCCAAGAGTGTGGATGCAGCTCTCACTGAGGTTAAACAGGGACAAAATCCGTATATACAACTCCTTATATAGTGCACAGTTTAAATTATAAGCTGAAGTATATAAAATATATAATTTGTTAAATAAAGCCAAATTAATCATAATTAGTCTGTAAATATTGCAAAGGATGTTTTAATAAATGGATGAAGTTAATGAATGCAGTGCTGTCTGCATTGCTGGAATTATTAAAGTGTTTAAATCCTTAACAGAGCAGAGTTTCCATTATGAACTTAGTTATTATATACAGTGTATGAATCCTTTACAGTCTCGATTACAAATGAAATAACAGTCTTTTTTTTATCTTGGCCAGTCTGAGTGTTAATATGTATATAGTGTTTAAATCTCAAGCAGCCTGGGTTATAAGATTAATTATTATATACTCTTGCACACTTGGCATAAAAACCTAATAATATTATTGTAATCTTGCACGGTTTGCATTATATACATACAGTATTAGTAAATTTTCATAAATGTATGAATATTTTTAGGCAGCATTTAAATAGTGAATAAAGTTGGTGAATGCCGCACAGGTGTAAAGTCTTTAGGTCAGATTTTATTCAGAATGAAATCAAATAAATGATAATAATCTTTATAAACAGTGCAGTCCTTATTAATCTTGAAGTTTATTAATTATATTCTGTGTTTAATAAGGTTTTAGACAGCACAGTTTGTAATAGTTTCATAAGATTGTAATTAAATCCTCTTGAATGATATTACTAACCACAAACTGCAGTGCAGACAAGGGATTCCCATGCCTCATCTGTTGGATTTATTTAGAAAATAAATTAAATAAATAATTTAATTCAATCTCTTGATGTGTCTGCTCTGGTTTCATCCACAGTCAAAAACATAATTTGGAGTCATTTTTATAGCCTCTAGGTGTAAATGTGTGACTAAATGTGTTTGTCCAATGTGATGTGGCTTCATCAATAGACTAATAAATGTATTTTTAAGTAGAGCTTAATTTTAAATGACCATTGTCAATCACAAACATAAAGTCTAAATATGGATTACTAATACAGCTCAGAATCCTACAACCTTTAAGTGATATACTTTTTATGAGTCATAAATACAAATAGCAAGGTGTCAATCTGTCAAATAAAACTTCTGTAAATTATATAAACATTTTTTTTTTGCTTGGCAAAGAATTATTACTATATCTTTGTTATTTGGCCTGACACAAAAAATTGGGCGGGGTGAAGTCTGGCACTTGTGCTTGTAAAATTTTTATTAGTTTCTCATGATCATGTGATAAGGATTCCAGAATAAATGTCAATAATTCAGCACTTGTAGGTGTGTAGTCTAAAACAGCTGTTGATCAGCAAAGACTAACCTAATTTTGTTACTCTTTTCTGTGATGTGATTTAGCATGTTTTCATATTTCAACTTGCAAAAAACTATCCATTGTCTTAATGCAGGAACAGACATTACGGCAGTCAAGATAATGAGATGAAATTAAAAACACACCAAAATCACATCCAAGTATATTTCATATAAAATAATATAACACAATAACATATACTAATAAATACATTTATTAAAATATCTTTAATGATGTTTTGAATGAACCAACCACCACATATCTAAATTACATTTATTTCCAATTAAACTTTGCTAGTAACTTGGTTATTAATAGTTCAAATGACTAAACCTGTTGTTCGCACATGAAAACGTAACTGTCAAAACTCTGGATCAATGGCATATTCAAATAGGCTTAGTGAAATCCTACTGAAGAAGGTGATTAAGTGTGTGTATGATGGCGTGGATAGGAGAGACAGAGTTTGATAAGGTGGGGGTTGTATTCTCTAAGCTGCCTTTAGTAAAAATTGATTTCTCATTTGGCTGGTCTGTGTGGTTCAATCAGTTACAGGCATGTGTGAAGAGGGAAGACAAAAAAGAGATATACGTAGCGCTTCAAACACATGCATTGAAACGTTAAACAAGATTATTCAGAGTTTTATCGCAGCAAACTAACTTCGTTTAAAGAAGTAAATGTTTGGACTGCCTAAAAAATAAGATCAATGTTTCTCCTGACTTTGTTTGACCTCAGACCTGTTGCACAGAAAGTATTTTTCTTCTAATGTCTTTCTCTTTTTTTAAATATATATTTAACCACTTTTATATTTTTTATTGGCTTTAGAGTGAAAGCTAAGGTAGACCCTCTTGGACAGATTATTGTCTGAGCAGCTATTAAAGTTTGAATTACACAGTTGGGGGCAGCCAAGCTGTCTGGGATAAGAATGTTTTTGCTTGCCAATGTTGTTGGATGTGCTTCAGTTTTGATAACACCTGATCTATGTGTCCAATATTTCACATCTACTGTTACTCAAAGTGCTATCAAAAATGCTAAGAGATTTAGTAATTCAGAAAGTTCTATTTCATGTCTGAGTTTAGGAGATAATGCACATCTGAAGGATAAAAGATGAAAAACATAAGTTTTAACTAAAATACTAAAATAGTACTAAGTACTAAAATATATATTTGAAATATTACTAAAATTACTAGAGTTTATACGCACAGCTTTTAGTAGCCTGGAACATTCATAATCACTTTAAATGATAACTAATGATGATGATTGTAAAGGGCTTTCCTATGTTTTTTATCTACTACCTTAATGTATGCATGTATGTAGTCAGGGAATAATTGTGAACTAGTGGTCCAATGCACCTGCATTTTTGCAGGTGGAACCTAGAGGCACAGTTTATCACTGCTTCAAGCACATCTGGTATCTCCTAGAGGAAAAATATAGAAATATCACTCAATCTAAAGAATTATGTTGGAACATTAATAATAGAGCAAACTAATTATAAATGAAGGGTTAATTGCTGTTAAATGTGCATATTATTTCCAGCTAAATTAAAGGCTTGCTTAGTGACTTAGAGTGTGGTAATTAATTCAAATTCTATTTTGACTTCAATTAATACTGTGATATTTTTTAATTGGTGCAATAACTTTACAATATAAGAAAATAATCAAAATCTCTTCACTATCTAGTTACCTCAATTAAACCAACAACAAGAAACAATATGGGCAAAGATCCTTTTTTGACATAAAACTACTTTTCTCTTTGGAAAATGCTGGACTGATTGAGTTATTATAAGTGCCCGACAGTGATTCGCTACATAGACATGTGCCATTCTCATCTTTTCATGTCATTGCAGTAATCTCACTTTAAAATCTTGCATGAGTTCCGTTCCCACATCTACTCCATTTACATGAGATTTCAGACTCAGATTATGCTGTTTGCACAGCTCTCTCTGTGTTAAAACTGTTTAAATTTATTATAATGAATGAATTATTAATCAATTGTTATTGTTTGATCGTTTGAAAAACTGAGGACCTTCCTTATGTACAATATGCAAAACTTTAGTACACAACACTTAATCATTCATTTAAATGTTTTATTGATTTAATACCACAATATCAAGCCCCCAGCCTTGCACTTTGGACAATTGTATGTTTTTAACTTTGTTGCAAGCCAGACCCTCTCACCTAACAGCAGAGTCTGACGTCAAACATACTCTTCATAAAGAATAAGCCATAATTCATTCAGACACAATCCAAAATCTTTAAAAGAGGGGGTGGGTTGTTGGGGAGGATTCTGTAAGTTCTGTAAGAGTAATGTGTAGGTGTCCACATGATTTAAGAGTCATATTTTTTATTTATTAAATTATTTATGCATTTATTATGCACATTTAATAAGTCTATACATTAATATCTGTTAATCTGTTAATACAGACCACAGGGTTCTGTTGGTCAGCAAGCACCAGTCCTGCACTTTGTATTGTCTTTTAAAACCGAGCTTGCTTTGTATTTTATGAGATATTTCTTTTCATAATTAGTAATATTTTGATTGTCTTTCAATTATTTGACTCCAATTAATTTATGTAACAGCAAACAATTAGCTGAGGAACAAGCGTAAGTAAAACCACTAGAGTAATACAGAATCCAGGGTGGAGACCTGCAGCTGCTTATGATCTAGGGCATCTGGTGTTTGTGTATGGGTGTGTTGGTTTGGTTGTCTGCATCTGTGCTGTGAAGTATCACACTGGAAATGGCAAGTGGTCTTTTTAAGCATGATTTACCTTCTCAGTAAGCCTGATACCATGGAACATAAGGCATCAATTGTCCATATCAAACATTGTTATCACTGGCAATTTTATGATGAATCAAAAAGTCTTCAATGAGTATCTGCACATTTATAAAATCTGTTAGGTATGGTCTGAATTATGATGATAAATGGATAGATTTAACCATGCATGTGATGAGATGCAAATCCAGGAAAACAGCTATAAATGTCAATCCTACAGAGATTATTTGACGTGTGGGTTCTTGGAATGACCACAGCAGGTTATCAGAGTCTCATTAAAGAATATCACTACAGGTACCAACGAAGATAAAGCACACTCTACATTGGTTGTTAGATACAAAGTTGAAAATTTATGGCAGATTTAGCTGATAAACTGATAAACCTGTTAGATTACCCACATGAGGATAAAGTGAAAATACACAAATAAGCGTGCACACACACACACACACACACACACACACACACACACACACACAATAACACATGAATGAACACAGCCACCATGCTGTCATTATCTTAACGCTTCATCAAACCTTTTTCTCATGCTCAGTCACTTTGTCATACACAGATAGTGGAATATCCATATTACAATTTTGAGCATTTGTTTGTGTGTGTGTGTGTGTTGTGTGTGTGTGTCTGTAAAGGAGGCAGAGAAAGAGAATGACAAAGAGAGAGAGACCTGTCCTTGTGGTTCTTTTTTTAAAAGACAGGTCTTTAAATTACAAGATTATAATTTATTTAAACAATTTTCTAATTGTTTAATTTCCCTCTCAGGTACACATATCAAGCTTTATCAATACCTACATAATTAAGTAATAGTTAATAGTTACATTAGTTTAAACTGTTTAAACCAGATACACAGATAAATTAATATCCATAACCATTTATTCACATCAGGTGGAAAAGTTCCGAAACACTTTATTCTCTTTTATATATTTCATCGATCTAGATCGATTGTGCATCGATTGTAAAAAAAAAAAGCATCATGGACAAATACCCATATAAACATTTTCGCACCCACACAGTAGACCCACACAAAAACAGTAAGAGCAGGCAAACACACCCTACCCTAAAACTCCACACTCTTTCCAGAAATCAGACATGCAACCATCTTGCCTGGAGGCAAAAGTGCCACTGTGATGAGGTGAAAGAATGGGATCATGAACATTTGCAAGAGGATAACAGAATGTTAATAACAAATAATTATAGAAAGTAATTTATAATGTAGAAACTGACTGCTGTAAAAGCCACATAATGGACAAAATATTGGTCCAGATCGATTTGAACGTCAGCGGAAATATTTCGAAAACACAACATAAAAGCATCTAACAGTTTAAATGAATGCTAAGTCCTTTAATGAATATTCAAGTCCTTACCGCTGTTCAGAAATGGCTTGGCTTGAACTTCTAAGAACAAGCACAAACAAGAACAAACATTTAAGACAGGCCATGTGTGTCTGAGAAGGACAATTCACATTTGCTGGTAGTTTGGCAAGAGAATCACACCTCGGGGAAGAAACTAATTGACCATGCAAAGCCAGCTGGGTAGGAACACTTAGAAAATGCCAGTTAAGAAAGAATGATTACTGAGCCAACCTTCCAGACTGAGCTAGTGTGGGCATTAACTACAGCTGTTTAGTTCTTACTGACTGCAGCGGTTTATTGTTTAGCATACACATACAAAATATGGGGCATGTGAATTCCCTGATCAACTTGGTCTGTGGGGTGTCCTTGATACAGGTTTTTTTTTCTTTAGCTGATTGCCAGGTGGTCAATGTAGTGTACAAACTTACCCCTAGATGGCAATATTTGGCAAAACGGTTGACTGAATTATAGGGGAAAACCTGAAGTAGTTCAAGCACACATATTGTATTTCAAGTATGCTTTGTTCCCTTATCACATTTTTTTGTGTAGATCAACTTTCCTAATAATATATTATTGTGGGATTTGAACATTATGGTGTATACCATAAATGTACAGTACCAGTCAAAGTTTGGACATGCCTCCTTTTTGTTCCACTCATTATCCATTTTATCAGTTTCACTTGCGTAAAGATGGACTTTAAAGATGGTAGTCCTGCAATTACAGACTGTAGTATGTCAGTTTATTGTTTTATCAAAAGTCACCTATTTTTTTGTATTATTTCAATTTTGTTACTGATTTCCTCTCACCTTCTCACCACAATCACATTTTTAATTGTATTTAATTTCAAATTTACAAATATACATTACATTGAGAGATTTATCCACTCAGATTCACATCAGTAACAGGAACAAAGTTATGTACCATACCTAACCTTTTAAAGGTTACATTTAAATTTCTGTATGTGAACATTAATGTACAACACTTCCAATTTCTGCATAATGGCTTATGCTCTACATTTTTCTCTGGAGTAATTTGTATTCATAATTTAAAAATATGAGGTATTTAAAAAAGAAGATCATTGCTAATTCTAACACTTTTGCGGCTGACAAAGCCTTGCACAGGATAACTACTGAACTAAATTCATTTCTGTGTTCTTGTCAAGTATTTTTATATTGACATATGGGTTCTTCTTTATTACTAGCCTTTTGACTACAAGAAAAATATTTTGTCTAAATGTGGAAGTAGAGTAAAAATAAATAGAAAAACATTTGATTTTATCATTAAAACAGAGTAGCTGTATTAATGCAATGTAATGTGGTTTGTAGTATGTACCATCTTAAACAAGGATAAAATATTTTTTTTATATTGTGATCCAATTGAAGTTGCATAAAACCCTATTTAATCTCAAAATTCTGATTAGCTTGAAATCACAGTATTTAGCAATTTAGTAAAGTATTCCTGTTGCAATATAGAGCCATCCATTTTTCTTGCAATATATAAATTTTAAATAACTTGGATTCAATATTAGAATAGTAATAATTAGTTGTTATTAGGGGCGGCACGGTGGCTTAGTGCTTAGCACGTTCGCCTCTCAGCGCTAGGGATTCCCGGCTCGAATCCCCATCTGGGTGGAGTTTCCATGTTCTCCCTGTGTCTGCGTGGGTTTCCTCCGGGTTCTTCGGTTTCCTCCCACAGTCCAAAAACATGGATCAAGTCAATTGAATTCTCAAAATTGCCCCATATAGAGTGTGTGTGTGTGTGAGAGTGAGTGTGTGCCCAGCGATGGATTGGCGCCCTGTCCTGGGTCTATCTGCCCAGCGCCCGAGATGTACCGCGAACCTAATAGGATAAAGCGTGAGATAATGAAGGAATGAATGAATGAATAGTTGTTATTAGCAAGTAACACCAACTTTACTTAAAGAATGCCATAAACTTAAACCAGGGGGCATTTTCAATAGTGGCTTTTGATTTTGGCAAATTTATTAAAGAATGTTTGCATACTTTTGGATCTTTAAACCTATGAAGCCTTTGTTTGTTGAAGTTATTGCAATGTCAGTGAGAATAAGAGCAGCTTACTGTTTACTACACTATCGACATAGAGATGCGATGTCACAGCTCTAAAATGTTCTCATCATCATAATTATGATCATCACCATTATCCTCATTATCATCACAGTACTGGGAATATTTATTCTGTAATTCATAGAAAAAAAAATTTAATTAGTTAAATATTTGCTATGGCAAATGCATCACTTTATAAGCCACAATCAAACAGAATGTTGTAAGGTTTTGTTAAAACATGAATTTGACAGCCAAGCAAATTAGCTCACAGTACACCTATGAATATGTGTCCACAAACATGTGTCTTTGGTACATCTATTACTCCACTAAGAAATCGTCTTTTCTTAGTTGTAGTGTAGATGACGAAACAGACAGATAATTCCAGCAGATAAAAATGAATAATTGTTGTTGTGCGTAATTACATTTGTCTTCTGTTAAGAATTCAGCCATGTGCAACTTATCTCCCACTCATTCTTGCCCTGTCTGTACCTGGATGGCATGTTTTGGCACATCATATCAAAGAGTGGGTGTGATTTTAATAAATATTTTAATATTTTGAGATGATAATAGTAACATATTTGTCTGATGACCTAAAGCTGACAGCATTTATTAGACTCACCCACTTTCGCCCTCTCTTTCCTGTTCTCCTATGACTGCTGTTTATTGCAGTGTTAATAAGATATAAAGTACTGATATGTATAACTGTTAAATATATAATGTGTTTGCATTATATTTTAAAGATGACAGATAAAAAGGTCTGTGGTACTTCTGAAACTAGTAAACAAAATGTGACAAATAAGCGAATCTAAGCAACAAAAAAAAACCAAGAAAAATGTAATTTGTAAACAGGCTTTAAGAAGGAAGCAAGTTCATGACCATATAGTTTAAACTGGTGAACTCTTTACTACGTGAAAGACAGATGTTAGAATTGTTTATTATACCATAGTCTCCACAACTATAATCAAGCAGCTGAAGATATTGACATGCTCTTTGCATTCTTCAGCACATTCCACTTTTGGTGGCTCTAAACTACCTGCTGCTTTTGCCTCTTTTGCAACATCTGCTTCATGCTATAAGTTGTGTTCTCCCTATATTTTCTTAAAAACCGGTTTTAAGCCAAATCCAGCATCCTCTGCCTGGTTTAACTTGACCGTGATGTGGCGCTGTGTCATTAAGTACAAAGTGGTGGTGTAATTAGCCTATAGATGCCAACTGAAGACCATCCTGGTGATGAACTAGCACTGCCCCTGGATTTACTCTAATTGCACTTTGTGAAGGGAGTTTGTGACAGTGTCGTGAGGGTGTTATTAAAGAGTGAAGCTTGACTGCCCAGCCCTTACATTCTTGCCCTGCCAATACACAAACATCGTGTGCATTATCTTAGATGTAGAATGTACAGTATAATTTATTAAGCAAATTTCTATATCAAAGTTTCAGGTAATATCTTACTCTGGGGCAAGAAGTATTGAAATGGAGAATGTCAACAGAATTTTGATATATTATTGTATATGTAGTAAGTAACACATTTTTATTTCGCTCACATCAGTAGCCACTATCTACATTTTAAAAAGGCAAATGTTTTCCCAATTGATTCTGTTTGTTCCTTAAAAACTTCAGTCTGTCTCAATCTAGCACTCATTCAAGTGCTCCTTAGGGTGCTCATATGTTCCTATTTCTTTCTGACAGACATTAATAACCAGTAAAATAAACAACTAAGAATGTTAAATGTGTGGTCTGCACCTAAAAACCGATTGCTACACTTACCATGTGATGAAACTGATTTGGAAACTCACTTTTTTAGTGAAATGACTCAATTTGATGTGGAGCTGCTTCAGACAATTTGTCAGGCTTTTTGTGTAGCTGACAGATCGATTGACTGGCACAGTGAAGACTTGCCTTGTACATGCTCAGGCTTGAGCTTGATATGCAGAAAAGAGAGTAAGAGAACTGCCAAGCAGGAGACTGAGAAAATACATTTTTGAAAAGTAGATATGTAAAAATAATAGACGTGCAACATACAGATTATTAGAGTAAAACTGAGATGCACTGTGATGCTGAGCAAGTCAAATAGGCTCAGCTGTAAGTCATTAGTGTGCAAATGATAGAAGTTGTCACACGTCTACAGCCTGAACACACACACACACACACACATATATAAAAATGACTAACACAAATGTAAGGAACACATGCATTCACATGAGTGCATTTAGGTGAATTCATCTAGACCCTTACGGTACAGATTCATTATTAGGAGGATAGGTCACACACAAAGGACATGGGTGTGCCAAACACAGTGAGTGAAATGGTCCAGCACATGAAAACCGATACACTAGAGTGGTTGTGTGAGAAGGAAAAAGAAAAAGTCTGATCCACAGAGACTAATGACCACTCAAGGAATTTTCTCTGCACTTTATTTTTTTACACTGAGGTTTAGCTTCTATATCAGTGAATATGTTTCAAGGAGGGTGAAAATTCTACCTCCCAAAACCCCACCAAAGATATAGCCCCTGCTGCACTTAATCCTATCATGATCTCAGTCAGTGTTCATCGTGCTGGGAAAACCACCCATGCTCCTTGCCTTTGAATAAAAAATGACGCAATGCACAGACACAAAAGTAATGGTCAACCTGGACCGCTTTGTTCACAGTGACATCAGTGGTCGCACCCTGGCTTAATCAGTGGCAGATTGTTCAGAGCGAAGACACAAACATCAGCTTACCACTAGAACACAGCGTTAAGAAAATCTGAAGCGTGCAGAGCAAATAAATGTAAGCCAGATTAATGCTCCTAACCCAACAAGAGGTATATAAGATTTACTTATCTTATTCACAGTGTGTGAGTTACAAATAGAGATAGCTGTTTTTTATCTTTTTAAATATGTTTTTCATTTCATGCAACTTCTTCAAATGAGAGTAGATGAACAGTCAGCACATAAAATGAATATTTTGGGTATTTTGTATCATTCAGTATAGTGGTTACCATTAAAATGATTATTTAAACTGCACTAGTTTAACTGCACCACTTCCCTTGCAACACAGACATAAATATTAAGAATATGCCTCTTAATCATCCATATCAAACACCTTTGGGATAAACTAAAATGGTAATCATGAGCCAGTCGTTTTAATGGACATCAGTGTCAGATCTCACCAATGCTTATCTAAAAGAATTGGCAAATGTTACTATGGACAAAATCTGATAGAAAACTATTCCAAATGAAGGGAATCTGTTAACTGTATAACTGGGAAAAGAGGGGACCAACTTAAAATGAGGTATTAAAGCTCCTGTAGCTTTAATTTGTATGTAGGTCTACCAATATTTTATAAGAATAGTGTAAAGTGCTGGGTTTTATTATCAGTTATATTAGTCAAATGTTTCAAAAATATTTTGGGGTTAAGAATCTTTTTTTTTTTACCAATTATTCGAAATGTTACCTTTTAAAATGTTGCAAATTCACATGCTTGTACATCAACATAATGTCTTGCAGGATTATAGTAAACATCATTTAAAACATGCACACTACTTTCTTTGCACATACCTTGCTTCTATAACCGTGTATGTGCTCGTCAGTCCAAATAGCCAGCAAGCACTGAACCTTGTCTTTACCCCAGTTCAACCATAACTCAAATGTCATGGACACATGACAAGTAGCCTGCCTTAAGAAAAACCCTTCTTCTTTGTCAAAACCACTTTTTCACCAAACTGTACTCATGTTTGCATGATTTTCTAATTGTCATGAGACCTGCTATGGTTTCCTTGCTGTGATGCTGGTTTGGTCTTTACTGAAATTCATATGACATGTTCACACCTGCATAGATTAACTGAATGAAAAAGTTGAATACACTTGGGTTTGAAACAACTACATTGAACAATGTAACTGTAAAAACACACTGAACCTAGAAGAACTACAGTTTTAATAAGTTCATAAGCAGTGGAAGCCACCGGGATGATAAAAGGGCCGTTCCATACACAGATGTGGCTTCTTACATACACAAACGAGAAGAGATTCATTGCAGTAGGAGTAAACTCAGCACTCATAACTAATAATAAAAGCCAAAACATCTCACCTTACTGACAGTAATGGCTTGTGTGAGATTTAAATGTGGCCAAAAAATAAATAAATAAAATAAACCAAAATGTTTGAAGCCAAATGACAAGAGATGAATCATCATTCTGGGGATTTTGTTGCAGATTTTTGGGAATGGTTGATTATACTTTTATGTTAAATAGGTAAATTTATTCTTTTAATGGGTCTGAAATACAATCCTAGAGCCTTTAAAACAGATTTCACCATTGTGCTAACTTCAGTTGTGAAGCTGAACTGTATTCATTTAAAGACTGTATCGCGTTCTGTGGTGCTTGTGATACGGGTGCTGAGAGGTGTCTGTCCATACGGGTGTACACAGCGGAGCACATCATTTAACCTATCTGCTCTAATGCTGCCCAGCGAGTCGTGAAGCTTTGTCAACTTTATGAGCGAGAAAAGCAGAGAAGACAGGCCTTAAAAGCTTGTTTATGAAAAGTGAGTGTTTACCTTGTGCCTCTAAATGGATTTTAGAGAGGCACAGGCAACAGAGATAGGAAAAGGGTGAACAAGAAGGTTAGAGCAAGAGGAGAGAGATAAAGACAGACATGTAGGAAGAGAAAGCAAGACAGAAGTAAATGAGAATGGAGAGAATGAGTGAGAGAGAGATAAAAGTGAGGTATATAGAAGGAGTGATAAAAATAGAGATAGGGGGATGGGGCGGGTGAGTTGATGGGGAGGTAACACTCATTTGGGAGAGAGGTGGAGGTGCTAGATTCATGGGTCTGCTATTCTCTAAACACTGAGCAATAATTCCCCTCCCTGCACTTTTAAACATAAATTAATGTAAATTCCAGGCGGTTCTCCCGCCAGCTCTGATGCACCAATACACCAGTACACTGCAATCTCATAAGGATGTGTGAATCATGCAGTAATAGCATTCCTGTCCTGCTACATGGCTGCATTTTAAATACAAAGCATCGGCATGGATTCTGGGGGGTCATTGGCATGCAAAAGTTGGTTTACCTTTGGTCAAAATTAATGTTAATAAGTCGAATACCAAAAAAGTTAAAGCTAAAAGTTAGAGATGAAACATTATTTTTTACTATTTTTTTGGTAGTTTACAGTTTTGGAATGATCGAAAGGAAATGACCACTATGGAAATGTTTAAGAGCCCAAGAGATTTGAGCTCTCAGATTTGATTTAATAAGCATGTAGATTTGAATTAGTTTATTAGGAATTCTTCACTAACATCGTTATAAAATGCCAGATGATGAAAATTCTAAAGCTTCTCAAACCATGTTCCAACAATCAGCAGCCAGTTCCTGAGGTTCTCTGCCTAGCCAGGTGATGATTAAAATAACAGATGCCCACAAATCAGTTTCAGAGAGTTGCTTTTGAGCATAGCATGTAACAGGATTTCAGTTTATCAAGTTGATATCAGAAAAAAACAGGAAAATGTTTAACAACAAAAGTTTGCGTTCAAGATCCTAAACAAAACCGGAGCAACAATAGAGGGGCAATTTAAAGCAGCTAATTTACCTTAATATAAGTAAATTCCAAAAGCTAATATCGCACCACTTGTAAAATAACAAAGTTACAACAAGAGGATAATGATTCTACACAATCACACTACACACAATTCTTAATAGTGCCAACCAAAAGTTTTTTTCTATGACACTTAAGCTCACCGAGATAATCATCTAATCATTGCTCCAGGTGTGCTGTATATTGTCTGACTCTTTGCCCTGACCCCAACTATAAAGTCGGGATACTTGTAATTGGATAAAAGCGTCCTGATGATGCACTAATTACAGGGCCTTGCTTTAGTTTCTTTTTTTTTAAATCCTAATCCCGTAAATAAATATGAGTCAATTTCCTTACAGGCCTTCAGAAATTGCACATTAGGCTATTTCTTCAAACTTGTTACTATAGTTATTTATAGAAACAAGGGGTGTGGAAACTTTTGCATTCCATTGTATATACTAATTATTGTTTTGAACCAGGAAATCATATCTTTATTATTTTCCTTGTCTTTGAAATCCAAAGATGAAAAATAATTGCATATGTCCCCCCATAACTCATTCTGTTTTATCTTTCTCTAGTAATCCTGTCAGATAAGAATTCATAAAGTCTTCTGAGATCTATCAGTTTTACCCTACTCCCTAATTGGATGTACAATTTAAGTTGAGATTTAGTGTTGTGTTATTTTTGTGGGTCACCTGTTGTTACACATAATCCGAGTTTTCAGTGGTCCAGTCATTTTGCTGGCCAGTCAGAGTGTCTCAGAGTTCAGAACAGTCACAGTGATTTGGCCCAATGCAAACTACAGTTGTCATCCAGGAATGTGGGAGTGTTAGTGTTTTGTTCTGCTTGGAAATGTAGCACAAAAAGTAAAACGGTCAATTGATCTGAAGATACATTAAAGCATTTGAAACTAGAAAGCTCTGCAAGAAGCAAGGGAGATAAAGTGAGCCATTTAAGAATATAGAGAAATCTTAATATACTTATGTATATGTAAATATTAAGCTTTTGAAATGTTTTTGGGGGTGTTTCCTTTAAACTACACTGTACTGTACAGTGTACACCTTCCTCCCTCTTTAATACAAACTAAAAAGTAAAAAAGATTTAATGATTGCATGCACTACATAGTATGTGATAATTCTACAGGTAACATGTTTGAATCCATGAAGACAATTTGAATGAATCAGCTGTGTATGTATGTGTGTGTGTGTGTGTGGCAAAACATGCAATGTTACAAAACATTTAATATAGCATACTTTCATCATTCCACTGTAAAAGAAGCTTTGGAAGAATTTGCAGGGCTTTTTAGTGGAGCCTTTAACCTGCAAGGCAAAGGCTACTATCGTCTTACATTACAACAGTTTTCCAGTAACCTGTAATCCAGTGAGAAAAGTGTTCACTTTTATTGTCTGCCATTTATGATCTGCTTGCATACTTTTTGCCATGTGCTCAGATTGCACAATCTCAGCAACAAAAGACATTTGCCTCTTTTCTGGATCCATATCTTCAAGGTTTAGTCATGTACACAGTTTGGAAAGGCAATCCACTTCATAATAATGCTTGTTCCCAAAAACATGTCTTGATGCTAAATACTTTGTAATTTCATATTAAGAGAGATCTCAAATTCAAGATTATTTCAAATCTTACATGGTTCCCCAAAACATTTGTAAATTGTAAAAGTATGTGGATCCAATAAGTACTTAGTTACTTGCCCTTATATTGATTAAGAAGTTAAATAATAAGACAGTAATTAAACGAATATACATTCAACAACAAAGGTTAATTATTATAACATTTAATACTGAGAACCACCTCAATAATTAAATGTTTTTAGGTATTTAGTCATATGTATAGTCATACATCTGATATGGTCTTAAATAATTAAAACAAAGCTTGAATTTAAACTCCCTTTCTTGAAAATGCTATAATCCATGACCAAGTAGATTACAGAGTCTCTTGTCTGCACTGTGAAGCCACCATGGGAATCACTTTAAAAATATGGACAGCAGCCCAGAGCCCAGCATCATAATATCATATTATTGCCATGACTGAGATGGTGACAGTACAGAATCATCATCTTTTATCAGTTCCACTGTATAAAGAACATTAGTTTGTTTAAGATTTAGCTTGTTTACATAGTTTTTTTCCCTCTTTGAGAGTTTTTCAAGGCGGCACGGTGGCTTAGTGGTTAGCACGTTCGCCTCTCAGCGCTAGGGATTCCCGGTTCGAATCCCCATCTGGGTGGAGTTTCCATGTTCTCCCCGTGTCCGTGTGGGTTTTCTCCGGGTTCTCCGGTTTCCTCCCACAGTCCAAAAACATGGATGAAGTTAATTGAGTTTTCTAAATTGCCCCATATAGAGTGTGTTTGAGTGTGTGAGTGTGTACCCAGCGATGGATTGGCGCCCTGTCCTGGGTCTATCTGCCCAGCGCCCGAGACGTTCTCCCCTGGATGGGCATGGGGAACCCCACCGCGACCCTAATAGAGGATAAAGCGGGAGATAATGAATGAATGAATGAATGAGAGTTTTTCTTGCTCAGTGATCACTTTGGTTTTATTTTGCAAAATGATCCAGTAAAGTGTATTTAAAACAAAAATGCAAGATATGAGAATTTTATATAAAAAATATTACTCTGCACCACTCAAGGTCCATGTTGACATGGTTTAGTGGGGTTGGTGTGAGCCTTGACGTTGCTGCATACTTTTTGTATAAACTGGAATAGAGATTGCATAATGAGGGCAGGGGGAGCAACTTAGAATAAGATATCCCAGAACCTCCAATCATAGTGTGTATTTTTGTTTACTTGACATCTAAACAAATTAATTGAGAACAACAGTAGGCAATTAAATTTTTTTAATACACCTAATCAGGGTCATGCGGGTCCTGTGGATTATTCCAGCACTCATGGGGTGAATAGCAAGGAAACAGCTAGTCCATCGCAGAACAGACACACAGACAAACACATTTAGGCACACATTGCCACATGAAGGTGGACATTTTACATATATGCATCACTCATTTAGCATGTTGTCTCTTAATATGGTTCCGTCTTGCTAGTGCACCACTGTGCCACACAACAGCGGGCAACAGCAACTTAAAAATAATACTGTACACACACGAGAAAAAGATTGTATCCAATCCTAGCCACTAAATGGTACAATATTAAGTAGCTTTGTTGTAGATGCTGTATTCTGCTTCTTTCATTTCTGTCTTCATTCTTGGCAATTTACATGTGTTTTCTGTATTTAAGGTCAAATATCCTTTTTGTTTTTTATCTCTTGAGATTATCAATAGACAATAAAGCATACATGATCGTAGATAACATAAATAGTCCATTCACAGATGAAGGCTCCTGCAGGGGTTCATTGCGAAGGATGTCCACGAAGCCTTTGAAAAGGACAGGGAATTGTTTTCTAATTGAACTGAATGTTCTGGAAAGTTTATGTTGCTTTTAGAGACCCATTACTCTTCTAATCTTGGACCATCATGAGACAGTGTTTATGCTAGACACACAAAACCTGCTCCACTGTTGGAGGGTGAGGATCTTCTCATCATTTAGAGGGAATGCTTTCAAAAGCAGCAAGAGATTACTCCAAAAGAAAGAGATAGCCAGAACAGTAATCCTAAATTATTCCTGACCTTGACCTCAACCCAAACATCTTTCCACCTTTTCGCTACCCCAATTACTTCTACAGTTCATGGCAACACATCATATATGCCCAGGTTTATTCAAAAGTGGCGCTAAAGAGAAAATGGCAATGCATCTTAATGGATTGACAGAGATGTATGCTCGTGACTTTAGGAACAGGCCAGTAATTGTTGAAATTGGGGTGAAAGCTTCTCTGGATCCCTATCTGAGACTGGATAACCTCATCTCTCTGGTTCTTAACTTATTTTCTCAACTTGCTTTATTCTTAGACCTTTATATTTTCATTTTAAAACTATTTTTAAAACTTTTAAACTCCAGACTTATGCTCTTATACATTCTTGTGTATATTATATGCTTTGCATATTGACACCTGCTAAGTAAATGAGACCAAAATACAGTTTCCCATTTAGTCCACAAATATGTCAATGCAAGGTTTAAGTGCATAATAGGAAATGTAGGTGTCAATGATTTGTATGGCTAAACTGGACAAACAATTTATAAACTTAATTTTATGTAATGCTAACAGCGGTTTCTAAGGTGAATTAATTTGATGGTATGTTGACCAGCTCACATAAGAGAATATTTATAGAGGAGAGATTAGTCTTGTTGATGGTTGACATACTGTGATTGTGCATATACTGAAGCATCTCCAGGACCGAAAACACATGTTCATATATACAATAACTTTATTCTGCCACATGATTTTTATTATGACCTCTTCTAATTTAATCAATATGTTGTGATGGTCAAGCCCAAGTCTTTCAAAACCTATCCAGAGATTCTTTAAAGCCTGGGTGACATTAGCAGCACTAAGCCTTATTTCTTTACACACCCACTCATAAAACGCAGAAGGTGGCAGATCCTCTCCACAATGTGCCATTAATTTCATCATCCAGAGTGCCTTATCAAAATATTTTGCTCCAGCTTCCATCAAAATATTTCAGTAACCTTGGAATCTGTCAAAACATTTGGATATTTTGGAGTTTACCTGACAGCAGCCGATTTGACATCAGAAATAGTTGTCCAAAATATTCTCCACGTCACAGATTAGAGATCTGTTTGCTTTAAACAAAGGCAGGTTTGATTGAGAGCAGAGCAGGCAAGCGCTCCATCTCACATAGTTACATAAAGCATAAGCTTTCTATTTGGCACAGTGAAGTTTCTGACTGCTGGGCGAGAACATGACCAAACTATGCTAAAACCTCTGACCCCCTTTAACTCCTCCAAGGACTGAACTGCAAGAAAACCAATAATAGCTGCTTTGAACATGCTAATCAGGCAAAATTTTGCTGCAATCATGCAGTTGTGACCTTGGTACTCTGTGGTGATATGGTAATGAGGTGATACACTAAATTTGTCTATAAATGTAGAATGGAATTAAAAGAAATAGTGGATCACTATTGATGTCCTTTGTTTTAATTACTTTGACCAACCCATGCAAGATTTCTGTTAAAGGATAATGTTACTAATCCATATCAGTTGTTTTTATAAGAAGAAAAGCCTTTGCTGAAATTCTTTGGTCCTTTTTTCTGTGAGATTTGCACACTTGTGTTTGGCTCCAGAGCAGCTGCTCCTTCTTAAATGTTGGAGAGGGATTTTCTTACAGTCCTGCTCCCCTGGGGAAACACCTCCTTTCAATTTAAGATGGCCACACATCGAGCAAAAGCCACAAGTTTCTTTTAGCTTAGGGTCTGACCAGAAAGGACTCTACACTCTGTTGAGTCACTGCCAGTGCAGCCATTCTTCAGCTCAAGTTTTAGAGCCAGTTCACTTTGGACCTATATAAACCCACCATCTCACCACCTCCCCACCATCTCCTGAGTGATCACTGTCTGCAATGCAACTCAAGCTGAGGGGATTCTTTGGGGATAGAATAACCGCAGGTGAGTTAGCAGTCTGACAGCATAGTGAAATATCCCTATATTGTACAAACATTACATCACTGCTCTTATAAGCTGCACCTGGAAATAAGCCACATGTTATTAGTTTCAGAATGGGAAGCAGCTTTTAACTCTAGCATCAACAATGACTCCTCCCTCAACAATTGCAGTCCAGCATGAACCAATGTGTGACTGGTATGAAACCAAGAATGTTGTGAAAATTAAAAAAAAAATAATAATAATTACATTTTTAAATTTGTTTTCATTTTGTAACTTAGCTGTAAATGTAGTGATCTGGTGATATTTTAAAATACAAATATCTGGTGTTTGAGCTGTGAATTAATTGGTTGTATTCAAACATGTTTATAATACTTATCTTAAAAATAACTTTCATTTTTGCTGACTTAATTTTTTTCAATAATATCCATAAGAGAACATAAATGAGGAGAAATTAGGGTAATCTTTAAACAGATCAGACTGAAGCTAGTGTGCACTCATTCATGTTTATAAATTGTACATGAGCCGTAATGTGTATCTGGAACAAAAGGCCTCAAGTTTCATGTTATGTCTTGGTTATAAATGATCCCTTTTACCTTAAACAAAGGTATATTTTATTCTAGCTTCAGTGTGTTTTTAAACTAAATCAGTGATTAATGTGAAGCTAACATTTAACATGCCAAGGTATTACAGACTTTTATCATTATGAGTTGACAGTACAAACCAGGGAATGTGCTTTAGCCATTTAGCTTGCCTTGTTTAACATACTGTTCTCCTCTAAGGGATGTCCTGAGTTTCCATAACTTACAGAACTGTCTCAATTATAAACTACAAACCGATATTTTTAGCAAACTGTACTGTATTTTTTTTGTTCATTTGCAATTTAATTTTAATATTATTTACTTGACAATAGTTGTGCTGATATGTTGCTGTAATTATATCTATCACTCATACACTGAACAGCAACACACTCAACTAAATAAACAAACCTCAAAAATGTATACTCATTAATCATTTCAGCATAGTTACATGATAAAGAGCACCTGACATTAATATTGTAAAAACAGTTGGCTTCCCAGCAAATCTAAAGGGAGTCTTTCTGATGAGTTTTGGTTTGATTAATGAGTTTTGTTAGTAGAAAGGAAAGTCCCGATCACATAGGTAACAGTCTTTCAAGATATTCATCAGACTCTAGACTTTCCACAATTATTAAACAGCTGAGTACTTTCCCGGTAACTACTTTTTAAATCTCCCCCTCTCTCTTTTGGCATTTAATTACATCACTTTCCCCTGACCAGATATGCAGTATTAGGACAGACAGATTCACAGACACAGATACACCCATGCAAATTAGAGGAATGGATTTATGTCTTCTGTTTAATTATGTAATTTGTTATGACACACTGCATTTTTCTTAAATGTGACATTTTATGCCTGTAATTGTAAGTAGCAGATTGGGCTAAGACACCTGAAGTTTTCATTAAAATGTTGTTTAATTCAGATCCCAACCACCCCTTCCTATTATATCAGCTAGACAATATTTAAAACAAGTGACTTTTTACATTTGTTAAATAATTATATAAAATAGAAATTTATTATACATTTTATTATAAACATTATTAAAATAAAATAATAAGGCCTAAAGGTTTTATTCTAATGGAAACATATTTCAGTTCCCATTAGGCTGACAGATTGAGGTATTCCCTTTTGATGCCTTACTGCCTTTTATTAATTATTTAATTATAATATTATTTCTGTAGATAAGTAAGTAAACAATAGATCAAATTTTCATATCGTTTTACATTATAACATATAAATGCCTGATATATCAGTCTGAATCTAATATGACCCTGCCCTTATTATTTAATTATTTCTGAAGCATTGTGTTGTTTAACAAACATAAATTAGTCTTCTTTTGTTTTAATTAAGTTACCCATTTTAAAAAGTCTGTTAAACAATCAGTACTTGAGTGATTTTTTTTGTTTATGAAGATGTCTAGTCTCATCTCATTATCTTCCACTTAATCCTATACTAGGGACTAGGGGTCATGAGAGGGTTCCCAATGCCCATCCAGGGGAAAATGTTTTGGGCCGCTGGGCAGATACACCCAGGTCAGGGTGCAAATCCATTGCTGGGTACACACTCACTCACACACATACTATATGGGCCAATATAGAGCAGCCAATTCACATGGAATCCATGAAATCTGAAATGTACATAATCTGAATGCTGTAGTGCTGCTCATGACGTTATCTGTAATTAATAACTAACTAACTGTGTCATGTTCATCCCATATCTGTGCTCTTGAATGCTCTGTTACCAATATGGTACTGTCTACAACAGAAACTAATACCTTCTGAATCTATATTAATTTCTTGTTCAATACCTTATTTCATGGTCTAGTTGAACTTTTGTGAATCCCTACCTTGATTTCTCATCCTCTCACCCTTGTTGCCCCTTCATCTGCTCACGGTCAACCCTGTAACCTAACCCAGTAGTTAAAACAAAAAGATAGACACTCTTCAACAAGCAAAGGGCCTTTAGCGTCCTCCAGAGTGGTTTTGGATATCAGCTTGTTGAGATAGCATCTCTTCTCCACTATTCAAGAGTGTCACAGCTTCTTTTCATTTGATCTTTATTTACACCGACCATTGTGTGGCAATGGCCATTTAAGGCAAGGGGCCCTAAATGGATGGGAAGCTGGGGAGAATGCCTCCATCCTCCATTCGCTCTCCTTCATAAGAGAGCTGTCTGCTCACAGTGATGGATGAGCGATTAGAGAGCGAGGGGCAATGCGAAGAAGGAAAGGAAAGGACAGGACAGAGGAGGCCGGAGAGAAGGACCCAGAGAGGCGCTGCTAAGGCAAGCGGATGACACACCTCATCGAATACCATTCAAATCAAGACTTGAAGGCAAAGTCAAGCTCTGTTACCCTCAGACGGCGACAGAGATGGCACAGCTCCATGAGGGGGAATGATGTGTGGGTGTGTGTGCGTGTGTGTACACAGTGTGGGACACAGTGTGGTTCATAGAGTGCACACAGTGTAGGGCTTTCCCCCCACTGCGATTTGTCAATCAAATTTGTGTGTGAATGTGTGCACCTTCTGCATGCTGCGCCTTCCTGCAGGTAATAGTCATTAAAAGCTAATCTTTTGTATGTTGCTGCAGTTTTTGGGGTAACCATCATTTACTTTTTTAATAGGTAAGTTGGAAGGAAAATCTAAGTACAGATCATATTCAGGTAATTTTCATACATACGTATTCTGGCCATCCTATTAGGTAAACCTCCCATAGGTTTGATGAATAGTTTTACAACTTTAGCCTGTAGTTTGTTTCTGCACACACTCTGTTCTTGATTGATCAGGATCAAAGTTCCAAAGTACACCACAGAGCACCACCACCACAGAGCAGGTACTATTTAGGTGAATGATTCTATTTAAATGATACTATTTAGGTGGTATATTAGTGTTTTGACAGTTTAATTATGTCTTTAGTTTAAAATACTGCTTTTTAATGAGGTTTGGAGTTTTGTTGTAATTATGTATCATTATGTATTACGTTAAGGAAATTTGCTTAGTTACACATTTTACAAAAAATATTCACTAAACTAATGACGTGCCTATTCAACTATTGTGATCGTGATAGAAACAGTGAAATAAGTGTGAAATGTGTGTGCTTTGTGGTCACGCCCCTATGCAGCACTTATTGGTTGGTTGGGACTCATGTCAGTAGTTACTCACTGACAACATGTGTCTTCTTTAGTTTTCGGACAGGGGCGGGGTACTATTAGATGTTAAGCTTGCTTTTGTTTGTGATTGTTAAAGATTAGAGAACAGCCAACAAAGAAACTTATTAAAATAATCCACAATTTATGGATTTTAATGTTCTTGATGTTGCTTGTAGTTTTTGAGTTGGACTATGTATAAAAGTTACAATGCAGGATTGCAGGTTATTAGTTCCATATCTATAAGCAAAAACAGCTGATTTTACTAAGAATTATGTAATACATTAAAGAAAGTGTCATTTAAAAACAGTGCTTTTAAACTGTAATACTTGTTGGAACCTTTTGAACATAATATGATTTTGAGCAAAATTACTATATGTATATTAATATATTCACAAATGAATCCATGACACAATCAAGGCAACTGAGGTTATAAGACTTTTATTATTGTTTTTTTTTTTTTTCTTTTCTCATCCACTGACCTAACAAACTAGAATCCTCTCCACCAAGTCGCCATTTTAAAAAGTCAGTCAGTGTTAACATATAGCATAATGATATATAGAGCTCTATTATTAATGGTCTTCAAGCTTCGACACATAAAAGCAGTCTCCAAAAGACAGAGCTCAGCTCCGGTACACTGCAATGCATTTTACAATGAGGTACAAGGAAACAAAAAGGAGTACAAACAGAGCAGGATTTCGAATCACACCTCATTATTGTACTGGGATTACTATAAATCGCATGTCCTACTCTGAGCACCATGTGTTCTTTTTTATTAAAGAACAAATGACAGTGATGAATGTAATTGCATTTTGTCATCTCATTTCAACCCATTCATTTGGTATATGTAGTGGATGTAATAAAAGTACGGCAAAATTATGAATGATGTTTTGAGCATTTGCAGTATAGTGCTTTCAGATTTGACAGAATGCAGCTGCAGAATTATGGCAGGTCTCGAGTGGCGTCCACTACTTTACTAGCTGCGGCGTTTTGATTATGACATGTTGATTGGTTTCATTAGGTAGAAACCTAATCTTAGCTGTTGGTGAGTCTATCAAAGATTCCCCTGAGAGAACACCATTGCCTGCAGGGAACCTGGCTTGGGGGGGGTTGCTTATAATGAGGATTATAAGGTTTACCATAAAGATACATAGGCAAAAGCATACATATAATTTAACAATGTGTTAATACAATTCTTACATTGCTTCCATTTTTATTATAGATGCAATACACATTTTGTTCTTAGTTTTAAATCTAAATCTGTTAGAGCTTAAGTACAGTCCACAGAGCTGTACAAAAACAAAAGTGGTCCACTGAGTGGTTTAAAAAAACAATTGATAATTCCAAATTCTTTTCTGTAACATGCCAGCCACCCCCCTAAGTATATAAGGGAGAGTAACCACAGCTGCTGTTGTTTTGAACTTGCCACTAATTGCACAGTTGTCAAGCATGTTGCCTTTCATAATAGCTGTTGGTTTTAAAAGGCCAACAAAATTCACTGATTTTATTTGTGGAATACAGGCTTTAAGATTTGAAAAGACTATGGCCTGAACATTAAATTCCCATATGCAACATTGGAACCAATAGTAGGCAACAACTACATCTTTTCAACTGACAAAAAAAAAAACTCAGTAGGATCAACCAGCAGCAGCTGTCCTGGCTAATAGAACAGAACATCCAGGTGGGGACCATTGCTCATTTCAGTAGAGCATCACAACAACAGGATTCAATATGCTTTTGGCATCAATTTAAGTTTAGTAAGACTGAATCTAAGGCACGGGGGCTTAGTGGTTAGCACGTTCGCCTCTCAGCACTAGGGATTCCCGGTTCGAATCCCCATCTGGGTGGAGTTTCCATGTTCTCCCCGTCTCTGCGTGGGTTTCCTCCGGGTTCTCCGGTTTCCTCCCACAGTCCAAAAACATGGAACAAGTCAATTGAGTTCTCCAAATTTCCCCATATAAAGTGTGTCTGTGTGAGTGAGTGTGTGCCCAGCGATAGATTGGCGCCCTGTTCTGGGTGTATCTGCCCAGTGCCCGAAACATTCTCCCCTGGATGGGCATGGGGAACCCCACCGCGACCCTAATATAGGATAAAAGCGGAAAATAATGAATGAAAAAGACTGAATCTTAGATTCCAATGTGTTAGCCAAGCTGTTATATTAAAAATGTGTAGTGGGTTTAGAGGTGGATGGCAATAAGTGCCAAGTTTCACTTACAGTTATGCAAACAATGCAGGGGTTGCATCACTAATACAATGCCTTTACCGCAGCACCAAGGATAATATGATGTATTGTTAACTAAATAAATTAGGCAGCACTCAGATATTTTTCATTTTTGTACAGTTGGCTCCTTATCCATTTCCAACTGATTATATTGCATTATTGCATTATTCTAACTGTTTATTCACTGCAGGTAGATCATTAGAGATCATAGAGATAATAACAGTATTTGTTTATGCTTAGCACACAGTCTGAATGTGCATCCCATTTTTAAGATGATTAAAAGATTAACACATGTCTGGTTTCTGAACACACAGACACAATTCACATTACAGCTGCTAAAATCTAAGTTCTCCTTATTTTTTACATCAGCAGCCTTAATTACATCTGGCTATGACATTGGTGGCAGCAACTCCAATAGAACAGCTGGCGGAAAATATACATTTGATACAGTAAGTAAAATTGAATATATAAATAACATTTGCTGAAATTATGACAACCGAATTATGACATCATGTATATAAGGTGTATTCCCATTGACTGTTTAATTTTTTTATTTTTCAAAGTCATCTTTATTTGTGCTCTTCAAATGTGAGTAGTTATTAATAAATTTAGTTTTGGTGCTTTAGTTTGTCATGTTATGGCACAATTAAGTTCAAGTTTATTTATTTAAATAGTGGTGTTAGGTGTGTATATGTGGTCAATTTTTGTACCAGTAAAAGGGCTTTGAAAAGTAAACAATAGGAGGCCATTACATGAGTAGCTACTGCATATCGTATACAGTACCACATACTGGACGGATCAGTTGATGGACAGGAGGTTATGGTGACTAGGTGGAAAGCCTTGAGCTGGGGTTCTCAGGCGCCCTGCTGTTTTGTGCAGTGTGTTGAACAGTAGGGGGTTGCGCTGTGTTTGTTTAAAACTTGCCGGTTTCCCATTAAGCCCTGATTTCTCTCATTTAGAACTTCCAGTGGGACATGGAGCAGAGCCCCTGGGAAGCGGCACGTTGCAAGGGACACCAATTATTGTCCGAAGGACAGTGGTGTGTTTGTTCCTGCTAATGGCAGCTGTCACGTTGTGAGCTGGCCTTCCCTGTCAAACCCATTCAGCCGAATATATGGAGAGCCATCCTAATTGGTGTTGGCCAAACAGATTTTACACAAAGCTGCAAAGGAAGCTAAGTAGCTGAATGTTCACATTGTCCAACCCTTGACCTCCAGTTAGGGCCTGTTTTGAGATCTTCATTATGCTCCATTACGTTGATTATTAATCTTCGACTCATCTGTACAGACCTAACAAATGTAGGTCAACAATTCAAAGCAATATTATGGTAATAAACATTGGTGTACATAAGCTGTGGGCTCTATTATCTCTGAAGTTTGATATGATAGTGCTAAGGGTTAGATTTTGGAAAGGGTGAAAAAACTCGTAGAATCTTTGTGGGTAACAAGTTTCACTCGTCTTTTGCCTTTGTCTTCTCATTTGGGCTGTTTTGCTTAGTAGCCCCCCTCCATTATCACCGCTTAATTTTTTCTCTCTCTTTCTTGCTCTTTCTCATTCTCTCTCTTTCTCTCTCACTTACTCTTCACCCTCCCTTTACCCCTTCAGCTTTTCATTCTTCTTTTTAGAAAGGGGATTTTGTTAGGGAATCACTTGACATTATTAGTTTTGGAGAGTAGCCACAATAAGTGAATGCTTGGCTTGGCTTATGAAAACATATGTTAGATCAGCAGTCCTGAGGCTGTCTCTCGACCTCAGGTGAAAGGTCTGTCTGCCTTTGTGCCTGCTCCTGTTCATTTGCTTAGTCTCTCACTTTTGCTGGCTTACTTCCCTCATCTTTCAGCCTTTTATGCATTTTCATGGCTTTGTGTTTTCTAAAAAAAGTACTTGTCCATGTTACCTTGGATGGTTCTCAGGTGAAAGTGGATATAATTCAGTATCCGTGACCCCACACAGCTGTTTTATTTTACAGAGTTGTCATAAAGGGATTCACACCATTCACAACCACAAAGGAACTTTTATTTAACCACATTGTTGGAAATACACTGAAGAAAACAGGCTAAATACAGCCCTGTGATTTAACAATGGGAACTTTAGCTGCTCAATAAAACAAGCCATTCATTGTTGGTCTCTTTTAAAGTAGATTGAGATGATGAATAAAGCGTGTGTGTTCTCAAAGCATACCTTGTAATAAGAACTCACTGTAAAAACGTCATGTCCCTCATGTTTTGGTAGTTCAGTAATTCTAGATAATACTGCAACTGGATATGCATGACTAAGATTTGTGCTGAATTGTGTGAATTTGGAAGAGAACCTTGATTATTCTCAATTGTAAAACAAATATGTGGCCGCCCATGATATATGTATTCTAAAAAAAAAGCTGATGCTGGCTTTACATTTAAAAGAGTGCAAATCAATCATCTAAATTTTCTTCTGTCTCTGCAGATTCAGTTTTATATTGAAAAGTGTGAGAGACAGAAAGCGTGAAAGAAAGCTTTTTTTTTTTTTTTTTTTAATTATAGTCCGATATGTCTAACATTTTCATCATTCTGCATTGTTTTGTATATGTGCAAACAAAGCTACATCATAATTGTCACGCCTAGAAAAAAGAAAATCAAAAATATGTTGTTAATATGTCTCCCGTCTTTAAGGTGCTTCTCTTTAATGAAACAAATCTACTGAGCTCATGTGTTCTGTGAAAAACTATTTTAATGAAATATAATGACATTCCAAGAACAATTTGCAGGAATGAAAACATTAAATGTGTTTCAAGCCACACAAATGCACATTTATTAAATTCAGGTACGTTTTTTGGTAAACTATATGAGAACTTCAATTTACTTGAAGAATCGATCATTATATAGTCCTGAGGTTCTCTGAATGGATTTCTCCAGAACATGGAAAAAGTATGTTGGACCAAATGCTAACATGATGTAATGACATTTTTGTAAACAAAAGACATTCCTTCAAAGCCTGTGTGGTCACTGCGGGGTGGTTATTAGGGGGCGGGAATGGGGCTCAGCTCCTGAGAGCAGAGAGTCAAGAGGCTTTGGCCATCAGTGGGAAAGGCCTGATTAATTGTGAAGAGGGTCTGTGAGAAAAAACACCCAGAGCACAGTTCACTAATTGCAGGCCTACACAACGTGCAACAAAGAACCATCTCATATCTCAATACAATGAGGGACCCACTAAGACTGAGAAAGAGAGAGAGTGAATAAAGCAACAGAGAAAAGCTACTGAAGATGAGTAAATGTATTCCATTGCAGTATTTATATAAATATTTCATTTTTAAAATATATTTTACGATTCAACTAATCTGAGGCTTTCAGAAAGACAATATGTCATCAGCACAGTCTATATAAATGTGTACTTCAATATGCACAAGCTATAATTTAAATATAATATATTATGAAGCATATTTAGCAAAGCGAAAGATCAGAAAAACATTAACATAGGGGTAAAATTAGCAAATATTTCTTTAACATTATTACAACTTTTGGATGTAGTCAGAAGTGATTAGAATATTTTAAAGGAATTAGATCCAAAAAATATACAGTATATATAAAAAAAAAAATCTGAACCCTAATACAAATTCCTTGGCTAAAACGCTCACATGATTTAAAAACAGACTGTTTTTCAATTGAAACTCAGCATGATCGATAGTCTCACAGAAATGATTCCCTATCCGTGATTCATCAGTTTGTCTTTGCTAGTTCATATTTCATCAAGTTTACCCCAAGAAGTTATGAATATCATTCACCTTAGCTAACCCCCCACCCAACTACATAGACTCAGTACAAAAAAAATCGGACAGTCTGAAAATGCTAATGTGTCAAAATATTTTGAAAACCAAACACACATTAGCTGTATATTAATTGGGAGTTTGCATGTTGTAGTCATTAAAACACTATTGTCTTTTAGTTTTCTACACCCATTTCATTGCCAAATAAATGAAATTTTAATTACCGCAAATCAGGAACATAATATTTCTTTGGTTTAATTAAATATTAAATTACAACTTGCTATGTATGATTTAGAAATAACATGATGTAGATGTCTTAGAGATGTCAGAAATGGTTTTATTTAAAATAAATACATTTGTTGTGATCCAGCTGAAATCAATCCAGTACTGAGTTACAACGCCAGATCCAGCAACCTCAAAATGATCAATAATTTTTCTGTTGTTATTTCTGTTTCGATAATAATGATCATAATTTTATTAATTTATCATTTGATTCTTACAATTTAATACTCATGTACTTAATTTCTTTCTGGTGCCCTTTGTTTCAGATACTGTGTAATGTACATGCAATTGACAGATCGTGGATTCAAAATGGCTTTAAAATAAGTGCTCTTCATAATTGTTGACAAACACGAGTCATGTGACTAATCACTAGTCACTAATAGCATAAGATGTTTATGTTTTTGTTGTAGTTCAAATAATAAATTGGTTTTCTTATCAAGCTGTATGAGCTCAGGTAATAAGGCTTAAAGGCCAAAAATATCAAACTGATTTTGTAAAAGTATAATGTTCACAAGAACTTTATTTATAATGCAGATATAATGAGCTATAAGAACAGGGTAAAAAGTGATTTGTTGCGCTCTAGTATACAAGTCATACATCTTTAAACACCACTGAACCTTTACAAAAAGGTCTTTAAAGAAGTAAATATTAGTCTTTTTCATCCCTCACATTACTGGCTTTCCTTTTAAAAAATAATCCAATATCTCACCACAAACAGTATAAGGCTCATATAAAACCATTTCACTGAACCAAAGCTGCTCTGGAGGCTAAAGGTAGCCACACAGTTTTTTAGCTTGTTGACATTAAAATATTTTTGTTTTTGTTGTCTAACTCATGAATATGTGCCAACAATATGTTCTCTAACATGTTTCTTAGAGCCATTCCCTGTATGGCAGATCTAAAGTGGCCATTGTTTCATTGCTGATCATCCTAAATCATAGGGTTTCCCTAACTCTCTGGTATGGTTGTATAAATAGAGTTTTCCAAGATCTGTCAGTCAGTTTTGAAAAATGGTTATGGTGGGTTTTTTTTTAAATCTGCATATGGTGTGTGGTCTGCTATTTTTATTACTGTCAACAGGGCTCACCTCCCACTATCATTGCTCATGAGCCAATTGAAAAATCACCGCTTGCTTTAAATGGATTCTACTACATGATGTTTATAGTAGTTTGCAAAAAAATGCTGGCATCTCAAAAATTATATGTAGCTTATTTGAAAAGTAAGCTCTGTGAAAATTACTACTTCTAACATAAATACAATTCAAATCTATTCAGTGAGAAGTATTGAAAAATTTGAGATTTTGTTGTTAATGCCATGCATTTTATTTTAGATAATTTTATGTTTCAGGTTGAATATGGAAAAGGGAACTTCAGAATCTATGTGATAGAAATAAAAAAAGACAATCCAGACTGTTAGCCTCAAAAACTACAAAAAACAGCACCTGTCATTTTGTGCATTATGAAGCAATCTTATTATACAATTGATTTTTTTTTGTCTATCTATTTATTTTTAGATATCAGGTTACATGGTGAACCTTGCTGCAACTGTAAGAAATTAAGTATCAAATAATAGGAATTGCTGACAGTGTTTACAATTTTATATGCAGTTTTCAGTAACCATAACACTTATGTTTTATACTTTCTTATTATACACTGTAGCTACTAAGGTGCACATTATTGTTACTAAAGTTGGCCGAGGACAGTGCCAACATCCAATCTTAGAGGACAAATTCTATGCTTGGAGTGTGTTTTTCTTCAATCACTTGTTTCTGCCAAAGATCCTGTTAAGCAAACTGTTCCATAAATTATTTTTAATTTCTCTTTCCATTCAATTGACAATGACCATTTCCCATCAGGAACAGATACAAGCAGTGTGGCTGCACTCTCATCAGCTTACATTACTTTGACTAATTAATAGGGATCTGTTGTGTTACCATTAGCATAAATATGAAATTAATATTAAATGGATCATAATTTTGAGGACTAGATTTGTAACCAATGTATAGAGGAGATTAGTCTTATCACTAGACAGATTCTTTAGTAACATTCATTATGTTTTTGGAAATTTTATTCTGTAAGCCTATTCCTTTTTTATGTACCAACAAGCACCTGAAGTGAAGTCAGCTCAGGAAAATAGACAGACTCTGGCAGGAGATTTAATGTGGCTTTCATCAGATTCACATTTATTTTGGAGAATGTAGTCTTCATTTCAGCAGTGGCCCTATCAAGAATGTTAAACATACACATCATCCCATTCATTACAGAAGCATCATTGTAATAAATATAGTACAGTGCAGTCAGAAAGTCATTTTATGATATCTATCATCTAACTGAGACAAATTGGAACAAAAAAGAACTATAGTTACTTTAGTTTAACTTTAGTAACTTTACAACAATACTACATTTTAATCTGACAGTGACAGATGTATTGTATGGTAAAATTTAACATGGTAAAATTACTTTCATGCTGATTTTAGCCAGGTCTGTTGAATAGTTGCTTTTAGAGATTTTTATATTGCTGTATCTGTACTTTTATTAAGTAAAGGATCTGGATATTCATTTAACTATCATCCCAAACTATACTTCTCATATCAAACCCTCTTATATACTGCATGACAAAACAGTATGGTCAGTATGGTTTAAGTATGGAGTAATTGTATTTTTGGGCTGATTATTTTATTTATTTGATTTATTATACAAGGTATAATCCAAAAACATTAGCATGCAAATGTTTTGTGGATGAAAAGCACATCCATATTTCGAGCCTTGATTTCTGCTGAGGTGTGGTGATATTTTTTTTCCTGAGCAATAACAATCACAATAACAATGTGTAACCAGAGAGTGATGGTAATATGAAATCAAACTAAAATATTTAAATAATTATTTAGTTTTATATGCTATAGACTACGGCAAATTTTTTGTTCAAATTAATTTAATATCTGCTAAATTGAACCCAAAACATCTTGCCTTCTAATGTGACATTGAAACCATTAGGTTTATGGAACATTCTATGCTATATACATTGCATCAACTATAAAAAACCAGTTGTGGGTCTCCTGGAATAAAAACCAAGTAACCGAGTGTGGTCGTGCTTTCAGTGGAAAGACGAAAGCTTGCAGCGTCTGCACAGCCTCAGGGGGAAAATCATCAAACGTCGAATTGTGACAGTACAGATTATATTAGAGGTCAACCATTATTTTGGGTTTGTGTGTTTCTTGCCCTCAGAATCCTTAGAAGAAGTTAAGTAACATTTATGAAGACAAAGGTTGTTCTGTGTTGGGAATGACTGGACGACTGGATTTCTGTTGACACAGCATTATTATTAAGTATGTGGGGGCAGAGAAATGCAAACTTAGGGACATTTGGGCTCGTGTCCCTCCACCCTCACACTTCTGTGAGATGGTGACCACTGTGCTATGACACACCTTATTTTCTGTCATTGACAGTGTATACATTATTCTTGGCATGTGGAAAACATGTTTGCATGATCTTTCCCAAATAGATTTCTTCGACTGCGCATCATCCTAAAAATACACACAATGCACACGGCCAGCCTGCTTAGAGATACCAGAGACAGATCCATTTGTAACCTCTCTCAGCTTGAAATTCCCACTAAGTTTTTTTTTTCTTTTCTTTTCTTTTTTTTGCCTATGAATGGCTGTCTGTCAGCAGCAGTGAGTTCACAGAGCTGTCGTCCTAAAAGGAAGGAGTGCCACAGAGGGATGTTATGTTTCATTTCAGCATAATGGGCCAGTTCCAGGGCCATCCTCCACTGATCAAAGGTTAAGCCAAAGGAAAGGTGCTGGCAGAAGCCGTGAACTGAATGCTCTCACTTGTTTAATTTTCAAATGGCTGGAATCTTAAAAGTCTATTTTAAAAAGGTGCCATCACAGAAATGTGCTTTAAAATAAAAAATCAAAGAAATAAATAACTATCGTTTTAGGCAGAGAATGTTTTTATAGTGGTTGTCAGACTTTAAATATTGCAGCAATAAATGCATATTTTTAAGGTCTATATATATAAAGGGATATCATATGTATATATATTATATTATATTATATAAATATTCACTTACTTCATTCTATCCCATTCCTAAAAATGTGTTTCACAAAAATAAATAAACACAACAAAACACATCTGCTAAAAAAAATAATAAATGAAATGTCTCTTTGAAACTGTACTGTCCAGACAACTGTCTGTGTTAAAATGATGGGATATTTTTTCAGCTGTCTATTTTGAGTAATGAAAGCTTGTGCCCAGACATAGTGTTAGTGGAGATCTGTGTGCCACATATCACTCCACAATCCATCTCCAAAAAGACAGAAAAAAAAGAGATATAGGAAAAGATGAAGAGGTTGCTGGACATCTAAATTGGATCACATCCCCCCGGTTTTTGCCCGCTGTAGGTGGCTGTATAGAGCCATGTCTGATAACATCAGTGGGAAGTTAAACAAAAAGCATTTTTTCCTCAAAACGACCATCTTTCAGCCTGACTGCTACTGTAAACACCATTCCTGAATACAACGTTATAAGACATGCTATCCTGCATTCCTCATCCTCCTCTTTTTAAAAGGGAGAAACAGCACAAATAGGTCTGCCAAAACTAAGTCACTAAGTGTGAGAGAAAGTGGTTGAGATAAGGCATAAGAAAAGACAAACCTCCAGCCGTTCCATACAGCCAAAGTTTATTTATTTGCCAACCATCAATGTTGGGAATAACATATTGTAATCCTCCTATATTCAACAAATTATAACGCAGGTATCATTATTAATATTTACATTTAACATCACTAGTTATTTTTGTCCTGCTTGCAGACATGCAGCTGATTTCCCAATTCCAGCTAAAGATTGTACGTAACGGAAGATATTAAAAGGCTTATTGATTTTGACGTAATGATGTTTGAACTGCTTCAGAACTGAACCAGGTCTTCAAGTCTTGATTTCTATGTACATCTGGTACGTCTCTTTTATAACACTCAATGGAGATATAGGATGACTGCAAACAAACAGACTCATCACGGCATAGTAATCCACTTTATCTTGTAGTTAAATGACTCATCAGATAGGGGCATTCTTAAAGTACTTAAAATGAAAACAATTAACGTAATAAATGCATAACACTTAATGTGATTGCATGTTCTGAAACCAAATCACCAAATATCTCAGAGACATCTTGTGTCATAATGTCAACACTTTCTTCTGTCCATTAATCAAAGCCGCTCTTCTGTCATAGTCTAACATTAGGATATTTCCTCTGTATAAAAACCTTTTATGAACAAAACACTTAACCTAATGTTCTAAACTGCAATTTAATCCTTTAGATTTTGGTTTTGGCTTCAGGTGCCATGGTTTATGTCATAAGTTGTCCTAGAGAAATTTGGTGATGTTTTATTGTAGTTTTAAAACATCACCAAATTTCTCTAGGACAACTTATGACATAAACCATGGCACCTGAAGCCAAAACCAAAATCTAAAGGATTAAATCACCTGTATATAGAGCCGGCAGTCTACGAACATACAGTAGTTTCCAAAATAATGTTTTAAATACAAACAATAAATGCAGGTTTAAGCTATAATAGGAGATTTGAAGCAAACCTTTATAGTTAATGAAAAACTTACTATAATTTTTTTTATATGCACTGAGGTGCAAACTTGTGATGGCAACTGAATGCTGAACATGCACTACACATAACAATATGTGTTAAGTCTTGTCAGTGTAATTCTGAGCTAATGTCAGTTATTGACACTGGAATAAAGACTCTAATGTGAATCATGCAGTCGGCCTAATGATGGGTCTGACTTCCATAAAAGTAATGTCTCCCAGAACAGAATTTCATAGCTAAAGTTTTAAAAATCCATTTGGAAAAGAAATCGTTCCACTGACCTCAAAACCTTTCCGAACATTACCTTTGAACATTCTTGTACTCCCTCTGGTTCCAATCGATTTTATGAAAGAAGCAATATGTAATAACAAGGAGAGAATCTGTTGATGTAACCCAGAGTCTAAATGATCCTTGAATTCTCATGATGCCTGAGAATCTCTTAGCTGTCTTTATGTGCCTCATAAGCTAATTATTACACATTTCCTGGACCTTGATTCTCATTTCTAAAGTGCAATCCACCTTTTCTTTGCCAGTTAGCAGTTTTGATGACAATGGGAGGCCTATGTAACACGTCCCTTTCCTTCGTGTACAGACTCTTCATTGGATGGGAATTGGATAAAACATACAGGTTGAAATACATTTTTTTATCATTAATATCTTTTCCTGCTGACTTATGGAAAACATGCAGCAGGGAAAATATGACTCACATATAATATAGAGACCTGCAAAAATGCATGCGAAACCGTAAATGCTGGGCAAAGATTCAGAACTTTTGCCATTTTCAATCAAGTTCATCAATAAGGACAGTATATTGTAGTGGACATTTTTCTAAACCAAATTTCAAATCTAATTAAAATAATCCTATTCAAGAGGCCACTCACAAATCTATTTACTGAGAAATCCATCTTTAACTGAAATTTGAAAAAAAAAAAAATCTATGCATTTGACATAGTCCTTTTTTATTAGGAGTTCAAATAAATTCGTCAGGTTCTATTTACAGAGAAAGGCAATAAATACTTTATAATAGTAATAAAATTATTATTTTTGCATACTTTTTAAAACCATACATGTGTCATGTTTGTTAGTAGTACCTTTTACAAAACCTGTCATGTGACGAAGTATACAAATATGTTACACTATAGTGTCACCCATGTGAGGGGTGGACCTTGGCACGAATGATTCTGAGATGTCAGTTCATAATGAACCAGTAAAAACTTTAGCTAAAACAAACATGAGCTACATACTTTTCACAAACAGATAAGGAAAATAGAGAAGAAACTTTGTGATCTTACAGATTAGCTAGTTTAAAGACTGGTCATTACAGGGCATGCCATTGGCTTTTACCAGGAAAAGTGATTTTAAATTCAACTGTATGTTTTTTGAAAGCCAGTGGTCAAAATATGTAGGAGATTCGCATAAAACCTTGAAAAAAAAGGTCAAATGATTTCATTACATGAACATGTTCTGCTCTTCCAGTCCCTTCAGTTCCAGGATTCTCTTTGTTTGTTTTAACATGTATTACTGCCATGGTTGATGTTGATGCCTGGCTAGTCAAAGCATGTTGCGCTCTGTGGAATTACAGGTTGCTTAAAATTGTAAAGGAATTCATACTGTTGCTCCAAATAATTAGACAGAAGGCCAAAAGTACGCTCAGTCTGCCTGGAAGAAAGCATCAAGCAGAACAACAAAAGAAGAAGCAGCAGGGCCCTTCAAAATATTGCACTCAAAGCTTCACGTTAGCCATGGAGGACTGAGGGAGTCACACAACCCTGTTGTCATGCTCCTCTTGGATCTACCTGACAGCCCATTCCAGTGGAAAATATCAGATCCTTGTCATCAGAGCCAATTCCAAACTAAACAAAGGAGTTTGTAGCGGGCGATAGAGTCATCTTTGTCATTTTTTTTCTCCTTATAAAAATTTTTCAGGATTCCTGCTGCTGTAAACGCGTTAACCTGGGAGAAAACAGTTTCTTTTTGTCATACGTAGTTTGTCCAGTATAAATAAGGTAACAGACACTGTAACATAACCCAGAAACATTCAATACCTAGGAGATACTTAAAGCTCCTAAAATACAAAAATATATCTTTGAAATTTTTTATGTTTTTGTTTGTCTCTTTTTGTCTTGTCGATGTTTTCCTCGTCTGCTCCTCTATAGTCTTTATTCAGGTTTAAGGCAAGCAGGTGGAGGTGTCTGTTGATTAAAGAGCGCATGTTCGACCCTTCTTTTTTTCAGTTTGTTTTGGGGAAGGGTCTTAAACGGCGTGCTCTGCGTGTCCGTTTTGTTACAGTGGTGAAACGGAACTCCTCCTGAGGGTCTACCCTGCCCTTGGGGTCTCGCTTCATGAAATGCACTTCCTGCTGCGTCTGTGTGGTCCGCGAGCCCTTTTTGGGTCGGCCTTTGCGGTTGAAGCCCAGGTACCAGCCTTTGTACTTGGCAGACACTAACGCTGTATAGTTGTTTTCCAAGAACTCCTCCACGAACACACACTCTGGGTTACTCCCATTAAGCTGCGAGAGAGAAAGAGAAAATAACATGTCAGATGAAGCCCACCTGTTGAGCAACTCTCCTGAACCCGTCTGCTGAGCTACTAAAGCCAACTACAATAGAAAGGTGTTGGGAGTAAATGTCAAAAAACCTTTTCCCCAAAGCTCTAATTTGCAGTTCTTTGTGATCAAACACTTTGGGTGAATAATAGCTTACTAATTGTGTTAAAAGGGATAAAAAGTGAGCCTCCTTAAGCTTGCACACCATAGTAGAAGCTAAAGGACATGGGTTGAACAGTTGCCAGAAGAGCAGGGATCCTCCAGCCTGCAGTGCCCCTGTACACAGTCAGTTTTGAGCTCTGGATACCGCCTAAACGTCTGGGAAACTTTTCTTGTGCTGAACTTGAAATCAAAGTGGACATTAAAGTGAAGCCAATGTGTTGTATGACAAGGTTTCTCACTCTATACTGTGTAGTATATACACAAATCAGTTATAAATCAAACAAAACATTATCCCTCTGCCAAGATAAGACTGGAACTGTGCCACCTTATGGTCAGTATTAAACAAGCCTGGGGAAAATGGAATGTACTATTCATGGCTGAATAAAGAGATATTGGCTTTCTTCTTTTTCAAATGTGCATGTGGTATAGAAGCCACTGAGACATGTAAACCAAACCCCGCATTTTCACCTTAGAGCCAGACTCAGAAGTCATCTTTGATTTTAAAACTTTTGTTGAATTTGAAAGCAGAGGGCAAAATGCTGGCCCCATCTTTTTCCAGTATTACAGCTGCTGTGGTTTGTAAAATTGAACGCAAGTCAGCAACTTCACAAAAAGGCAACAGGTCTGCAAGACACTGTCATTGTGTTTGCACCCCATGACATGTCAATGGATAAAAAGTCTGAAATACATTGGTCATACAAACGTATATCATTTTGCATATCTTGCACACCTGTGTAATTTAATATCCTATTTATTCCCTTAATCAGCTCTTTACAAAAATGCAAATATTAATGTTTTTCGTGAAAGTTGCCCTACACAGCATAAAGTATACGGACATGCCTCTGGGTTATATTTAGCTAATGTCAGTGCTACAGTACATATTTAAGACATCCATATGATTTCCACTTCGTGGGAACGGTTTTGGAAAAGGAGCTTTCCTGTTGAAGCACAAATGCACTTCTGTCCCAAAGAGGTTCAAAATAAGAGGTTCAAAATTTAATAATGACCCAAATGTCAACCTCACTAAATACTGATGGTAAGAATTGGAATGGAGCCATGACTCCTGAGCCAACGTCAGTGTCTGACTTTACAAAAAAATCTCCAACAAAAACCGTCTCACAGAAGTAAGGTATGTTATAGATTTTAAAACGATTCAACCTCCTAATGTATGCCTGCTGAAAAGTTAGGATAGGTGACAGACAGGTGTCCACAGAGGTTTGGCCCTAAAGAGTCTATAGTGAATACTGCTAGATTAAATACTGCTAGATTAAATATGTGTTATAATATAATTCTATTTTTAAATAGATAAAGTAATGTACGCAAATGGAAATATCTTAGTATATCAATTATAATTTAACAGCTTTTCTCACCTTGCCGACAATTTTGCCATTCTTGTCCATGCAGATATAGTAGCCACTTTCTTTTCCTTTTATTCGAACGTGACTTCCAAACGTCTCTGTCTCAACAACGAGGAGGGCTGTAATGAAAACATGGATTGATTAATTAAACTTTCAGGAAAACTTATAAAATATTTTAATTAAATAATTTTTAATCATACATCATGTTTAAACCATTTCTAGTTCTAAGGCACAGGTGTGAAATTACTGAGCAAAAACTGTGAGAAAAGCTTCAATCAAATTAAAACCAAGAACCAATACCCATGACCACCATCTCTCTCTCTCTCTCTACCTCCGTCTCTCTTTCTCTGTGTGTGTGTGTGTGTGTGTGTGTGTGTAGGCACTATTGTTCATGCTTATCCCTCTCAAGGGAAGCTATCTACCAAACCTCTTGGAGCAGTTAAGATCCCTGGGGATTGGGTTCCCAGTCGCCCTTAGTCCCTGCTCACTCAATCAAAAAGTTAAGATGATCCATTTGCTTAACACACAGAGCTATTCAGTGAAGCTCAAAGACGGGGCTCTGAGAGCAATGCCGAAATTGTCCCTTTAAAAACAACTCACAGTATCACGAGCTGAAGAACTAGTTCAGACAGAGCACTTGAGATTTGTGAAGGGGCAAGAGAATAACCATAAAGAGGTGACATTTTTTAGGGAATGTTGAAACAGCACAGCAAAAAAAGAATGACTGGTAGCAGACAGAATGAAAGGAGGGGGTGTAAAGAACACTGGGTGCAGTACACCTGTTTTCTTGATTTTTTTTATTATTGTAGATATGACATACCACCTGACTGCCTAAGAAGTTCCCTCTGTATAACAGGCACATGCTTGCTCAAGGCATTTTTAAAAATATGTCTGACATATTATGTGTTCGGGGGGCCTTACATCTGTTTCACATGTTTGCAAGACCAGAGTGCCGAGCACAATGTCTGCAGACAGAAAATCGGCACGTTCTCATACTACAGTCGTCCAGCAAATTTGAACACAATAAGCTACAACCCTAAAAATTATACAAACCTAAAATGAGCTGGAGGTTTTGATTTGCAACTTAAAATATGTGTAGATCTTTTTTCTATATTAGTAATTGTTTAAATGTTTTTCTTGAATGGCTTACAAGAAATCTTCACAGCTACAGTGAATAATTGCCATGCCTTTGTGTTGCTGAGGGGCAGAAAGCTCCCAGATGCCAGGTGTGGGGATTTACCAGGATCTGCCTGTACTCTTATGCACACAGGTACTGAATGACCTTTATGTCTGAGCCCCTTAAAAACACATTTTCAGCTCTTACAGCTTGATCTTTGACTGCCTAGGAAACAAGTCATTTTAAAAAAAGACTAAAAAGGTATAACGAACCAGAACCAGAACCACCACCGCTACCAGAACAGCAGATAGGGCACTGCTTTAATTGCATGCCTATCAGAGAGGCTATGCAGGAGCACCAAGCACGGCTTTGCCTAACACGGTTGAAAATGAGGTCGGATGTAAACACACTTTTGTCTCTAAGCGCAACTCAGTCTCCCGTTCAGTGCATGCGCCTCTACCTGCTACCCCCTCCATGGACACATGCTTACTGTAATACTAAATATTTGACTGACCTGATGGTAGTTTTCTATTAGCCTGTGATCAGGGATTAGAGAAATTTCAAAAGGATTTTTTTTTTATTTAAAAAGTTTTGATTTCTTTAGCATAATCAACAAAAGATGCCACTTTCAACTAAGTAATTATAAGCCATGACATGATTAATCTAGCCATATTTATAGGTTACCTGTTTATCTTCATTTAAAAAAATACTGACTGGGTTTTTAGATTCTGTATTGCAAAGTTGCTGCCGGTAAAACTGCCTTTGTTTTATATGATTTCTAAAAAAAAAATGAATGAAACAAAGCTGTATAAACAATTCCTATAAGTGCAAACATAACTATACCAAACCCATCAACACTGCATGTTCGTTTTTGAATTATTACATAGCTTTTTTTTTTGGTAGTGCAAACTCCAAACTTATGTGATTAATCCTGCATTTGATTTGGTTCTGCTAAGAAGAGCACAGGAATGCCCCCGTACCGTACTTGCCCCCATCGTCTCCGTTGGCGTTTATCTTTCTGCCGAGAATCTGCACATGCTTCCCTGTTGTTCTGCTGTACAGCTGGTATATCCGTACTTGCTTACGGCTCACGTCATCCCGAGTGTGGTTCTCGATGTAAAAGCGGAAGTCTGCAGAACTCTGGTGAGACTCCTGGGTGCAAGTAAAGAGAAGTTCAGAAATGTGAATTTGTTTTCCCATAGTGGCTCTCTGACAGGTTTACTTTAAACCACATTTTTGCTGCTGCTATTATTATTATTATTATTATTATTATTATTAATATTATTATTATTATCACAGTGATTATGATTATTATTAACCATAGTCAATATTTTATTTGTCTCCTCGCACTGTGTTGGTAATCTGTTTTTTTTTTTTTTTTTTTCATTTTATTTTTCTCTTAAAAAGCATCCAACAAGATAAACTATAGAGGAATGTCCCCAACGTTCCGGATTACAGACGGATTTGCTGAGTTTTACACAGCTTTCAGTAGGACAAAGCATGATCCCAGGTTAGTGTTCTCTTTTCATCTCCCTGAGTAAAGCAGCTGAATACTATGCGCCTGGAGCTAAACCGAGAAAACAAGTATTCCGTTTCCAATAGCAAGCCACTAGCAATTATCCACCTGAAGGATCAGGACCTGCTTCTCTGTCATCAAACAAATATCCGCCTGAGGTCAGAATTACCCTCATAAATCACACACGGACATACACATCTGCAGACATGTTAACAGACATTTACGCAGACACATCTGCAGCGAGATATGGGTGTACACATCAACCGGCGGCTAAGCGTGTGCGCACACACTTCATATAAAACAATCCAACCTAAGGGATCTTTCAATAACCAGAATTCATTTTCATTCACATATTTTCTGCAATGTGCCAGTTTACCTGAGGCTTTCAGGAAGAAAAAAATCCCTGCCAGTCTTTCAACCCATCCTCCTCCTTTTCTATTTCTGCTCTGTCCTCTTCTCCTCTTCTTGCCTGTCATCCCACCATACGAGGAAAATGTATACTTTCAGAACCCCTGGAATCTAAGACCAAGCCAAGGCTGCTTTCTCCAGCTGTATGAGTGGTAATTATCCGGTAATGGGCTTTTATGTGGCTGCTCTCAGGTGGCTAATTATATACACATTACATACTCTGACTCGCTGTTATTTTAACCTCAGCAAATTAATGACATTTAGAGTGTGCGAGGGGAAATGCTCTCATGGCAGAGCAAATCTTCAATGGAGAGATGAGAAACAAGGCACTTCCACAGAGCCAGTGTGCATTAAACTATAAAATTGACAAAGGGACACTTACCACAAGGAGGCTAAATCTCTATCCACCACCTTCACACAGTTTTAACGATATTAACCCACTAGTTTGCTTTCTCACCAAGCACATTGGTTTTAAACTTAATAAAGCCACTGACTGTTCGCCACACATTCAATGCACCACGCTGTATATACGTGCTCATCTTTTAAAGGTGGTTTATCACACAAAAGCCACAGACTGCTCTTTCATTGAGGTTCTATCTTGACGTAAAGCCCACACACACAACGCATATGACGAAAAGCAGACACAAAAGCTCTCCTTTAAGGGGATTTGCTCTGAAATCTTTCCATCTCTAGTCAAACACTGAGGTGTGTTTGGCAGACAGTTGCATCTCAGCGCGAACAGGAAACCGGGACATGCCTATGCAAAACATTTTTTATCTGCTGACTGTCTCCCTTCAAAGCCATCCTAGGGAAATGGATATCATTGGGACTTCAAAAGATCAGCACCATCCATGTTAAGAAGCCGTGCACTCTTGCATGTCCGATAGGGCCCTATCTGTAGACACCATTCCCAAGCTGAGTTCAGGAAACAACACATCACTGCACTGGCACTTCAGCCGTGCTCTTATGGACTTATCACACCATTGAATTACCAGCATTTCCCTTGGGGAAAGAGGAAAAAAGGAGCAAACATACTGGAACACACTAAGTGATGGAATGAAAAAGAAAAGACAGGAAGCATTTTATGCTTACACGTGAAACCTGCAATTAAAGCAGCGGTATTGCAATTACTTACACTAACCCCTGAGGTATCAGACTGCTTACACCATGTACTTGCTGCTTTGGAATTAGGGTGAGCATGTAGGATTAAGAAATAGAAAACGCTCAGATCTGGTCATTTTATTAAATGTGGCAAGTTTATGGTTTTACTACAATCATTGCATTAGACTGTTTAAACTGAAACATTTATATATATTTTGTGCTGAATATTTTTAGGATATTCTCATGTTCGTAAAGAATTCTGTATTATAAGAGATCAGGATTATAAAAGCAATTTCTGTTAACGGGTAAAAAATACTTTGTTATTACTTTTTGTGCTGTTTCTGATTTTTGGAGGCACTAAAATAAAATAAAAAAAAACACAAAACCTGATACAATTCACTGAATCATTTTAATTTAATTATATTCAAAGGTGAAGAAAAATAACTCTAATTAGATAAAAATATTTTGCATGAAATAATGTTACAAATGTAAAAGATGCATAAAAAATTAACAAAGGAAAAGATTATTCATATATATATTTTAGCCATTTTAAGCATCTGCATTTCCTGTGTTAAGAAATAAGTGTATGCTGTACTTGAGCAGCAATAAAAATAGTTATTTAGTCATAGTTATTAGAGTCCTAAATTAAAAGAAATCAAATTATTCAATGTGTTCATTTTATTCAAAGCTATATAAAAAATGTGTGTTACTATTATTAATTTTCTCTATGTATTTCATCATTTTATTGTTTTTTGGGGGGGTTTTTTTTTGCACATCATTTGTACATATGATCTAAAATGTGTAACCTTTTTAATATATTAGCCCCCACCCAACTTCCTAAATTAGTCAAAGTGGGCTTTAATCTAAAATATGTTCTTCTTTATGATTGCCTAATATTGTTTTTATTTCTGGCATAGTTCTTTAGAAATTACATCCCCTGTTATAGAATAAATAAGTGAAAAGGAGGGCTACACTTACCTGTAACTGAAAGTAGAGGACCATAAGATGTAAACACCTGAAGGGAGAAAGACGGAAATAAATAAGGAGGGGTGAATCACAGCAAAATAGAAGAAATTCATGGTGCAGTTGTTTCACATCTGGCTTTGAGTGACTTCTATTGGTTAAAAGAAGCAGGGATTGGCGAGTGCAAACGGATCGCTTACATGTAGCTAAACCTGGAGGGCAGCACGGACATCTTGGTCAAATCCACCTGTCTCCTGCACTCGGCGGTCCGTCTCAGCACTGCGCCCGGGCCTCAAGCGCAAAATCCCGGGGGAGACTGGCGCTCCCACTGGCTACGGAGATCAGCGCAATAAAACTGTGCCGCTGGGAGCAACATCAGGCTCTTCCTCAGGGTTCAACAGTTTACCCTGAGTGAATCAGAAACGCTGGTCGGGTCCGTGTCCCTTTCCCCTGATCTGATCCCCCCACGTTGCGCACCCGCCGTTCTGTCGCTCCGAGCGCGGAAAGGTTCAATTTGCTCCCTGGATGCGCCGCTTCCGCGCTGCCTAAAATTCCTCAGGCGGGAGTTCACGCCTAGGAAGAGTCACTCCAGAGATTGAAATTCCGCTCGTACCTGCAGGTAAAGTCCACATCAGCTACGGGGCAAGTAGACTAGAACTTTCCGTGTCTTTTGGCTTGAGGAGGAATAAAAAGCGCGTTTAACTCCGATCGAATAGAAACATAATAAAAGCGAAAACACAAAATCAATCGAAGTGGTTAAAAGCGGGTCACGTCCTGTTTCAGAACTGAATGATGTCCAGGCTCAACGCGCTGCTACAGACGCAGTCGGTGTCTGTGCGTAACGCGCGCAAGCGGTCCGTGTGCGCACAGGCTCCTCGCGCCGTCAGCGGCTTTTTTGGTCGCTAAGTGGGTGGAAACCTGTCAGTGTTTTTTGCACCTGATAGGGCGAACAGCGAGGACCATCTGTACACCACATCGGGCTCGCTTTCAATCTGCTTCTCTGCTTCACTTGGCCGAGTTTTGCTTAACTCTTCTCTAGGCTGCTTTTTTCCCCCACTGGAAATTCTTTGCGATTTTTTGACGTAACTTGGCGGGGATACGACACAGGTGCAGATCTTCAGTACATAATGCCAGATTGGGGTAGAGTGACGGCATGGGGTAAAAAAAAATAAAAAATAAAAAACAGAATCAGTTTGATTTAACCTCATTTGTTTTAGTGCGTGTCCACGTGACATGAAAACAAGCGCGGACCAATTAAGAGAAGGTAACAGCCTACCGCGCAAGTCAGGTATATATGAGAATAAACGATTAGAATAAAAAAAAAACTATTCTGAAATGGGAGGTATGTTCATATATGTGGATTGTACATATACCGTTATCATTTTTGTTGTTTGTTTTTTTGTTATTAATCCAGCTTGCATCATGATGTATTGGAAGGTTTCACTCATCCCTCCATTTCCTTCGTTATTCGCAGGTTTGTTTATTCGCTTCCAGACAGCATTCACATGCAAGCTCTTGCAGAACCCGACCTGCCAATATTGCGCTATAAGTTAACGAGTATTGAAATGCGCAAGAGGTGTGAATGCGTTTACATGTTCTGAGCGCACGAACCCCCTCCCCACATTTAAGCACCGGGCTCCCGACGTTCACTTACACAGAACACGGTCAAAACCTTCGACTCGGACCCTCCCAAAGCTCCGACAATGGGCTGCATTTAAAAAGACAAACAGTTTACGGCTACGTTTGGTCTTTTATTAACCCAGCCTGTAGTCAGTTACACACCAACTGCTTTTCATATACAAGAGACCCAGTGTGCCTAATAAAACTTCATTTCTTAGAAAAACCCACAATGTCAGTGTGAAGCAAACCCCTCTGTCTTACATAAACACATAGTGGGACTTGTTTTGATTAGAGGCAGTGTAACTAATTGTTTTCGATTATATCACATATTATATATAATGCCAAAATTCTTTTGTCCAGGGTAAAGCTTTTAAAGGCTTAACATTTACTAACTAACAGATGGCACGTAAATGCTAATTATTATAGTGATTCAAAGTGTCTTGTTACTCCCAAATGCCAATCTGCAAAAATGACATGAAATAGGATCCAGGCCATATACCAAACTGCATATTACCAAAATATGCAACACTGCCACAGACAGTTCCACACCTTTGATGTGTTTATTACCTGGTGTGTGGCAAACTCACATTTACGCACTAAGGAGAAAAAAAAAGTAACTCTGACACAAACCATTCTGGGTTATGAAGGTCAGAAATGAATGCATCTGCACATGGAAGGGCTTTACACAGTATAATCTGTAGTCTGCAGCCTAATACTTAAAAGATTTACAGTGCATTTATGTGAGAAAAAGAAAAATAATACCTAGAAAGAATACACATTGGGCAGAGTGTCTGTATTATTAGATTTTTTTTTATTATTGTAATTCTTTATTTGGGCCTATGTTATTACACAATACTGCTGTCTAAGTTGATGTGCAGGGACTTGCAGGAAAATCAAGTCCAGCAAACTGTAAATGGAAATCTCAGGTGCATGCAGACAAAATTGTTGCTGTGAATTGTCTGGCTTTATTTGCTTAAGAAGCAAATAATTAGTTTAAGAAGAAAATGTCTTTAGGCACATTTAGGGGGCTTCTTCTCGAAACAGATATTGGCGTGATTATTGGATGCATGCACTCACAAAACTGGCAGGGGTAAATTATCAGGAAAAAGACACAAAGCATAAGATCATAATGGATTTTTTTGAGCATTTTCAAGTTTTTTTTTTTTTTTTTTTTTTTGCCGAGCTTTCCTCTTTTTTTTCTTAAAGTGAATCGGTGCAATGACCAACAGGAATGCTGGGAGATGACCATTCTTGAAGTTGAATAAGGAAGATGAAAGCAGTAAAAAGAAATCTTTGGGGGCGGTCACACGCAGTTGTTCAAAGGCTTATAAAGCCTTTTAAACCTGACAAAGGAACTTCACAGTTCTATAAGTAAGGTCCAATATACTGTGTTAGTGTCAGAGCTCACTCCATCACACACATAGCTTCCCACCTATTTGCTCTTTCATCTCTGACACAAACATATGGACTGAGGTGGGGGCGGCACTGGGGTGGCATCTGCATCTTATTGATTCAGAAGGTGAGGCAGAGGCCTCGTGGATGGTACAGATCCAGAGACCTTTCCAACGGAATAGTCTTTGTGATTCTTACATGTGCTTGCCTGGTCAGGGCCATACCTCTTGACTCCTCGCACTAATGGGGAGACCGTCGAACTGACAGTACAAACAGCGTGAAATTGAGTCAACCGTGGAAAACACAGCAATCAACAAAAAGTAGTAAGGAAAGCAATAAAGCTGATTGCCCGTGTAAGTGGAAGAGGATTGGTGGCGCTGCACAGGGTCGACCAGAGGTCATGACCCTTCAGAACGTGACAGAAAAGGTGTGCAGGAGAACGGGTCGCCAAAGAGTGGCATGATGCTTTTAGGGACTTTTGTGTAGTCTTAATTTGTTTCTGTCGCAGCTTGACTGCATGGAACCATTTAGCACTGAATTAAAGTGCAGTGTTTAATGCAGGCAGTGTTGGATAGGTGTGTGGGATTTAAGTGTGTGTGAAAGAGTGAGTAGGTGTAGGTGGGCATGAAGTGCATGAGTGGAAGGGGGAGGAGGTCAGCAGTGTGCGAGAAGTTTGGAATCCTCGTGTGCCAGTATGAATGCGTGTTGAAAAGGAGGCGACTTTGGCCACTGGCTTTGAGAATTATCCTGTCAGTCCAGTGGAAATACTGGCATCCATAACGAATGCATTAACAGAGGTCTTTGAGTAAGGCACGCAGCACGCCGCTAATGATGATATTTCCTCTCCAGCTCTCCAAACACTCTCCAACATCATAAACACTCGCATACAGCTCCCTTGCTACTCACTGCTAACATATGTTTTTATTTTTGTGACTGCATCAATTTGCATGCCTCACTGCGCCTCTCGTTCCTTAATTATTGCACAGCTGTTTGGGGAGAGCGGTTTTGCTGTGGAGGTTAATAGATTTTAAAGAGCCCGGCTGTCAGAGAGCCTGTCATAATAGAAGAAAAGCTCAAAAATGAGGGTGTGTAATTGGTTCGGGAACAGCTGGATTTCCCCAGATTTTTGGCATGTTTGGCTTGCCTGACAGAACCAGGCTAAAAGAGCATGGGCAATGGCGAATAATCACACACGTTGATTCGTTTCATCAGAGGCACCGCTGAAGGATGAGGTCTGCGTTAGTGATGTAGAATGCATAAATGGGTGGATTTGACCACAAGGTTAACATAAATGATCCAAGCATCACATTGATGCTTTACAAAATGCTTCCATACCTGATTGACCTCCCAAAATTGTCTTGTAATTACTGTCATGTTGAGGCAGCCTATCAAAAGCTATTCTGCACATTCATGGAGTTGGCTTTCTACCTACTTGACATGATAGACAGTATGTAGTTCCCTTAGTATCAGAAGATGCTGGAGGAACTCATCATATTTCCTTTATCTTTCAGAGCAAATGCCTTTCGTGTGGCTGCACTGTAAGAACTGAGAATGAGAACAGTTCCTTAAACTACATTTTGGGTGGCACAGTGGTTAGTGCTGTTGTCTAACAGTAAAGAGGACCTGCGTTTGATTCCAAGATGGGGCAAACAAGAGGGCCCTTTCTGTTTGGAGTCTGCATGTCCTCCTCTTGTCTGTGTGGTTTTACTCCCACATTCCAAAGATATGCTGATAGGTAAATTAAAGATACTAGCTTGCGCAACCACTATGACTGTATCACCTGTAACCATTCCTCGTTATAGTCATCGATACTGTTCAGACTATAACCAAATAAACAAACCTGATTTTCAGAGACTTTCTTAGCTTTAGCTTTACACTAAATACTCTTAGTACAAATACAGTATAATAAAAATAAGTGCCCACAAGAAACAATAAAAAAAAAAACAGTTTAAATTGTTTTCAAAAACAAAAACTAGACTGACAGTTAAGTCCAGGCTTTTTTTATACCATTGAGACAAATACCATATAATTCTGATGTGTCTAATCAAATCTATATAAACTTGATTGCATCTCCACTTAAAAGATATTACTCAACATTGTCCACACAGCAAAAGAAAAATAAAAAATGATGACACAGGGTAACTTATGGGACTTTAACATACCTGCTATAACAGCCTTGAAAGTCCTTAAATGGATGTATTTTCCAAAGAACCTCTCCTGTGGGCTCTTCCTCATCAGTAAGGTTTTGGTCTGAAATTTCATAAAATAATTGTTATTATACAATTTATAGCAAATGATTGTCTAAAATATAATTTCATAATAATTATTTCATATAAATTGTACATATGTACCAAGGAATACACATTATTTATGCAATATGGGTTACAAGGCAAAAGTCCTAGAATTGTATTGAAATTGTAAATAATAATTGTTTCTAGTCTTACTTTCCTCTTTTTATCATAACAGACCATGTTAGTTATTATTGTGTTTAGAATAAAAGTCATCATGTAGTGATGTAGTTATTTATTTCAAAAGTAACACCTGAATATTTAGCAGTACTCTGGGAATAGATGTTCTCCTCCTCAATTCTGCATGATTATTTTGCATACACCAGCAGTCTGCTACACAGTAGTTATCAACTAACATGCTGTGATGTTGCTTTTCAGATAAAGAAAAAGGTCAAGCAATGAGCAATGATTGCAGATTGCCATTTTCGACACCTGTTTACAAGCATGGAAATGTGCAGGGTATGTGTACAAATACACACATTGTTCTCGAGCATTAACCCGTACTAAGCACAATACTAAAAAAACTTGATGGGACTCTACATGGGCATGGGAATATTTATTGTATGTAAATATCAGACATTTATTCTGCTCATAAAATATTTTTATAAATGAAACAACTAAAAATCTGTAACCATCATAGTGCAAGAACAATTAAATAGTCTAGCAGGCAGATCACAGATACAGCTCAGGTCGTATTGTATTGATTGAATGTTGTGGTTAAATTGGTGTGTTCTCTCACGCAAATGTACATGTCCAGGTAAACAGCGTTCTTACAGGTGAAGTGTGAATTTACTGTTAAATGCCCTCTTTTTATCCAGTCCAAACTTGTTGGCCAACTCAAGGCCAGTAGGTTAATCCATTCCCCCCCTAACACCTAATGGGTCGGTCCAATCCATTCTCCTGTCTAACACCTCCTTAGAGCCAGCGCTTCCTTTGTTCTGACAATACACAACCTGCCATTCATATGGCTACTCTGTAATCAGTGAAATACTAGCCTCTGGGCTTTCAGCAGAAAAAGAGACATGAGAGAACCAGAAAGAGAGAGAAAGAGAGCAGGAGAGCAAGATTCAGCCATGACCAATCCATTCTAACTACCTGTCTGGTTTCTAGCTGCTGATGTTATTTGAAAAACACAATGTGTCTGAACCAGCTGTAAAATTCAAATATCAAAGGGAGAAAAGTTGGCACCAACACTTAAACAGCTTTTAAGGTGTCATACTTCACAGAATAAGACCCAATCAGTATTAGAGTTTGCCTAATTTCATGCTCCTGTGTTGGGTCCTTTCTTAAACTGAATACTCTCTGTTCTAACTGCCTCGCATCAGCTATCATCTTGCAACCGCCAACAACAAACTAATGTTATTACTTTGGACCTTTTCAAATTTGCAAGCTTAAAGCTTAAATCACCAAAGCAATCAGTACATGTACACCAAAAAAGTGACACAATTTGGATCATAAATATTAATATCCTGTTGGTCCCCCTTTAAACATGACAGCACTGTGAGCATAAGAAGTTGCCTCACGACTGAAGATGACTCAGACGACAATAAATGATTTGTTGGTTTGGTGGTATGCTTTTTCTGGCTATGGCATCCTTATATTCCTTTGTACAAACGACCTCTCTACGTGTTCCATTGTCACATGTTCCAGTAATTTCTGTCTACAGAAATTCTGACTACAACATGATCTGTATGGGTTTTCTGTCACAACAAAGAAATGATGGCAGTGTTTCGATGACAAATCTTTGAAATGTGTTAAATAGCATTGCTATATATATATATATATATATATATATATATATATATATATATATATATATATATATATATATATATATATACGTATATATATATATGCTTAAATATTTTGGAATACTATATTTATATTACATTAATCTCACAACTTTGAACATACAGCGTACCTGCTCTGTAAGTCTAAAATCTATTTAGATAATAACCTAAATTCTGCATTGAATTATACATTCTAAAGTGTATAACCTATGTTTACTGTAATTAAAGTGACCAGAGCATAATTCCCGGCCATACAGTGTTAACATAACACCACTGCCCGGTTAATATTTCCATACGCTGTAGTAGGATTGGACAATTAACAGAGCAAACACAGATTCATTGTCAGAATCAGCCTGGACGATAGACAGAGGATCACATTGGCAAAGCCTATACGTCATAAGCTCTGACACACACCATTTAGCTCCAAATGGCCACAATTCATCTTGATAAGAAGCTCCAGAACACTCAGGAGTGCGGAGGGGGAAAAAAAAGTCTCAACCAATAGCCAATCATTCTCGTAGGGCTACAGGTGCCCCATGCAGCCCTGAAGAGCGAATGCGTTTGAAGTGCAACACTGCCGTAAACCTCAGGGGTAACAATCTCCTCAAAAATCCCATTTTTCCACTCGGGAGATGTTTGGAAGTGACAAATAGTGCTTTTAGCTTCTCCATTTCATAAGAGGTACATTAGTGAAAGGTCTGTGTATGAAACATGACCCCCAAGCTGAGGCCACAACGCAGGGAGAGCTTCAGCAAAGAGGAAAAGGAATGATGGGAAGAAGGGTGGATGAGAAAAGGATATAAAGGAGATCTCTAAAAGGTAAATGAGTGCACTTTCCATCATTTTAATAACTCATTACTGCTATTTTTGAGGGTCAGCAACATTTCACAAAATCATAAAGTAATTTTTTTTTTTAATAAATGGTTTATTTAAAGTTCTAGTGCAAGCTGTGTAGTATTAAAAATATGGCATGGTGTATAAGGGTGACATAAGGATGACATTAGAACCTGTGGGCTAAAAAAATTTATATTTAATTTCTAACTTTACAGATATCGATGTGGCCTTGCTTTCCACCAGAATGTTATCGTTACTAATTAAATTAATATAACTTCTAATAAAAATGTACAGCCATATGTAATGTGAACATGATTGTTATAAAAACATAGTTCAGCTTGTTGGGACTTAAATTTTAAAGTTATAGTTTAAATGGCATAATCCCCCCGCAACTACAAAAGCATACATTATTAGTCTGTAAACAGTGCAGCTGTAACAACTGCAATTTCTGGAGATTATAAACGTTTTCTGACTCTGAAAATTTATAGAATGCAGACAGTCAAATAAAATTCATTTCTTTGATGACGAACAAAATGATTTACTTCTGTATAAAAGTCACTAACTAACGATCTTACAAATTGTCTCATTACAGCACAATGATGTCCAACAAAATGACATGAGCTCATCTCATTGTAACAGAATCCATCCATGAAGCTGACTAACACACAGGGTTAGATCTACAACTCATATGGATGTACGTAAGAAACCTTGGTAAGTCTATACATTTGTTTATTAGGAAAGTGATAAAAGGTTAAAAGGAAATCATTAGGATTCTTTTTTTAATGGTGGTGGCAGCAACATTTTGTATTTTAGTAGGTAAAGTAAAACTATATGGGATTCACTGTCTAAATGATTAAAGTAGTTAAATCAACAATAATTGTAGTGTCAAACCTTGTAATATAGATTTACCTTTCAAAATATCAGTGAATATATTGACAATGCTACACACATTTAAATCAAATCTTAGAAGTGTAATTAGTTGAAATCAGTTTAGTAAATGATATGAGTATATGTATTGAATTGAAATTTGCTACATAAAATTGATTTGACTTGAAATGACTTAAAACTGCTGTTCACAAACAAACTCTGTCCAATCTGATACAGTTTGGGTGATTCTGCCAAGAAGAATAAACAAAAACAGCAGGTTCCAGATGTGTAATGTTGAATCTGACATACGCCAGAAGTATTGCAACTGCAACTTCAGCCAAAGGTAGTATTGATCCAGGGGGCTAAATATATATGCAACCATCAAATGCTGGATTTTATGTCTGGATGACATTTATGTAACAGAAAAGTTCAAGGTGGACAATTCTACAAGACATTGTGTATTTAATATATTTTTTTAACATCCTGCTTTATTACAATAAACAATTTGTCCCACTCTTTGGGTTTATTAAAATGTCAGAACAACCATCGGTATAGTAATGTATACATTGTTTTTCAGTGACTGATTAAGCAAATTAAAAACCCAGGAAAAACCTTCTCTGTAACGCACTACTAACATTTCATTCATTCATTATCTTCCGCTTTATCCTCTATTAGGGTTGCAGGGGGATTCCCCATGTCCATCCAGGGGAGAAGGTTTCGGGCGCTGGGCAGATAGACCCAGGACAGGTCGCCAATCTATCGCTGGGCACACACTCACGCACACAGACACACACAAACACACTCTACATGGGGCAATTTGGAGAACTCAATTGACTTGATCCATGTTTTTGAACTGTGGGAGGAAACCGGAGAACCCGGAGGAAACCCACGCGGAGGGCCACGGAGAGAACATGGAAACTCCACCCAGATGGGGATTCGAACCGGGAATCCCTAGCGCTGAGAGGCGAACGTGCTAACCACTAAGCCACCGTGCCGCCATTACTAACCTGTCCAGGCTATTTCCTCTCGCTTCACCATGGGTACCATCCATTATCCTAATAAGAGCCTTAGGCATCGAGTAAATTATTTATTAATAAACTGGTTATTGCTTCTTTATTTTTAAGTTTAAACAGCATAGCAGCGTTTCTAGGAACCTGAATTAAACTTGGGGTTAACCTGTTTAAACCTCACAGTATGTTAAACCTTTAATCCAGGAGTCTGTGCCTTTAAAAAGGTCTTGCACCATATGTCCTTGGCTGAGTGTTGATCAGACTCAGGTTTTTGTGGGTCGAGGAATGCAACACACATCTTTGCCATAGCCAGCCGTGGAGGTAATGTGCTCGCGTGTTGGCGCATGTTGAGGTAAGTACACCCTCTTTCATATTAATAGGGCCAGCTGTACTGTACCTTCACTTAGTACTTATGTAGCAGAAACTGTAACCTGTAGTCACTCCACTAGATCGACCCACACTGAGGTTTATCATCTAATGACATATCTAAAATATTTGTATAAATAATAATAAAAATACTGTTTGTACAAGTTCTGTTGTCTTCAGGTGACACTTTTGAGTCACGTCCATGAAGCTCTTGTATGTCTTTCTAGCTAATTTGATCTGGAAACACTGTCAGAAAGCTAACTGGAGAAGAAGAAAAAAAAATCTATGACACTGACGGCTTCCTTTCCAACTAATATAAACATACCAGCATGATCATTTTTTCCCCCTCGGGCTGCAGTATTGTTCCAATTCCATTTCCAAAGCTTTTCATAAATGCTTCAGATGATTCCTGCCTTTTTATTGCACTGCATCTAGGCAATGTGTTAACATGTTACTTTTGATGTACCTGACTGCCAATAGAAAGCACAGAGCTAAAGAAAGATTGTACATGAAGACATACAGGTTTAATACACATGCACATATGTCTTTTTTATACATTCATATACAGACACTTGAAAAACATGCACTTTCCACCTATTTCCAGACAGACTCATCTGCTGTATAGATGAATTATTGGGGTTTAACACGTATGTGTGTGCTACATGAGCCAAGACAAGTGAAACCTTTATTCTTGCTCAACGGAGCTCTCTTGAGATGAATGCTGGAACTTTTACAAAGTACTTAATTCATGTATCTTGACTAGAGAAAGTCCATTTTGCTCAGTGGTTAAACCACTAGGCCCAAACAATAAGTCCACCGAGAACGAAAGTAAATTCATTGCTAGTACTGGATTGGACATGGTGTGCTGAGATGCACAGACATTCAAAAGTCGCCAATTTGTCAATACATAAACTATTGCAGCACATCTAAATAAAAAAATTTGCAATGTCCAGCCTGCCTCCTACTTGCCATTGTCCCAGTTTAAATACCACTGCTCTGAATAAAGCATTGAAAATACCCTACTCCTAGACCTACCCCAGTAATCTGTTAAGTTCTAAACCCTGACAACAATGCATAGTCCTTTGGTCTGTAGAGATTAATGACATTCATTAACCTAAAATAACGTGAGAATTTTGTAACTAAGGGAAATTTTTGAGAAGGGGTGCATGATTAACCTCATTGAAAACAGGTGGAGTTTCAGTAATCTCCAAATATGTTCAGCTTTCTGAAAAGCAAATAAAAAGAGCACAAAGAGCACTTTTTTTTTTTAAGTTGAAGAACAGACACAACTAATACAATATTAACGTCAATATTCAATAAGGACATTTAAATAATTTTCCTATTGTTCACATATGTAACATCAACTGTTGATTTTTGTGTATAAATATCCATTGTTGGCACTTTTTAATAGGACACAGGAGAATTTTACTCTAAATCAAAAGAAAGAATTATTGTCCACACTGTCAGAGCAATAAATCATCTCACCACCATTACATGCTATTACTGCCACCACATGGTGAATCTACAGAGATACATCTATTAATTAAAATGACTCGACCTTTTAAACACATTTTTTACTAGTTGCTAATGTAAAGATTATGCTTGTTTTCATGGTTTTGACAATAAATGGTGCAGTAATGATAATGTTTGTGATAATTTCTGAATGAAAAAAGTATATGTTGAAACATTACAGGCATTGGGATCTCTAAACCCTTTTAATTCCTTTTCAACAAATGTAACAAAACTTTTTATCTAAACAGTGCCTGCACCTTTGCATCAGACTGGATTTCAATCTTACACTGCACACACAAGCGAGTGTGCACATTAAGTGTATTATTATACAAATCTGGATTAATAACGTTCAGTTTGTAAGAAACTTTGTGTTAAAGGAAATTGCAAATTTGAAGAAAATGCATTTTAGTAATGTACATTTGGAGTAATATATATTATTAATATAATAACAATATAATTTATAATAACAGTAATGTATATTTGAAGTAATGTATATTATTAATATAATAACAATATAATTTATAATAACAGTAATGTATATTTGGAGGTTTTTCTTTATTTTGGTCAAAGAAACGGACATATAATGCACAATAATACAAAATGAGAAATGTAGCATATTCAAAACATTTTAACAAACTTTCACTGTAGATTTGTCAGATACAGATTCAATAATCAGTGTTTCTCAATTCTGATTGCAAAATACCTGCATATTTGGTGTTTTTTATGCTGAAATTAACTGATGTCAAGAGTGGTAAATAGCTGAGGGGTATATTTATGCATTTTGAGGGCAGGCCACCACTGTTCATCACAGCTGCATTACTATCACATTGAAAGCTAAAAGCTGGCAATATCCTTACACATGTACCTGATTCTGCAACAAGGTATCAATGTCTTGCATTGACTTCACCACAAGTATAAAAAAAAATTACTGGAGCTAATATTCACTACTTGGTTTAATCTGGTTCTTTACAACTGCATTTCAAAACACACAATTTGCCAAATTTCACCTTATTGGTGGTATTAATGTGGAGAAATCTGACATTGAGAAACAGCTGATAAACTACAGTAACAAACCTGTTATTCTTTGTATAAATATGCAGTGACATTTACTATATTGTTAAAGCAAAATGAACATAGGACGGTTTGTGCATCAATGTTTAAGCAATATGCTAGTAATTAATGAATTAAAAAAGAATGTTCTAATCAAATACAAGTCTGCAATACAAAAAAAAAAAAAAAATCGGATATGTATTATTTTAAGGTTTAGGCTTAAGTTGATTTTACAATTGTAGACATAGGTCTCTTTTAGACCAAACATCTCTGCAAAATTATATAAATGGAACTACCAACAAGGAAGAGACTACGTGACTTTCAAGAATTTTTTTTCTGACATTATTCATGGCTAAACCTTTCTAGGGAGGGTGAACATACTTTGCTTTATGCCACTTAAACCAATCCCTGTTCATTCATTTCAGTAATCATTTTTATGTGCAGTCCCTTAAAATGCGGATCTCCTGCAGGGCACACACGCTAAAGAGTGGTAATTTCTCCAACAGTTCCAAATATTATAAGAAATGACTTCAGTGCAAAAGCACCAATGTAAATGCTGACTAAACTTGTGGATTTCTTTCAATACCAAATACATTTAAAAAGCTAAAATGCACCTTGAACAGAAAGATAAACACAAGCTCATTATTGACTTAACTATTGATTGTAAATTAGCAGTACATCTGGAATTTAAAGCATTACATGTACTGGAACTATTCCGTAAATTTATTTCAGCCAATAGATATCTGTAAATGTCATTTTCTGGCATTAGATCACAAGAATGCTTTAAAATGAGCAATTTATCTGATTACAGTGCAGAGGAAAAGAGGCTTGGCTCACCAGCATTTCCCGCTTACAGTGTGTGAATGACAGAGTTACAGAAGAGCGGCCAGGTGGGATCTTCAGAGCTACAAGGTTTTCTTGTGAGCCAGACACAAAACTCCATTCGATTCAGAGCCAAACTGAATACTCAGAAGCATCATTACAGCTGCCATGTTTTCACATTAAAAAGCACTACTTACAAAAGATGACAGTCACGTCAAAAATACATTAGGAGAAGCAAGCCGCAAGCAGGATCTCTATTATAAAGGATAACTAACCAAGATAAGATTTGGAAATCTTGTTAAATGACACAAACCATGCAGTCACCTGAAAGAATATGTATCTTGTAAAACATAAAACATGGACAAAAATAATAGGACACACTTACTAATTTATAAATTCAAGTGTTCAATTCGGTATTATTGCCACAGTTATATAAAAATCAAGCACCTATCCACACATTTGGATTAATGACGTCTTCCATCTTTGTGAGAACAGTTTAGAAATTTTTTTTTTTTCTGTACCATAACCTATATGTCCTATAGCACACAAAGAATGGTTAATAAGGCATTGCTGGGTGAGTTCGGTGGGGAAGAACTGGACTTGTCCCCACAGAGCCCTGAACACAACACCATCGAACACCACTGGGATGAACTAGAATAAAGATGCAGGTCAGGCCATCTTGTTTAACACCCATCTTGTATGACCTCAAAAAAGCTCTTTTAGAGAAAGAAGCAAAACTTTACACATACACTCTTCTTTTTCAAAATCCAAAGTCTTGTAAAAATCCTACTCAAAATTTGGAATCTGTTCCAACTTAGAATATCATTTACTACACAATATTTGTGTTTGTCCCATTACTTTTGTCCATATTCCCATATGCCTGTCTACAGACACTTCATAGCTGTTGAACAATACTGAGCACTATGTAAAAGTCTATGCATTTACAAAAACACTGGTGGAAATAAATCCTAACCTGCAAATCAGGAGGAACGCAAATTGAACCCACTTATACTAATCAGTCTTTTTACTTTCTGAAAACACGCCAGGTGGACGAATTGCATGTGTGAATGAGGCCAAAATTCACAGCTGAAGGCCATCACTGGAAAGTCTTCTTGTACATGGGAGGGATGCAAAAGGAGGTAAGCTGCAATGGTTGTCATTACTTTTTCAGTGTTTGTACAAAGCTCCAGAGGTCTTTGATCACCTGCAAGCAAAAAAATAGAGAAAGGCACAATAAAGAAAAGAAATAAATTGTAGCCGAAGAAGAAAGTAAATAGAAAGCAGGTTAGTGACACTAAATCACTCTTACACAACTCAGAAGCATATTAACTAACCAGATTGGTAGTTTGGACTACAGAGATTTAAGTTAGGATAATGAAAGCTCAAAGAGAAAAAGGGAGGGCAGACCAGAGCTGGACATACCAAAGCATATGTCTAGTGCCTCTCTTGGATAGATATGTCTAATTTCACTGCCTGCTGCCCTAAAGTACTTCCAGAGATGGTTCTTTAGAAATACACACACACACACACACACATTGCCTACTCTCCATCAGAGAGTACACCTGTTCTGCTTCGAGGCTGGAATGACACGACCCTGCTGTACTAATGGATGCTCTGTTACACACGGCTGTAATGCATCATCACACAAAGCTCATTACACATGAAACTGACTCAGTGGGTCCCCCCTTCTAGAACACGTGCGTGCACACACACACACACACACAGATGCACGCAACCTCGGCATTTCGTGCATGTACACAGTTGAGGTCTGTCGCAGCAGATTACGAATTAGGCTGCGCATCAAAGAGTGAGTTAAGTGATATAAGAAGATTCGCTGAAAGACATAAATGCTGGGAAGACTGGGAAAAATAATATAATCTGTTTTTCAACTTAACTGACTACACCAGATTCTCAAATGTGGAGATGGAAAAACAATGGAGCAATAGCTTAATGTGCAACATTCGTGAGATGTTAACAATGCCAGTTCTAATATGCAGGTGTTAAAATAATATATAGATGTGGCGCTCGTTTCTACCTTATTAATACATGAACTATTCTACACTACCTTCTACTCACTTTCTAACTTTTTTGACTTGCCTAATTAGGGTTATGGAAGCTGCTAAAGCCTATCCCAGTTTTCCCAAGGGAAAAAGGGAGAGAAACACCCTCTGTTACAGGGCAGACACAAAGACAAAATTTTGTATCTTAAATTTCCCTAACGTTCTTTTAGAAGGCAGGAATTCAAACCACCCAGATGAAAGCCACACAGGCATACAGAGAACATAAAAACCCTGAAAGGACCCTGTCTGCCCCGCACAGGAAGTGAAAAAGGGGCCTACTAACTGTGAGGTGACGGTATTAACCACTATGCTACCACCACGACTTTAACCTCAGACATTTGGGTGGGAACTTGACTGGACGGTGTAAGAATTAAACCACTCTGTGAAGTCTTTTGGAACATATCCTAAAGTCAGGATGTTGAACTATTCATCATGATCTCTTAACCTCTCTTTCACAGTGTGAGCCTGATGAATCTTGACATACTCATGCTAAAATATGCTTAAAAACCTAGTCTTTTTGTTTCTTTGCCCAGGCAGTGTAGATAACAGCGCCATTAACATGAAATTACATAACTGAAATTAAGCTACTACAGCATAATGCTGTTCTTCACCAAAGTCCACTGACAAATTTAAGCAGAGTTATCAGTAGTGGCAACACCTCCCCCAGTGATACAGTTACTTATCACATATTCTGCAGTAAGAAACTCATATATTTTCCTAAAGTGGGAAAGCCTATCCAAATACTGATTATCTGTAATCTAAGAGCAAGTCTATGAGGCCTTGAACCTGCTCAAGTGCCTGGTACCAACAGCATATCACACCATCCAGGTCCTTTATTGGGAAGCACAAAAATTAGAGAGAGACTGCATGAAACAGAAAGCTTATTAAATCATAAGCAGAGATGTCAAGCATCTGGAAGCCTCTCCCTCCCTTCTCTGCTGGGCTGCGAAATAGCCAGCCTTTGGTATATTTTATTCATTGCGCCACAGGCAGTAAGCTGGCTTGAGAAGCAACAGGATGAGCAGAACCAATCTAACAGGTCATATAAGACGCTTTCATCCCACTCATGCAAAAAGTAGTCAGTGCACTTGTTGCCCTTTTGGATTTGATGCCTCAAATTTTAGGTCAGAGGACTAAGGTTTTATTGTATTCAAATCCAAATACATAAAAAAAATTGTTTCAGATGTATGTAATGAATTGGGGTTTTCTGGACCACCTGAGAATGTGAGCTATACTTACTTGTCCATCTAAAATCTTGAAAGCACTCTTGGCGTAGTTCTCAAACTTCTGTTCTGTTTTTGGAAATGGTTTTCCCTGTATGAAAAAAAAAAAAAAAAGATATTTAACAGGTTAAGTGGTTACACATTTAAATAGGTTGTTTAGTACAGCTGCAATTCAATTTTGCTTCAGGTTTTACTGGGTGCTCCTGGGTTGATCAAAACCAAATTAATTACCAATATGACAACATGCATGGCTATGTGCATAACAATGTATCGTTAAGTCAGTATAAATATATACAGTATAAGAATATATAAGAAATAATATACAGTCGCAACAAAACGTTTTGTGACAAGTTATAACAAAGTTTGCTGGTTCAGTGTTTTTAGATTTTTTTTGTCAAGTTAAGGAGATAACTATTAAGATTATTAACTGTGTATTTTCTCTTTTCAGACTTCTGCAATTTACCCCAACTTCTGGGCCGAAGCCATCGTCTCCTCATCAGTGCTTAAAGTTTATAACAGTTTTTTGCTTTTGTTGTACTTTAAAATGGTTCAAAACCTTTGTTTTAACAGGATAATATACAATCTGTGGCATAAGGTTTATTGATATCTGCCACTTTCACCATAATTGTTTCCCAAAATACAAATGTGCCTTCATGTTTAGTTACCAAAATCTTTTTTTTGTACTCACTTCTTAACAGACTTTTACCATCATACAATAAACATTAACACGTTACATGAGAACAGCACCATGTTTTTAGGGTGTGTTTTAGTCTCAATCTTAACCTGATTATGTTATAGGTTCAGTTCTGTATGCATTTCTTGAAAATTTTAAACAGTGATCATCCAAATATGATAAAGCATTCAAAAAAATCTAGGCTCTGATATTTTCCAGAGTAACAAAGTAACATTCAACCAGCTCAGTGCAGTACTTCATCATATGTAATGCCTCATTAGCTGGACTTTAGGGGATCATGCTGATGATCAGAATGATTATGATCATCCTCACCATCACAGTCATTCTCCCTGGAGCTCATCAGAGTGTGAAAAAAGCAACCTAGCCAAGATCTGAACAAGGTGAAGACAAGTGAGACTGATTTTTGAGTAAAAATGACAAGATTTAAGAAACATTACACTCTCACAAGAGCAAGTCACTGTGTGAGATTTATCTTTGATCCAAACTAAAACATTTAAAGTACATTAAATGTCAATACATATCTCATTATTGGACTGGTTCAAAAAAGATAATTATCCCAAAATGACACAATCAAATAACAATGAACATGTGCAACTCTGAATGCTAACCATTATGTTGCTGTACCAGTATGTGTGTTCAGTCATTTCAACTACGCCCCATTGTAAGAGAATATTGTACACTTGTATCATCATTGTGAAAAAAAAACTGATACATTATAGGCCTGAAAACATGAATGAATGTGCTTCCAATCAAGTGATTGAAGCGTGGCAGGAATTTGCAAAATAGTTTTCAAAACCTTAAAAAAACTTTCAAAAACTTAATACATAATTTTGCCTTTTCTTTCAGTGTATACCTACTTACCTCCTTAGCAGCTGTCGCTAATCTGTTCTTGACCTCACTTATGCTGGGCGTGCTAGGAGATTTCCCTGAAGGCCCAGCACCAGTCTTATCTTTCCCCTTCAATGCACCCTGTGAGTAAAGAAACAAATTGATCCTCACCTCTATGCCATTATTGAGCAGGTTCTGCAAGATAAACAGTGGACACTAAAATACTTTAATTCTAAACAAATACAGTATTCAAATGTTCTGTATTCATTTTACATTTTGTTATTTGCATAGTATCAAAATTAAACACAGATCCTCTACATCAAATTGAAAATGACATCTTAACGAAGATCTTTTGCTGATTTTAAATTATAAAAATAATATAAAAGGCACATTGAGATAAAAATAGAACATGTGCTGAAGTTTGTTAAATGGTGTGCAAACACACAAAAACATGATCATTATGTATGAAGAACTTTCTAGTATTGGACAAATGAAATGTTTGCAATACAGGCTGCTTTGTGCTTATTCGTCTTTTAGTTTTTCAGTGAATTTCAAATATCACAAAAATCAATCATACATAAGAAAAAACACTATTTAACTGAATGACATTCTTCAACATTATTAAACTTCCAACATGTTATTATTAGACAAAATCATTTATCTTCTAGGCCATTTATCTTGATCACAGTCTTCGGGGATGGGGAAGGGATGCTGGAGCCAATCCAAGCACTTAAAACAAGAAAGGCAATGAAGCAACCCATGCAGGTCATCAGTTCAGTTAAGGCACAAAGTCAAAAACATTCATGTAAACAATCGCACCTACTATATGCTTTTAAAATGTTACAGACACTAAAGGTCCTAGAGAAAACATGCGCACACACATGCAAGAACATGCCAACTTTACACAGAAAGAACTTATTATGAACTTAGGTCATGTTTATAAAATAGGATATGATGGTTTGGGTGTCCATATGATTTTGGCCAACGTTAAAGTCTCTTAGAACAGAGATGAACTTTTTTTTTTTTTTACATTTACATGATAAGGTCCATTTGTTCATTCATGTTCATTCCTCTTTTTTTGTTCATACTATTTTTAATATTAAAATTTCAAATGGTTGATTGTTTATCGGCTTGTATATTGTCATGTATTTAATTGTAATTCTTTTTTTTTTCACGAGCTGTTTGCACAAGTGCACTTTATGTTGGGTTGTGTAGTTGCTGTTATGTGTAACACCGTCTTCCTAGAGAACGTTGTTTCGTTCCACTATACACTGTGAAACACTTATATTGTTGAGATGACAAATAAAACCATGTGAACTTGGTTTAAAATAATAAACAGTTTTTATTTGAAATAAGATGGCTGCTTGATATAATTCTTTTTTTTTAATTCCTGTGCCATATGTCAGAAATCACTCACAACTCTATATATATATATTGATTTCAAATTATGCAAAGGTCTATATGGATTTTTAAATGGTCCAGTGCATTTAAAAAAAGCAAAACTGATTTTTTTTTGTTCACAATGCAAAAAGAACAACAATACAGACTTAAAATGAAAACACTTAAAGTGTAACTATCCAAAACATAATAAATATAATGGTTGTAAATGCAAAAAATGCTGACTATTCCCTCAGGGCTGCAAGGGACCCAGTATAAAAAATCCTTAAAGTTATAAAGAGCCATGTTTAATGCAAAGGAAAAACAGATGTTATGGCCCCCACAGAGTCCTGATCTCAACATCATGGAGTCTGTCTGAGATGAGAAATGAAAGACAGAAGCAAGAGAATGTCTGCAGAAAAAATGTAGAGAGTTTTACAAGAGGCCCAAAACCTCAGATCAGCTGAGAACGGTAATAAACTGCACACCTGCGAGAATTAATTTAAAAGAGCGAGGGGTGTTAACAGTTAATATTAAGAAGATGTGGCTATTTTACACTGTACAAAGTTTATTGATTAATAAAACCATTGTAACATTACATGTGTTTAAGTGTGTGTGTGTGTGTGTATATATATATATATATATATATATATATATATATATATATATATATATATATATATATATATATGTGTGAGTGAGTGTGTTGTATTTTTCAAAGGTTCTTAAAAAAAAAACATCAAAATGAGTACACAATCAAACAAAGTAAGGACACAGCCACATGTCTTTTTTTTAACCTAAAATATATTTCATGGTTGATGAAAATATGACAATGTTATATGCTATAGCATGTCACCATCATTTACAATTAACTTGCTGCCAACGTTGAACCTGTTAGACAGATAGTCTGTATTAACTAAAGTATAGTTTTAAATTTTGATGAAGCACTTCACGCCAGCTAATAATATTAAAAACATCCTTTCCTGTTGGCAATAATGGAAAACTGAACTGAAAAACGATTTCTGATTTATGTACAAAAAACCCCAAAGCAAAGCTTTTGTTTGTGTTGCTGCCAAGAATCAGTCTGTGAAACCATCATTAAGCTGAGCAGCAGTGTGCTTTAGTAAGTTTTATAAACCAATGGCTCAGTCAACCAAAGCGGGTGAAATTCAGCTGGATTAAAGCAAAAAAAAAATAAAATAAATAGAGACATAGCTTTCCTCACTAATTGCATGACAGCACTTTCTGATAAATATGGTAGAGAACAAATTATCCTTTTATTACTTCCAAGAAGACGAGGACAAGCCCAAACTGCTCAGTGGTAAAACCTATTGCCAAGAAAAGAAATAAATTGGTTGTTTTGGTGTCAATGTCCTGGTTATCTAACCACAACGAGTGAAAGAAGTTTCACAACATAAGTATAAATAGTACATTGACTGATGAAGTTGTGTATAACTGTATGTGCACCCAGATGCAAATGACATTTTTGATTTGTTAATAAAAAACAGGTTATTAAATAAACTTAAAATAGCAGCATCAATGCCGATTATTTAAATGCAAAATCCAGTTGGCAGCTCGACTTCTGTAACACACCACTTTCTCACTTTATTTTTTTTTATCTGTACACTGACCACTCAGATAGTTTGCAGCCATGACAAATTATGGCCTTTAATTGTTGAATGCTGTGACAACTGCATCTTCATGACAATTTAGTGTACTATTAATGATCAAAATACAGTTTAGAACTGTTCCAGTCATGATCCAATCATTAAAATTAATACAGATTTTTGTCAATGTTCCAGGCAAGCTTAAATAGACAAAAACCTAAAATGTTTTTCCATCAGCGGTGTGCACAACTCAGCAAAGGTATGTAAATTTTCTGGTCAGTAAAATTGCACTAAAGGCTTACTGTAAGCCTGTTTGTAGGTCTGTGATCATTTGTGCCTGAAACAAAGTCTGCATATCATAAAGGTTGGCACACATACACACAATCTTGTATATTACAAAAGTAATGGCCTGTTCATACATGCCGCACAGCCTGGAATCCACTCTTGATTGCAGGGCTTCACTGATGGACAGAACCTCTTGCACCCCCCACCCCCAAGACAGTGAGATCAGTGAATTAAAAGCAAAAAAAAAAAAAAACATGAGAACTGATTATGGGAGACCTTATATCTTAATTAACTACACTACCACATCACTTTAAAAAAAAAACCCCAGAAATAATCCTTTTTCTCTTTTCTTTGACGCTTGTATCAGAGATCAAAAGGTATCAAATTAAAGGACAAATGCCCATTTACTCGTACACACATGCTCTTACAGTTCTGGCTTTTGGCCACAGAGGTCCAGTGTGGTGCAGTCATTATAAAGCTGAGTGTTTTTTCTTTCCTTTTTTTGGGTGGGGGGGCAGCTGTGTAGTAGAGACAGCTGATAGGCAAAGAGTGCAGCCAGCTTTTTAATCTGAGCCAGACACTGATTACAGATGCCACGGGACAACACTTAATCACTAGCATGCCAGCATTTGATGTAATCATCCATTGAGCACACACACACACACACACACACACACACACACACAGAGAGCTAAGACACACCAGTATGTCCTCTTTGATACTGCCGAACACTAGTTTATGTAAGTTTTTGAAAATGGTAATTGTGAGCAGATCTTAGAAAAAAATGCCTGTGTCCACCCAGAAATCTGGACTATCAAAGGAAATCATTACTATAATTATTATCTAAATGCAGAGGCATGTGGTGGCTTGTACTTCAAATCAACTGTAAAACATAAACTTCTAAAATTATAAATTTCTTTAACCAAATAGCATACGTTCACAATAAAATAAATTGTCAACTTGATATATTTTCCTTGATTGTGTCACAATAAGGGGCGGCACGGTGGCTTAGTGGTTAGCACGTTCGCCTCTCAGCACTAGGGGTTCCCGGTTCGAATCCCTATCTGGGTGGAGTTTCCATGTTCTCCCCGTGTCTGCGTGGGTTTCCTCCGGGTTCTCCGGTTTCCTCCCACAGTCCAAAAACATGGATCAAGTCAATTGAATTCTCAAAATTGCCCCATATGGAGTGTGTCTGTGTGGGTGAGTGTGTGCCCAGCGATGGATTGGCGCCCTGTCCTGGGTGTGTCTGCCCAGCGCCTGGGACGTTCTCCCCTGGATGGGCATGGGGAACCCCACCGCGACCCTAATAGAGGATAAAGCGGGAGATAATGAATGAATGAATGAATGTGTCACAATACTGAAATTGACACTTGATACTACAAAAGAGAATAATTAACCAAATTACAATAACCTTAATAAATGTTGGCATGGTGGTGCAGTGGGTAATGCTGTCACCTTTCAGGAAAAAGAATCCTGTGAGATCCTTTGAGACCAAGAGTACTTTGTGAAGCTTGCATGTTCTTCCAATGTCATTAAATTGCCAATTGTATATAATATGTTTTTGTGACAACCCTTCAACAGATTAGCTAAAGGTGCTGTATCATGGTTGATTGCACCACGAATTTAAGGTTCTTTAAAAAAAAGTGCCTGCAAATGTACATTAATCAACACATATTTAATCCAACAGGTGGACACCATGGCCAAAAAAACCACCATGGCCCAATCAAAACACCTTTTTAAATTATTTGTGTAATAAAGCCAGTTAGAATACCACCCCCCTTCCCAAATACTGATATCTAAATTTAAGACCATGCAACAACATCATTGTTTAAATATTAATTTTGTCAGTGAAAATATAGGCATTTACATTAAAAAATCATTTACAGTTTCCCAATACGTTCATATTGGGAAACTGTAAATAAGTTTTTTTAATTTTGTTCAAAAATAAGAAACATAGCATAGAGCATATTTCAAATTAATCAAATCAAATTAACGAACTAAACATTACCCAAAGCAACTGGTCAAATAATTTTCGAAAGCTACTGAGAGACATGTTTAGCTTCCAGTAATGATCATAACACATTAACAGCAATTACAGTAAAACAGTAAATGCAATTCCTGTACAAAACATTGTACAGTTTATTCTTAAGCATATGTCTACATATGGAACCTGTAAAGTCAACTCTTACAGTCATTTAAATACCTTTCCAGCAACGTTTTCTTTTATGTGGAGTGTTGTCATTATGTTTCTGAAGTATTAAAAACAGGTCTGGCAGTAACTTTATCTTTTAATTAGTTTTAAGCATATTGTTATTACCAGCCAGCACCTTTACCTCAACAGATGATAAGCATTTTATGAGACGCCCACCTGCTCAAAAACAGACGTCATTCATCATCTGTTCTTCATCCCTCTCTCTAAAATCCATTCAAGTATGAGACCCTGTACCCCAAGAAAGGAATTTTCAATCTTTCAAAGATCGCGAGCACTGCTGTACATGTCTAAACGTGTGTGATTATATGCTGGGCTCAAATATTGCACCTGCAAGACTCAAAGCTTAACATTCATTCCTCTTAAAGCAAACTTAACCAGATTTTCCCCACAGTGTTCTGAACAGTTATAATGGCCTCAGTGGTCCTGTAGCAGAATGTGTTAAGAAAAAAAAAGGACTCCTGATGCACTATAATCACAGAGAACTAGGTTTCCGCTTTCCTTCAAGCCTGCAGCAACATCAAACACTAAACCCTAATGAGGACTAATGGTAGAGGAGTGGCCGACCGGAAATCAGTCTGCGTGTATGTGTGTGTGTTTAGAGATGGATGAAGTGTCTTATCTTGGCAGTCTTTTAAAAAACTCTTACATAAAAATAAGGACTAAAACATGTACATGCAGGCAGGCATATTCACACATACATCATAGAGACGACTTTTGCCTCAGGATGTACCAGGGAATTAGCACTTCTTACGACAAGCATCTCTAAACCTAATAACGTACTAATTGCCCCCTTTATTGTTAGGTCAAGTGAACAGCCATGGGGAGCAATAGGAAACCAGGTTTGTTAAGGAAGAATAGACAAGTGGTGTTAAAAAACAGGGGTGTCTGCCTTATTTTCAGTGTAACTCTGTACACGGTTAGTAGGTTAAGATGGTCAGAATGGATTTTGGAGAGGTCGAGCTTAACCTGGGGCAAATTCAAACACCCATATCTACAAGATGAATGTACGGTCTTTTATTGTCTGGCAATGTGCCACAAGGTTTTCCTTCTTAATTAAGTTAGTTGCTTATCTCACTTAGCTGGTTTGCTAAACAGCTTCAGTTTGTTTGATGCACAACCCATAATAGAAATTAGGCTTCATTTTACATCAAGCTGTTTCCACAAGTGCCCATGTGTTCTGCTTATGTATAGGTTAAAGAATTTAGGAAAACAGTCTGGTCTTTATTATCCTGAAAGCTTAGAATGGATGAATAGGGAGGCTTTTTACCCATCCATCTTTGTATGTCTGTCACAAACTGAGCGGAACAATACATTATGTGAAACAGATCATCAAACCCATATCAACTGAAACAGAAAAAAAAGCTCTTCAAATTCAGAACACTCTAAAATTTGGTTTTCATATCTTCTCAGAAAGCAGGACAAAGTGCATCTTCGTATATGGTTAGTACTATTAAAGATGGCAAATGGTAAAGTCCTCAAAATAAACTCTTAGTTATCGGGAAACATTACTTGCTACTTGATCAACTCACTACTTTATCATTATTTGGTTTGAGTAGCAGGCTTATTGGCTTAGTGCTTAGAACGTGGTTAGCACATTCACCTCTCGGCGCTAGGGATTCCCGGTTCAATCCCAATCTGGGTGGAGTTTTTTTATGTTCTCCCTGCGTCCGTGTGGGTTTCCTCCGGGTTTTCCGGTTTCACACAGTACAAAAACATGGATCAAGGTCCATTGAATTCTCCAAATTACCCCATAAAGAGTATGTTTGTCTGCGTGAGTGAGTGTGTGCCCAGCAATAGATTGGTACCCTGTCCTGGGTGTATCTGCCCACGGCCCGAAACATTCTCCCCGGATCGGGAGGAACCCCCCCGCAACCCTAGTAGAGAATAACATGGAAGATAATGGATGGATGGATGGTTTGAGTAGCTTAATGTCCCCCAAACCCTAACTGATGTGGTTTAAATGTTAAAATGTCATGTGTTTTAACTGAATGATGTGCAAGTGACGTAGAAATACAAAACTGAACTAAATATAAAACTGATTTTAAAATGTTTATTTGTATTTATAATTTAGTTGACCTTACTGCCAATGTAGTTTCTGTACTATAGTGGCCCTTTCAACAATAACATATACCATAACATTATTTTTTAAAAATAAAGTATAAAGAAATAATTTGATGTAAACTCTGTACAGCTATAGCATTCAGATAATAATTGCATAATTTGTGAACGTACCTGACTCTGATGCTTCACTGATTTATCATCTTTTTTTCCTGGTGAACCATTCTGTTTATCAGCACTTTTCTTTTGCTCTGGGGCCTGAAGGGGTAAAAAAAATAGCGCACATTAAAATAATAATTACCTTTTTCATGAATACAACAAGTAAACATGAGTCAAACCAACAGGTCTCTACAGGTGTCAGTCTGGCTGTTTCTAATGTCAAGCAAGACATTGTGACAGAGGCCTTGAGGTTACGGTGGTGACTGATTTGTGCTTTATCTGCGTAACTGAATAGTCTTTATGATCTTTTTTGGAAAGGTTGTCAGTGAGAAGTGATAAAAGTGCTCAGCAATTTGTGAAGTGTGTTGCCTGTCGAGTTGTGGCCTGGAGGCCCTACACAACACTGTCACATCCAAGTGAGGGCAGAGGGGGCAAAAGAGGCAAACAATGACAAGAAATAAGGTGGTGGGGGAATGAGGTAAGGGGTTGAAGGTTAACAACAAAAAAAGACCACATACACATGAAGGAAACCCAGAATACAATGCGGTGGACTTGGACCAAAAAGGAGACAGAACGAGGGAGAGAGGGATTAAGCTGTGAGAGAGCATTTAAAAAACGAATGACTTGGTTAAATAAATGTGTGAAAGAAACATTCAGCTGTCATGCCCCCTTAGGGCAGGATTCAGCACTCACAAAGCAGGTATGTTCTCTAAGCCTTTGATCTCTTCTTGTGTACACACACACACACACACACACACACACACACACACACACACACACACACACAAACTCTTACTTTATTAAACATATATCTCCTTTATCTTGCTTCCCACTTGCACTCAATGCCTCCCTCATACATGCTGATTCATATTCAACTTACACACGTGTGCAGATACAGACAAACACCAACACACCCCATAAACATGCATGTACGCACAAACATACAAAAAAAAAAAAAAAACACATCATACAGCTGGACTTCCAGCAAGCCAAACACACGGTCTGAACAGAAAAGCCAGGTGCTGAGGTGAAGATTTAACTTGGTGACAAGAAGGAAGAGATATGGACAGAGGGAGAGATCAGAGAGAAGAGAAAAAGGGGGTGTTGAGTAATCCCATGCCTTCCTGGGTGACAGTATTTAGTGCAGATACCTGCCTCATGTGTCTGGCTGACCAACAGGCATTTAAGCTGATTACAGAGAACGTTGGTTGTTATGCTCCAAACAACATGCTTACAGCCCAAAAACAGGTGGTTACAGAGTAAGATCAAAGGTGTTCATCACTATATACATGACTCAAAGTGCTGTTACCTTTCATGCAACCGGCATGGACTTGTTTCAATTATTCTGCTTATATTACATGAAATACGAACATGACCATGCTTTATATTTCTAATACCTGACAAGAATATTTAGAAGATGCCAGTAACTAAATACATATTTAAACGGTTTAGATTAACACAAAAATATGAACTCCTTGTTATCTGGTAAACTAAGGATGCAGCAGGTGTGTTTTGCAATTTGTTAAAACATCGTTTTCCTCATACCTATAGCAATGCACTTCCAGCATTCTCACAGTTTGCAGACACTGTCACCTGCTGGCCAACATCAATCCCTAATACATCAATTTATTTACTGTGATAAGGCAATAATGAATTATATAGTTATGGATCTGTCAACTGTTACAAAAAATACTTCCAGATGTTAAACAGAAATATTTAATTAAGATTATGGACTTACTTTCTTTGGGAGGTTGAAGGAACTCTTTTTAGCTGTTTTTACATCTTCCTCATGGCTACAAACGCACAAAACAATTAAGGTTTGAATAAAAATGCAAACAGTACATTTATGAAGGGCTATTTCAGCAGGACACAATAATAAATATATAATATTATAACATTTTCATGAATTGATCATATACAAAATCTTAGGTCTTACTCATCACTGTCATCCTCCTCATCATAATCACTCTCATCCTCATCCTCTTCCTCATCTGAGTCCATTTTAAGCTTTTTCTGCAAAAGTAGTAAATTATTTTTATATATTAATTTATATACATCACAGATTACTTTTTATAATTAACTTTAAAACAAGTAAAAACACACACACAAATATGAATTTTCAGTTTCGACAAAATTCTGAATGGCTAGTGTCACTGTGACTGATACTGTAGCATGTAGATGATGAAACAGCCAAATGATTTGGGGCAGGTCTTATTTAAACTTTACTCAACTGATGGGATTATCTTCAGAATCAGGGCTGGTAAAAATCATTTGCACAATAGCAATAAGATTACCTGTGGTATTTTACCAGATGTCATGTTGGATGGCCTCTTCACCGGTGATGTATTGTTCTCTTCTTCATCCTCGTCTTTAAACTCCTTCATGCCTAAACACAGCAGGCATTAAACACATACATGTGAAAAACTTGAATACATGCCCTCAAATCGTTCATCAGAGAAAATAACATTCATTCATTCTCTTCCGCTTTATCCTATATTAGGGTTGCGGGGGGGTTCCCCATGCCCATCCAGGGGAGAACGTTCCAGGACAGGGTGCCAATCCATCGCTGGGCACACACTTACACGCACACAAACACACTCTACATGGGGAATTTTGGAGAACTCAATTGATTTGATCCATGTTTTTGGACTGTGGGAGGAAACCGGAGAACTCGGAGGAAACCCACGCGGACACGGGGAGAACATGGAAACTCCACCCAGATAGGGATTCGAACCAGGAATCCCTAGCACTGAGAGGCGAACGTGCTAACCACTAAGCCACCATGCCGCCCGTAGAAAATAACAGAGAACTCAAAAAAAATAAATAACTTCAACTTACTAACAAAATGCTGACCACTGATATAAACTGGACCAGTTCCAGACTGCAATCGGAATGTGAAAGGGGGAGTGACTTCAAAACCCCCCAAACTTAACTAGTAAATACACACAGAAAGAAATCAGAAGGTTATTAACTATGTATTTTTAAATCATACTTTGAAAACAAATTTAAAAAATGACTGTGTAATGGATGAATAATAATAAACTGATGATTTGCAAAAACAGCAGATGATATGTAAGACTTTATTAGTGTATATTTCACTGCACGGATGGGTTAAATGTGAAGGACAATTTCCTCTGTGTGCAAGCACAACAGGAAAAAATATAATATTGTCTTAAATCAATAGAACACTTAGTATAAAGTAATTGTTACCTTAGTAACACTGCATAAAAACTGAATGTGCGCTAAGAAAAAAAGTGTTTTCTTTTTATTTTTTTGATTGTGTAGATATCGGGCTGATGCTTTTCTAGTTGTTTACATTACGCCTAAGCTCATGTCTAAAAAATAAAGATTAGACCTGCATTCTGAACATACCGACTCAAAAAAAAGACACATACGTGAACTCTTCCTCAGAACACTCTTGCAAAATGATGGAATCTCAAAACATAGCCAAAAATTCTGAATGGGCATACCACAGAGACAGCAGAAACAAGACATGGTCCTAGCAACCAGATGTAAACAGTTGATTGGCTGCAGCTGGACATTTCAGGATAATGTTTACATGACAGTGGTGTAATTACGTTGTATGACAAGGTTTAAACATCCCATGTGAATACCAGACGATACAATATGCAGAACGTGTTGCTCTCATCCCACACAAACCTTAAACACTTTCCTCTTTGCTTAAAATTACATAGCTGTGATTACATTCCTAAGATCATAAGATTCATCATATCTTGCATAGCTGATGCTAAACAGGGATGAATGATTGATGACATCATGGGAAGTCTGTTCTCCTTGTAATGATGCAACAAAACTCTAAGCTTTATTCGAGATAATTTATCAGTCAAGACTAAAACAACTTCCACATAATTATTTGTATGTCCTACAATTTACTTTTTTACTTTTTATCAGGTCTATATTCCTTTCTTTGAAAAAGGAAAAGAATGACAGGAAAACACCAAAGGATGCTTCTGTGAAAAAAACAGCAGACAGACAAATAAAGTCTTCATAACTTTAAAGCTTTCCACATTGTACACATGATCTTTAAACAGTGATTATGTTAAAAAAATATTTTAACTCATTCTGCCTTGTTTTCTTTTTTATATTTGGCTTGGTGTGAAATGTATCTAATGTCATATGCTATGTAAAAAGCAAAATATATATATAATATATAATTTTTTTAAAATATATAAAAAATAAATGTGTCACAGTATCATCACCAAACACAGGTTTTTGAAGTATCTTATTGATTTTTGCACTATTAACTTTAACATTCCCTATATTATTGTTATTTTACTGTTTATGATATTTTATAAATCATATGGAGATTTACACAAACTAAGCAACTTACCGAGGGCAATATTGATGGCTTTAGCACAGCCAGGGGGATCCTGGTGGTCTTGCCATCAAATGACAGTCCCTCTATTTCGACTGTGTGGAACTTATCCTCTGCATCTGCTCCCAGACAAACCTATAAATAGAGAAAAGCAGATGAGCTAATGAAGGACCTGATAATCAATAACCACTTAGACTAAAAGAAAAAGATTATCAGTAAAATAAAGAGGCAATTATTACAGACTCTTCATGTGTAAGCTTGTTTGTTATCACCACAGGCATACATTTATATAGATTTGTTAAAATACCGATTTCAAAGATAGTTGGTGCTCAGCTTCATCATCATCAACTTCGACTTTGTATTCCTTTTTATCAGCCTTCAACACACAACCTGCAAAGAAAATCTAATTAAAGCAGAAAATCACTTATTTATATATTCATTCATTCATTATCTCCCGCTTTATCCTCTATTAGGGTCGCGGTGGGGTTCCCCATGCCTATCCAGGGGAGAAGTCTCGGGCGCTGGGCAGATACACCCAGGACAGGGCGCCAAACCATCGCTGGGTGCACACTCATACACTCAAACACACTCTATATGGGGCAGTTTAGAGAACTCAATTAACTTGATCCATGTTTTTGGACTGTGGGAGGAAACCGGAGAACCCGGAGGAAACCCACACGGACACGGGGAGAACATGGAAACTCCACCCAGATGGGTATTCGAACCGGGAATCCCTAGCGCTGAGAGGCGAACGTGCTAACCACTAAGCCACCGTGCCGCCCACTTATTTATATATAACAAATCAAAATAACAAGAACCACTTGTTTCTTTTATATAAATAACTTTTTTAATCATACAGACCATTATGTGGTAATTTTGTTTTGAAGCACAGAAAGATTTTAAGAAACTGGTACTAAACTGCTACATAGTAAGTAGGTAAAACAAAACATGTATTATTACTACATATATACACATTTAGCAGACAATTTTCTCCAAAGCGACTTACAAATGAGAGAACAACCCATCTGTAATAATAAAATCCAATCCATTAAATGCTAAATCGAGAATGTATAAGCTTTTCACAAAACATTCATCAGTTTATCAGTTTTGTCTGTATTCGAATAACTATATTAGTCAAGTGCCACTGTAACTTAGAAGTCATATCTGATACTAAAACATTTTGATAAGAACATTTAATCTTTCCTAATTTTTAATGCAGGCACCTTGTAAAATATGAACTGAAGGTGTGTCCCTAATTTCCATACATCAAAAGCAATGCCATTGTAAATTGAAAGAGCAACTGCAGAGACCCTTTCAATTACATCTAAAAAGGGCTCAGGGTTCCCAACAGCCTCGACTGTGTGAAATATTATTTAAGTTTAAACAACAGGAGATGCTGATCATCAGCTGGAGAACACAGAACCCAGATCAGCATATGATCAACATACAGGGACAAAGATAACATGTAAACAATCTCTACTACTGAAAAGCTTGCACAAGTATTTAAAGTTATCGTTCATTATTTTTACTACACAAACGTATGAGAACAAACATGCAACATCCACTTTAAAGAGCACCCTCCGTTTAAATGCAGCAGGCTAAAAACAAAAGCAAATTCAGCTAGCTCATTAGCTTTGCAGCAAACAAAGAAGTTATGGAGCTATTTCTCAAGCCCTTCATATTCAATAAGCCTTCGTTATTATCGCATTGCAAAGCCGAATTAACATGTGGCAATGATATGTTTGGAACTTACCAAATAAAAACATTTGAGGTCTGTTTAAATCTGTAATGCTATCATCCGCCATTTTTGCGCCACTGTTGACTCTGAAGTTGAGGGTCGTACATTCATGATTGGCGGCCAAGCGGACAAATCAGACGCCGCGAATGGCAGGACTGAAGAGGTGTTTTCCAATAAAATCACGACTCTGGGACACGAAAGACACGCCCACACTTTAATCTCGCAGTTCACTTGTATACACGTTGTACCAAATTATTCCACTAGATGTCGCAACCGGAACGTAAACAAAATAATAAGGTTTTATTGTTTACTGTAAATCCGCTGCTGTCCGCTACTTTCGGAACAAATATATGTGGACAACCCCCAAAAACTTTCTTGTTACTAAACGTATTTCTATTTAAGAATTCAGCTAATTCAACTAATGTTTATTACAAGTCCGTTGTACTTGCTTCATTGTCACAGATCATATTCCATATTCCATCACGAGATATGTATTCTCAGCTGAATATGGAGCAACTTTATATGAATGTTTATGATATTTTAAAATGGGAGGTGGTGGCCAATACTCACTGTACTGACAAGTTTGCAGTCATTTAGAAATCTTTATATAAAAACGGTGATGGGCGGCACAGTTTCTTAGTGGTTAGCACGTTCGCCTCTCAGCACTAGGGATTCCCGGTTCGAATCCCCATCTGGGTGGAGTTTCCATCTTCTCCCCGTGTCTGCATGGGTTTCCTCCGGGTTCTCCGGTTTCCTCCCACAGTCCAAAAACATGGATCAAGTCAATTGAATTCTCCAAATTGCCCCATATAGAGTGTGAGTGTGTGCCCAGCGATGGATTGGCGCCCTGTCCTGGGTCTGTCTGCCCAGCGCCTGAGACGTTCTCCCCTGGATGGGAATGGGGAACCCCACCGTGACCCTGGTAGAGGATAAAGCGGGAGATAATGAATGAATGAATGAAAAATGGTGATTTATGATTATTTTCATAAGAAAGTTTTTTTCATTTTGCGACTACAATAAGATAAAAACAATTGCTGATTCTCCAGACACTCAAATAACCTAAAGAGGACCATAGTTTTTTGTTTTTTAGTCACAGAATGAACAGCTGTCCAGTAACAAATGCTATTTCTATTTCCAATGAGAACATTCAAATAGTTATTTACTCCAAATATTATATATTATATAGCATTCAAGGCATGGAAACACTCCAAACAGGCCACCAGCCTGTTGCAGTGCATGCACCATATCAAACACTTTCAGTTAAAAAAAATCCTCCATTTAATATAAATAATATAATAGAACTACGATGAATTGAGAATGTTTTGGGCGCTGGGCAGATAAACCCAGGACAGGACGCCAATCTATTGCTGGGTACATACTCACACACACACGCACACTATATAGAGGCAATTTAACCTTGAATCCATGTTTTTGGACTGTTTTGGAATGTTTTTTGGAAAATTGATGAACCCAGAAGAAGCCCACATGGACAACATGGGAACGCCTGATTGCTTCTCCTGCTCTGAGAAGCAGATATGCTGATCGCTACACTGTGGGTGCTGCTGTTATATTATTTCCCTGTTAGTTTTTTGCTTCCACCGTTTTAACCTAGAATGAAACTTTAGAAATTTCAAAGGTTTACATACCTTAATATACCAAGCAAGCCAATTTAAAGAAAATAATGGATTTATGCTGTGCAAAGAATTACAACTGCCAAATGTTTTCTTAATAAGCTATTTTCCCCCAAAGTTCAAACATTAGAACAGTGCTAATAATATATGAAGGAATCCCTTAACACAAAGCACCTGAGCAGACTGAGAATGTATTTTAAAAACTAAATAAAGTCCTGATTATAGATCAGTTTTCTCATATTAAAACAGAGGTGAGAATAACCATTAATTAATTTTAGCTAACATGTTCGATTTAAAGATTTGACATTAACTATGCAGCACGTGTTCATGTGAAGACTGATTTGAATGTATTTAAGGGCCAACTGCACACATGTGAATAGCAGTCAGATGCCTGTAATGACTGATAGTGTCACACTGAATGAGTGCATTCAAAATTATGTTTCTTCCCAGAACAAAGGAGTGTCAGTGCATTATAAAGAATAATACAGTATCAAACATCACTCACCACAGTGTGACTGCATACCTACAAATAAACCATACATGTGACACAACTAATGATAATTGTTATCGTTTCATCATTAAGCAAACTAATTATTTTAAATATAATATAAGGTGGCAAAGGTCACCCTACCTATTTTTAATTCATTGCTTCTAGAAGGGTGAGCCGCTGTCCAGACCCTGAGGCTGCAAAGCAATTTCAAACCAAGTTGCCCCTTTTAACAAGCTTATTATACTTAATATTTTATGCACTGTTATTTAATATCCCTTTAAATTACATATCTGAATAGAAATCACAGTATTATCTAAAGCTCAGCATTAATATAATGGTCTCTCTGCAAAAATCTAGCTTTTTCACATAGATACATTAAAAATTTGAGTTTTTTAATCATTTGGTCTAATGTGAGATCATAAAGCTGGTTTTATGTTTGACTGCTGAAATGTCTTGTAGTTTAATCTCATACATTTTATATTAAATTAGATCTTTAAATTGATAATTTATGTCATACTGTCTGATTAATAAGCTTAGTATTATATGTATGTATATATATATATATATATATATATATATATATATATATATATATATATATATATATATATATATATACTGTATATACCAAAAATCTAAAGCTTAATCTATGTCTGGAAGCAAACAGATTAAATCACTCCTATTCACTTGTATATCTGTGTCTAGATCAAACTAAAGTACATCAAAATTCCACATAAATTTTACCACCCTGTCTGTGGACCCAAGTCAGTAAACAGATTATTATACTACACAATATCTGAATGCAATAATGAATAACTTCAATTCAAAATGTGTACTAAAAATCTTATGGTACTTTCCCAACATGTACCCAGCCAGATTGCCAAAAATAACGTTTAAAATTACATTTCTAAAAATATGTGGTTTACAGTAATAAGAGCACCAGTAATTTTCTTGTTTTTATAACTATCTGTCAATGCAAGACTCACCATTTCAGTTGTACACCACACACTGTGGATTTGCTTTAACTTTGCAAATGTGCAAAAAGAAAAATAAGACGACTTCAAAAAGAAAAGTCTGTATAATGACACTGTATGGGTAACTTTGGATAATCATGAGTACAAAAGAAAAGTAAAACATGTCATGGTGAAGAAAGGGGGGCTCACAACACCTGTAGCTTTGCTCAATACCAAGCTCTGAAAACAGAGTGCGAGAGGAATTTTTGTGAAAGGAGCCAAGTCATGTCGAGAGTGACGGCAGAATCTGAGAGATGAAAGCAATTCAGAGGCTGGAGGAAATAGGGGTGGGAGAAGTTTTAGCAGCCCATACTGACAGGATCTAAACCAGGCAAAGCACCATCACATCTGAATCCAAACCAGAAACAGGGCTACAACTAAAACTGTTCTAACTGTTTTCATTCAGCCACAGAGAGGAACTAAAGTCTTTATTATGTTATGTGTCACATGTTAGTGAAATGGGACCCTCTTAAAAAGGAATAATGAAGCCTACACACTCCTGCTTTTGACCCTGAAAACAAGTGCAACATTTTAAATGTGAGCTGTAATCTCTTCTTACATGGTTTTGGATAGACAAGTGCCACATTAAAAGGTTACAAAACTCTTCAATTTAATTTCAACATGTGCTGAATCAGAGAATTTGAATACAAAGAATCTTAGTTTAATTGAAAACTGAATACAAAGACAATGTGACTTATTTGAAAACTTAATCTCAAAACTGTTAAAATTATTATTAAATAACTTTAGCCCTTGGTGAAAAATGTAGTGCAATTATGATTGACACATCAAGCCCATCAAGTAAGTAAGCATAACCCTAAACCTAACCCTATACTTTGATATTTCATACTTTCAGATTTAGATTAGTTAGATTTAGATTATTATGCTTAATTTTAACCATATTTTGACATAAATACAATTTAGCAATTGTGACCAGACATTTCTAAATCTTTTAAACATTTACATTGTACAGTTGATACCATTATAAAAGTAAAAACTCCCAAAGAAACATAATGGATACAACTAAATTTTCCTCTGTATATGTTCAAACATCTTGAGAATTGCTAATTCTAATATAAACAATTAGATCTATATCTAATTGACGTAGCTATTGTGGATAAATAAAGAACCTAAAAATGTTAACGATAACATTCATGAGAACCAGCGAAAAATATATTAAAAAAGCTGGATGCATTTTATGAAGCTTGTTAATTGAATTTTTAAAAAGAACAGGTAGTGTTTGTGATATGATTATATGATTTATCATACTTCTAAATTAATTTCAGAGTTTCGTTTTGTATAATTATTGTATCCCCATCACAATAGACAATTTTATTATTATTATTATTTTATGTGTTTATTTTTTTTCGGATGATGATTTATGCGGCTGTTGATGCTCTGCGGGCCATTGGCTTTACAACACACTCTCTTCTAATCAGTTTACTTCTTCAGCATTTCCTGGGAGAGGCAGCCATGTGTACTGAGGGGTGTGAAGGCTCATTTACTGCGGAGAATACAGCAGTGCTTCTGCACCTTCCCCTTGAGATTAACCCTGATAGCACTGTGCTTTGGTATCCAGAAAGGAAATGCTTTGTTTTGACTCTCCTCTCTTTCCCTTTCATATTTGAAAGATAGCACTTGTTTACGAGTGCGTACATGCTCTGGATGGACATGGGTCATGAGCAAGAAAACACTCCGTCATATCTGTTTTTATACCAACCTCACACTCAGTGCCTATGTACGATTCAGGAAAGCATAAAGACGCTGTGGTGTAGTAATCTCTTCAATTATCTGTTTTTCTTTATAAACACAGGCTGAAGGTACATGGCTTTAGCGACAGTAAACAGTAATAAAAACTCTTTTCAATATGATAGCACTTTTTAGAAGTCACAATCATGTTTAATATAAAACAACTTTAAATTTATACACAGGGAGAACTTCTGTATGTTCTTGTAAAGGTTAAGTGGAAGGAGCTCCACTTGACAACAGTGAAAGTCTTGAGTCCCTGTCTACACATGGGAGGTGTGGAGAACATGCATCACAAACACATCTTACGGTGTTCAAAGCAAACAACAAGAACATATGAGTCAGTGGTTGAGTCGGCCTCGCTGATGCCAGATGGCACGTAGACAAAGAGCCATCTTGATGGGCGAAATTCATCCACTCTTTTGGGTCAGATGAGACAACAGGGTGCCGCCCTCTGTTATACGGGCAGCTGAAGAAAGAGGAGTAAAAACGAAGTGTAAGCCATGAACTAATGACCAGATTCAGGTGGGAATATCAATATTTATCAGAAAACGGGAGTGTGTTGGTTTTCAACCTCTATTATAGTCCACTTGGGAATGAAGAAATGCAACACACTCATTTGTCACTGACCTCCCCCACAACTCACATGTCACTATTATCTCATTACAAAGATGAAACTAATTCCAAAGAATCATAGAAAATGCAGCAAATAAGTAAGGTGTCTTTATTTTACTAAATAATAAACTAGAAACATAGAAGCCAGGAAGACATGAAATGTGATTTCTGCTACTGTTTGAGAAAATAAATATTCCTAACATATGGCTTACAAGGCTCCTGTAACCAGTCCAAATAATAGTGTCTGAGATCCGTCCAAATTAATTCCCTAACTGATGTCCTATAAACCTATTAAACCCCGACTATAAAATCCTTGCCTTTGTAATTAGCAAACACAAACTGGAAAGTGTGGATTAGACCACAGATGCCACAGAGGTGACGGAGGTCACCTTGTTGTCCTCGGCCCAGGGCTGGAGGTTCTGAAGCGCATACAGGGATGAGTTGTGGAGGCAGAGAGGGTCTGGCTGAAGTGGCTGACTTAACGTCTTCTGGAAAGCCTCCTGCTGAAGCTGAAGCATTAAACGATTAGCCTGCTGCCTTTCGGCTTCTCGCTCCTCTGCCGTCTGTCTCCTGTAAACAGAGCAAAAAGATTTCAGCAACACGTTCAATTACGACCTGCGAACTACAGTATACTTGGTATACTTGGTTATTATGGCATGAGAGATTTTAAAGAAAAGTACAAGTGAAGGGTAATTATAATGAGGTTTTGCTTAGCCTCACTGGATACATACCTAAAAAATCTAAATTAAAGCGTAATAAGTAAGTATATACTAATCTGCACTTCATATATAGGCATAAATACATCATAAACAAGAGAAATGGAGTAAAATGTAAATTTAGAACCATCTCCTGATCTATTTTCAAGGTAAGAAATAATAAGTAAAGAGAGTACAGTTCTTGTATGATCTTTACCTACCAGATAAGTAAAGACTTGTACGTTACCTTCCTCAACACAAGTGTTATAGCCAACTCAATAAAATATCACTGTGATATTTTGGCACTTTCGTCACACTTCTTATTTTTATCAATTTTAATCAGTTAAAATTATTTAAATATCTTAAACATTTATTTTGTTAATAAGAGAATCATTGAAGAAGCGACATGTTTGTGCTACATTATGCAACATTCCACCCTTGCAATGAACTGAGGATGTCAAGGAAACATGTCTGCTAAAAGCACTTGCAACGGACCATGTGGCCCAAAATGTCTTAGCTTGGTTGAAATCCTGTTGGTACGTGTTATGACAATAGCTATAAGACAAATTATTTTCTTGTTGTGTGAGAAAACACACGAGCTATTAAAAATACATATTCTGTAGAAAAACTGTAAAATAAACACGTTTAAAATGTGCTGATGCTTCAAATTCTGGGGAAATGACTGTTAGGCAAGACAAATTTCTGGCTTAGGTCAATGTATTAAAAGTAAGTAAACTCATTAGATAAGATACAAATAGATTATCTCTCACTAATTTCAAAAAAAAATAAAAAATGAATTAAATGTATATATTTTAACGAACAATTTAGAATTTTAGGTTTTGCAACTATTTGTAAAATGCTTGTTGAAATAGTGTGTATTTTACAGATTTAATTGTCCTCTTTCCATTGCATTATTAATAACTAATGCTAAGCTGTTAGAACATACACAAATATTTTGATTACCATATGTCATAAATGTGTCGAGAAGCAAGATCTCAGTTTAGAAAATCGGCTTGCAGTAGGATACAGTCATTATAAGTTATAACAATATGTTATATAATTATATATTGCAAAATATATTTAATATATATTTTTAAAACCAACAGACATCAACAATGTACTTTAAGTGACTTTTAACATTAGGTGTTCTAAGTGAAATAATTTTAAAAGTATGTTTTTTTTTTATAGGCATCATGCATGAATGAAAGCAGCCAACAGACTAAACGAAGCAGAGATTGATATGATATGGTGTTGACAAGTAAATGACCCTAATTTGTTTTAATTAATCAAAGGTCATGACTCAGCTTCATTATAAATGCATCATCTTCATGCATTAGCTCTGCTGCCCACTGTAGGTTTTCTATTAAAACAAAGCAAGAAAGCCTGCCTTTAATTAGATTGCACACTCGGTTATTTTAAAACAGCCGACAGCAACAGGTTGGTTGAGAAAGGATGGCCATATATTCAATTATTTAGACCTATGGGCTCCATAATACACTAGGAAGCAAGAACTGACACAGGCATTTTAAGGTCTCAGCACATTTGCCTCATCAAGGAGAAGAAGAAAAGAGGAAAATATTTTGAAAGGAAAGCAAAACCAAAAGAGTTTTTTCTTTTTTTACCTGTAAAACGCAAAATGGCTTCAATGAATCTTACTCTTAGCCAAGAGAGCTGTCGGGCTCAGTTCCACAAAGCTAGACATTTACTGCCAGCAAGGGATCTGTCTGATGGAGCTAAAATATTAACAAATGCTTGCAATCTAAAAGCTCTTGCTCTTTATAGCTTTCTTTACCTAAGCTGTATTGGTGGCCCTTTTTAAGCATCAAATGACAATGTAAAGCTCACTTTGTGATTTGTTGTGACTTTAACTTCACTGCACATGTTGCAAATGTTCGCTCAATGTCCCTGCTGTCACATAAAGCTTTTTTATCTGAGTATTTTTTTATCAGAGAATTTACAAATGCGATCATTTAATAGATTATGTTGTTTATGTAGATTTTATTATTATGTTTATCACTTCCAATATCCAATGTGCACTGAGCATAATTAATTCAGTATTTTAAAGCTTATTATGTTTTTACAAGATTTTTTTCCAATATAAAGAGATGGCTGTGGAAAATAACAATAATTGAATGTTAAATATCTATACACACACACCTACACACACGTGTGTGTGTGTGTGTGTGGTAATAGTGTTCTATACACTTTGTAAGTGTGTTTTATTACTTTATAGTAGTGTCGTATGTATAGTTTTATTAATATATGATTTATTTATAATTCATGTGCATCTGTTTTAGGCCTATGTCTCTTTTTTGTTTCGATTATGTTAACATTTTGCCTGTAAAGTTGCTTTGAGACAATTCTTTTGTAAAAGTGTTATTTAAATAATATTGTATTGCACATAAACTATAAGCTTTTTAAAAAGTATTTTTATCAGCGAATTTACAAATGTGATCATTTTATATATTGTCCTGTTTATGTCGATTTTATTCTTTTTTTATTACTTCTAATAGCCAATGTGCACTGAGCCTAATTAATGCAGTATTTTAAGGCAAGCCATAAGCAATATTTAAAGAGATGGCTGTGGAAAAGTTGCTTTGAGACTATTGTTTTGTAAAAGTGTTGTTTCAATGATATTGTATCTCATTATAGTGTAATGTGAATATAGGTTTTGTTAAGCAGATTAGTCGTCAACAGGACCTTTTGTAGAAATGAAATATAATAAATTGGGAAATAAATGTGACAGTAATGCGCACCTCCATTTGGTTCGTCGGTTCTGGAACCACGTCTTGACCTGTGCGTCCGTCATCTTGAGCGCTTTGGCGAGCGTGGCTCTCTCGGCTGATGCCAGGTACTTCTGCCGGTGGAAGCGCTTCTCCAGCTCGCAGATCTGCACGCGGCTGAACGACGTGCGCGGCTTTTTCCGTTTGGGCGGCGTGCGGTTCTGATACGGATGTCCGATTCTCCGCGTTACAGAGAACGGTGAGAGAGCAGCTACAGAACACAGAAACAACACGTTACAACACCTACATTTACATTACATTCGGTCATTTAGCAGACACTTTTATCCAGCGACTTACAAGATGAGCACAGGGTTCATCACAACATCCCTGGAGCAATGAGGGTTAAAGGCCTTGCTCAAGGACCCACATTGGTAACTTCAGTGGACCTGGGATTTGAACCCACAACCTTCAGATTGATAACAACTGAACCCTAACCACTGAACTACCACGTCCACATATTATTTCACCTCACTGTGAAAACGACATGAGCTTAGGACTGAAAGGCTAACCTAAAAACGACATGAGCTTAGGACTCTAAGGCTGACCTGTTTTTATTCCATTTCTTTAATTTTTTTAAAAATCCTGAGCACGTGCAGCCTAATTGCTTGATCTGTGGTCTTGTGTAAATTAGGAAAATTTTGCAATTGATAAAAAATTCTGATTCTGATTTTGCAATTTTGCAGTGAAAACAATCACACACACACACACACACACACACAAAGAAAGAGCGAGAGAGAGAGAGCAACCCATCTAACTCTAACTTAATCTAACCCCTACCCTCTAGCCTTACAACTAGGCCCAAAGGGCATAGCTTATTTATAAAAAAAAAAGAAGCTTTTCCTAACAAGTGTCCCCAACTGACAAAGATTTAGATCACATAAACACAAAGTAGCCTAATCATGAGGAGCAAAGAGAAATAAACATGACCAAGAACTAATAAAGAGTCTTTGTTTGCTGCAATTAACAATGTTTATAATGCTAGTGTAGTGAGGATCAAATAAATCAGACGATCATGAAAAACACATTTCATTCGAAGATTTCAGCAGCTGTTTCAGTGTTCCTATAGAGGAGCATGATACTAGATTCATTAAAGTAGTGGAGAATAAAAACAACAAAAAAAATCAACAACAGCAAATACAATAATAATAATCATAATCATAATAATAGCATTAATAATATGCATTAAAATCATCTGTGACATCTGGAAATGTATTTATTTATTCATTCATTCATTTCATAAAAGCTTACGCACGGTAAAGTTATGTGATATTGCTCTGTGGAGCTCCAGACCCTGCAGAGACCTAAGGAAAACCCCAGGCATGGCAAGGCCTTCTGAGTGCTTATCGACAGCTAGTTCTGCTTTATCAACAACCCTGCTAAAGACAGTAGATGTACACACACTCGCCCTTTCTCACCGGAGCAATACACTGTTAATTATATGATCTTTGACTACATTTGTGCCATTTCACATATTCGCTCTCTTTCTTGCTCGCTATGTGTTTCTGTGTGTGTGTGTGTGTGTGTGTGTGTGTGTATGTGCACGTGAAGTAAACTATATTGTGCTTTTGTGCAGATACCATGACAGAAAATAACGTAAATATGCAGTAGATAATATTGCTGGCAAAAATAACATGATGACCCTGAATATGGAAAGTAGTGCTCATTTATCTACTGAACAAAAAATATTCTGATATTTTAGATATTTTAGATTATCCTCTCTTTACACTTTGCCCGTAATAAAATGACATATTCTTCTGTGAAGCCTATTTACATGACAATATTTTGGTTACTGAATCATTTTTTCATCAAGACACATATTAAAATTGTGGTTTATTGTAAATCAAGTCCTCATTAATTTAGTCTACACGATTTTTTTTTTTTTTTCATTTAAACCTCAGGGGGTTGTTTCTTGAAGGGCTTTTCTCAAAACACTGCTTAATCTTCAGATTCACAAATGAGTAGTTCTTTGCTGCCTTAATGGTTAGCTTCAAAACCATGAAGAACAAAAATCCAACCTGACACCGAACAATTCCCTTACATGATTGACACAAAACATTGACTATAAAAGTTTCAATACTTTATCAAAAGAAAAATGAACACAAGAAAAAAGAAATTAAAACTCTGACATATATTTTACCTTAATCATTTAAAAAAATTATTTATAAGACTAGTTATATTAGTTACTAGTTAGATTCGTTTATGTAGATTTTTCAATAGACATTAGACTTTTCTTATTTCTTATTTTTATATTAATATTATTCTTAAATTTAGATAGATAGATAGATAGATAGATAGATAGATAGATAGATAGATAGATAGATAGATAGATAGATAGATAGATAGATAGATAGATAGATAGATAGATAGATAGATAGACCTTTGCACTACAGATGTCAGGGCACACATTAAGTGAGTAGCTTAGTTGATCCCACTGGCATGACACAATATAATCCACCTAAAGGCCTCTGTAAAGTCTTTTCATGGATAACTCAGCAGATCCTCTGCATTCAGACACGCTCCTGTGTAACACAAGTTTCTCGTCCAAGCTGATGTCGGCAGACTGCAACTTAAAGGAATCTTTCACATGCTCATGCTCATAATATCCAATGATGCAGCTTTGGTTATAAATAGATATTAAGCCACTGGACCAAAGTTTTATGATACACACATCCTTATTTTATATTACAGGTTTGTGCCTCTTGATTGCACCCAAAAGAACATCTGTCCATCTTCCTACAGTTAAAAGCGCAAACCAACGAGCTTGTGATGTGATCAGAAGCGTGGTTGCTTAATTCCTGTTTATAATGTAACCTGATTGCTTTTAATTAAAGTGCTGAGTCTGAGTGACAGCCTGTCAAGGTCGCCACATAATCAATTTGAGACAAGAGTAACGACTTATTACACTAGGAGGGGTGAGTGTTAGATGTAATGAGAGAACACTAACAATAAAATAAAATGTTTACAGGAAATAATAGCCTGACATTAAAGTATAATGTGATAGCAAATCATTTCTTTAATAATAAGAATAAAGGTGAGAGTACAGCTTATCTATAACATTAAATAAAGCTTTTCTGTGGCCATCACTTTTAAAATTACTAGATCCTTGAAAACCTTTAAAGGTTCTCCTGTTTAAAACTGTGGAGGAACAATTGAAGGTGTCATCTAAACATGCAATTACAGAGGTTTAAAGGTTCCTTACAGTACTTAAAGTGGCTCATCCACAGAATGAAGCTAATGAGTTTTGCAATGATCCTGTAATTGTAATTTTAACAGTAAGGGTTACAGTGATGGTTTCATGAGGAACCTTTTGATGAATGACATTTTAGTCTTACATGCATGACAAACTACATTAACTAAAATTCCTATCATTATCTTGTCTCATCGTTTAATGGCATCAAAAGGACAGGCATGAAAAAACATGAATAAAACGATGTATTTTTTTAATCATCTTTTCTATAAATCCAGCACGCAGCATGAACTTTGCGTCTACGGCTTTATCCAATTCTGCATAAAATTCCACGTCGTGCATAAAAATTGTTGCGTTGCATGCCATTATTTTAATTTATCTTGAATATTAGATGTGAACAAAAAGATATTAGATCACACAGAATTGTCGACAAATAAATCTAGGCTTCGGGTCAGCTGGAAACGAAAGTGTATGAGGCCTTTGCGAGCTCGACAGCAGAGGGAATTCTAAATGATATGTCGCTGTAATAGAATTTAGCGTAGGCACATCAAAAATATCAAAGCCTGCCTTGGAGAATATGCGGACAGTAATAAAATCATTTCAGCGCGATATCACCTTCATGCGACAGCGCCTGTCTTCCCCCGTTGCGCATATTACCTTTGTAGCAATTCAATAAATATACATACAATAGATGCAGTGGGGGATATTGAAACACTAACATGAGCATTCGTCGCTACTGATGCTCCACAACGGCAAAGCTGAATGTGTTTGCAAGGACTGGAATTGAAATATAGGCTGGAATCAGAGAACTGTCAGAAGAGCGGAGCAGCATAAAGCGTCCGCTTAATAGCAGCTATTTAAAGATGGTGGCGCAATACAAAGCCCACAGTCTGTCTTTCTTAATCATACATTAGAGGATGATAATGGTGGTTTCTGAGCGAGCATCGCCTCTGTGCAGCAGCATTTCATTCTCGGTGATATTAGCTCGGTGATGAGATCACCATCTCCTTCCTAAGACACAAAAGCTTTCAGGCGCGACGTCGAGCGGATGCAAATCTACTCTATGAACAAAGAAGCGAAGGAATCGTTAGCAGCAAAGGAGAGTTTGTGTCGCGCATAATGCACCTCGATTTCTCCGTGATTTAATATTTAGGTCGTTTATAGCTGAGCTCGTGGCGCGCCGGCACGCAGCGCGCTAATGACGCGTAAACGACGGCGTGCGTAAAATCTCTGTCGCCTTGGCCCACGGTGCGATGCCCTATTTTTACAGTCCGACCTGTTTATGAATATCTTCACTTTAATAAACTGGCAAACAGTCGATTAACGACGGAATGCGTGGTGTTGCCTTTCATTGCGCTCCGCTGGGCCTGCGACGTGCGGTGCGCGGTGAATATCAGGTCTCAGGAACCGCGGCCAGCCCTAGTGAGCCACTTGTTGTAAAATGCGGACATGTGAGCAGAGCTGCTGCTGAACACGGCTGGAGAACTCCAAATCATTTAGCACTGGGAATAAAAACAGGGATTTTAAAAGTGCGTTACAATAAGCCAAGGCTCCATGGTGAAAAGGAAGAAAGTAATGAATTGCATTTCTATTCTGTGTGCATTCTTTATATCTAAGTGTATTTAGGCCAATATGCAGATGTTTTACAATAAGCTCACTGTGTGACAGATTCGAACCTGCAACCCCGTGTAGACCTACATGGCCAAAGGAAGTCCAAACGTGACGTAATCGAACGTGGTCGAAAAGGCATTAAGGCTCTGCGCAACACCACGGCCATTCAAAGACTCGATATAGATAAAACATTTTAAACGAGTGGCCCAAAGTGACTATGCGTAAAATTGATAAGCATATTTACAAGAGGGCTTTTCATGTTGACATATAATTCTTTCATTTGAATAATTAATGAGAAGAGAGCGGCCCTGTGAATATTTTATGCGGAGAAATCCATATTGTTTCTCATTTTCTTCTTAATAAAGGTGACGTCATTCTTGCGAAGCCCAAATGGAGCCGACGCTGAGAGCAGCCCTGTCTTCATTATATTCATCAGTCATCGTTTTCTTTTTTAAAACTCGTTCCCTGTTTTATTATTATGGTGTCTGTCACTGTTTTAATGCCTCTTCTAAATCATTGTTTACAATAATTTAAAATAGCTTAAAAACTATTGCTGTGGTGCTTTGTAATAATACCCAATAACTAATAACTTATAATAACTAATAATGTTATTTCATAAAAATCGTCATTAGTATAAATACACAATAGTATGGTATATGAAGGATATTTTTTAAATTTGCTTTAAAAAGAAACACATGGAATAAGTAAAATAAACTATATTTAGCATGTAGATTGACATGTTTATCACAGTGTACCACTAACGTTATTTAAATGTCAACAAAAATTGTAATTGGACAAAAAAAATTAATAATAAAAATTTTCAAATCTCTAAAAAAGGTATAGGCAAATACAGTAAATAAATAAAAATGTAAAAGCAGTGGAAAAGATAATAAAACGAACGATGTTCCGAATTATTATAGATATAAAAATATTTTGCATACATCGATTATAGGCTTAAATAATTTTATTAAACCTACTGTATATGAAAACAAAGCACCAAAAATAACTGTAGTTAATTAATATAGCTATAATTTCATTATATGGGTAAGATAAAATATTATAGCAGGATTTTATGGTGTCGTATTGCATTTGCATAATAATAAATATAATAATAATAATAATAATAATAATAATAATAATAATAATAATAATAATAATAATAATAATAATAATAAATACATATATAATCACAATAATATATAATAATAATAATAATAATAATAATAATAATAATAGTATGTAGAAGAAATATAATAATAATAATAATAATAATAATAATAATAATAATAATAATAATAATAACAAATAAATAAATATATATTATATATATAGCATAAAATAATATTTTGTAATAATAATAATAACAATACTACTACTACTACTACTACTACTACTAATAATAATAATAATAATAATAATAATAATAATAATAATAACAATAACAATAATAATAATAACAATAACAATAATGTATTTCTTCCACTTTATTATTATTATTATTATTATTATTATTATTATTATTATTATTATTATAGACTTGTTGGTTTAACACGTATTATGTCGTCATACAGCTAATGACACAGTGTAATGTTGTGTTGTGTTGATGCCTGAAACACATCACTTAAATTTACTTTAATAATCTTCTACTGTAATAATCTTCTAAATTATTATTTTTTGTTCCATCTGTCATGCACAGACATCCGTGATACTTGAGTTTTTCAAAATCCTCTTACCAGTTAATCTGTCTTTTGCAAACCTTCTACTGCTCTCCATCCAGGGAAAGGTGAAGGACGACGGGCTGCCCATAGTGGGCACAGTGGGGACGGTAGGCAGGCCGGCACCGATGCCCGGCGGATGGGATGCGGGAGGCGGGTGAGGTGCGGCGGGCATGGGCCTGTGAGCCGGTACCCGGATGACACCCCCTGCGTTCCCCGAACTCACGTTCACGTTCATGTTCATGCTTACATTCATGTTCATGTTCACGTTGTAAGAGCCGGCCAGACCGGGCGCCATGGAGCAGGCCGGACTGTACACGCCGCCGTAGCCGTTGGTGTAGACGTTGGGCGCCAGCTGGTAGTCCGTGTCGCCCGCGCGACTGGGCACCATGCAGCTGCTCGGCTGCTCCGTGTTGTTGAGGATCTGATCGATGCCGAAGCTGATGGGTTCATGCTGCTGGTGCGTCTGATTCACCTCTTCGATGCCCGTGTGCTCCATGTTTGCCATTCAATCTGGAACTCGAGGGGCGCGAACGTGGCGTAATTCCGTCTTCTAGCTGTTAACTCCCCGCGTAAACGGCCTTTTAGGAGTCGGTCTTCCTCGAAATGTTCGCAGCTCCGAAAAGGCGCGTCGCAGCCATTCGACGGAAAGAAACGAATGCAGGCGAAATCAAATATCACAGCAAATCCATGGCATCTGCCAAATAACCAGAACAGGGAGTGGAGTTTACAGAATCCATTACATTTCGCCTGGATGGGTTTCAGGCATCACGTTTAAGCACTAAAACCAACACAAGCAAACGGCTCCTCACTGACCGTTAATTCCGTGGCGCGTCGCTAAGTTGCCGGGACGCAAAACTATTTGAAGGCTGGGAAAAGAACGCGAAAAGGCGCATTGCTGGGTCAGACGCCACTACGGAGCAGCGTGATTATCTGATGCAAACTGTTAAAGCGGCTGATACGTGCGTATTAATTGTCGAAAGCAGAAAATAGCACGTTTTTCTTGAAGTGATTTTCAGCAGGTGAGCCACCCCTTCTGGCCAAACTCTGCAACGCGCGTCCGGATTGGCTGAACCTGCAGACGGACAGTAAAGTGCGCTGTCCGCGCCCCTCTCTTAAAGCAGCCGCTCGCTTTTATCACAGAGCGCGCCTCATTCAACAGCTTCCAACTGAACAGAGACGAAAATAGGTTACAAGAAGCCGAAAATACGGTCCGATTTATCAACTATTCGATTAGCACAGATGCTTTTTCTTCTCGCTTCAGTCGGCACCCTTCGCTTCAGTATATCCGTGACTACGAGGGTTTATTGTCATGTTATGTATTCTATAAGCGGCCCATATACTTATATGGGCAGCCTATAGATGTAGATGTATTTTAAACGCGCATTTCACAAAAGGCTTTAAAGAACGCCGACGCTGTGAATGCAGAGATCGGATAAAGGCACTCAGAAATAAAGGTTTCGTAGCTTTCCACGGAAAAGTTCAGGTCTGACACCTGCCTTTTAAATCAAATGAAATCAAATTCGCTTGATATATGTAGTAGCCTATGGGGCGTAAAGAGATCGAGCAGCATCACTTGCCTTCAGTGATGCTCAAGCTCGGCTGATTGGCACAAATAATTTAACCTTTCTGCGCCTCAAGCAACGCAGAGGATCCGCCGCTTTCAATTCAATAAAAATGAAAAATGACGCATAATAAAACCTCAACACGAGGGAAACGAATTTAATATATCATCGTTTTATTACGCACTTATTTCAGCTTTCGCGCGAATAAAAATATTTCTCTGCTGCACAAACTGGCTAGGGGGAAGCATAAAAATCAATTTTGTGGATTCGAGCCGGTATCAATAAGCAGCGTTCCTATATGTCTCAATAGGAAGAGAACATGCTGCGTCCTCAGTAAGACAGAGTGAGGAGACGTATAAGGTACGGATTTACCAACAAAAAGCCATATCTCGACTCCACAGAACGCTTTGTGCATAGGTAGTTTTCCATGCTTCTTTCTGTCTTTAAAAAACATAAATAATGTGCTTAAAATAATGAATGTCACAGAGGCTATATGTTCTAACAGTGTGTCTTATTGCAACATATTGCCTGAGTGGTGATATCCGGTTAGCAGTGTTTAAAGTGAATTAGAATTTTATCTGCCAACGTGTTATCAAGATTCATTTAATCACAAGTGGTTGAGCAGCGACGCCGAGATTTTTTTTCTGGGCTCATTTTGACCTTCAGTTTGATATGAGCTGGTAAAAAATTAAATGCTGTTTGGTTTATTAAGTGACATCAAGTAAACTTTCCAGTCTGTAAAATTGATAATATTATGCTAAAAATGCTGATTATTAATTTAAGCCACACACAATGCAAAATCAAAAAAGGAAAAACACTATGCCCTGTAGTAAACAGGAACATACATGTCGTTTTAAAAAGGTAGTTGTTGAGTTTGGTATGTTCTCCATGCAATTATTTCTCCCAGAAATTCCGTTTTCACTACATTCCCCAAAACTATTATTGTGAAGGTTTGGATATTCTGAACTGCCTCTCGTTATCATATTCCAACCTGGTGATGGTTGAATGAATAAGTGTCTGCGCTCTCTGTACTGTGCTCCATATTACCGTTGCTGGATTACTCTGACCAACAAACCTGATTCACATGTTAAATAAATTTATGTACATAAACGTCCAATTAATTAATATTAATTTTAATATATGAATGCGAATAAATGTATGGATTCAGCATTGTGATGTAAATATTATTTAATTCAGTAGCTACAAAGCTGCCAAAAGTTGATTTAATCTTCTCATAATGACATATTTTTCTTTGTTTCTTTTTTTTTTTTTTTTTTTTTTTGCTCGGAAATATCTTGTGTATTTATGCATTCATTGTAGTCACCTGTACCTGTCTTTAAATAGACTTGTGCTTTGTGCGTTTTTTCCACGTCTGTGTGTAATTGCAAACCTAATTCCCTCCACAATTACTATCGTTACTACAGCAGGCTTTTTCCATCTCGCTATACTTTAACACAATTAATATCTGACTAAATGAAATGTGCTGAAAAGAAGCGCGCGCGTATTTAATTGTTTTTCTCTTGCTGTTATTGACTCGAATTCAATTTTCAAACAACAGTGCACCGAGTTCTGAGATGTTTCTACCATCAGTGAATGCTAAATACAATCCATTTCGTTTTTTGGAGGAGGCAAATGTTATTGCCTAATTCGTTTATGCTGCAATTATTTGGAATGCTAAGAAGTGCTGCAATTATTGAAAGCGACAATTTGTGCATACCTAACGTGTTGCTTTTCATTAAGCTATGTGTGCCGAACAGTCCATTGTAAAATCACAGTAATTGCAAATTACTGCCTCGTTTGCAACAAAACAAACAATGTTGAACCCAGAAGCCATGCTGAATGATAGGCTAATAATTGTCTAATACATGGTTGGTGTGACTGAAACTAAATAATAGGCCTTGTTTTTTTTTCAGTAGTCAGAAAACGGATGGATCTTGCGCAACCGAGTCTTAATTCATTTCCAGTATTGAAATAACGTCTTTGTAAATCACGCTGCTCCTGTTCGACAGTACAAACCAATGCTGGTGGCCGGTGCAGGATCTCTGTGGATGCAGCAGTGATGAATCGGTACCCTCGGGCCCTGTCGCTTCTCTCTGTAATAAAGTGAGCAAAGCACAGACAATGAGAATTTGTCACAGTTTTTCGAGTCGTCATTCGGTGACCCTTTACCCTGTCGCATGCTACATTTTACCCGGATTTCTGAGATTTGCAAACAACTGCCGCATTGCCCGAAGGATCAGCTTCTATATGTCTGGGGAGGCCAAAGACCGACAAATGGCGATTACGACGGCACATAAAAGCTACACCGATTCTACTTGGCAAATAGTGAAAGTCTACATTGAAAGAATAACCAGCCTAATGACTAGACTGCAGGAATTATGTAGCAGCGAACACCTGTCAGCTCGGTTCAGTTGGGTCTCGACACGTGGATCTGAAAGGAAAACCCTCGCAGCTGCAGGTCTGCAAGTTTTATTATTATTGCTTTTTCATGGGCTATAAATAATGTCACAATGTATACTAAAGACTAATGAAATCACTTGTTTCACAGATAATGATAAGAATATTATTATGTATAAAATATAATAATAATAATAATAATAATAATAATAATAATAATAATAATAATAATAAATAATAATAATACATTTTCCCTTTTTTATTTATTCATTTTTTTGCTGTGCTCTTTTTAATATCACATGAAAATAAAATAGCATATTAGCAAAATTTATTGTACAATAATTAATAGTTGGAATTAACAATAGGTCAATTAATAATAAATCAGTGGAAATATTATATTATATTATATTATATTATATTATATTATATTATATTATATTATATTATATTATATTATATTATATTTAAGCAATTACTGTATATGTGCAAATTTGTGGATTATGTCTAACGGGATGCCAAACATAATAAGATACAATGCAAGTAAGGTTTTTAAAAAAAACTTTTAAATTGCACATAAAGTCCTCGCTACTTCCTGTGTCACTTTATCTTTCACCTTTTATCACACATCCTTATACCTTGCTCCCCACCCAGCGCCTCTCTCTCTCTCTCTCTCTCTCTCTCTCTCTCTCTCTCTCTGTCAGTCAGTCAGTCAGTCAGTCAGGTACTGAAAGATGTGGATAACGCTGATGAGCCTGTCAAATCCCCCTGCATCCCCCTGCCTGTTGTGCTTTCTCCTGTAATTAGGTAGAATTCGGAGCAGATTGAATTACTGTATTCTGCATAGTGAACCGCAGTCCTTGACTTTGCCGCTCCCTCGGGAGAATCTGGCGCCTCCCGGACTCATCAAACGCCTAAAGTGCACGCGGCATGGGATAGAGAAGTAAAGAGGGGGGCGAGGGAGACAGAGAGAGGGAGAGATTATGTGTGGGTAAACTTTAGTGCAAGGTGTTTGAGTGTCTGTGTCTGGATGAGCGAGCGCGCGTCAGAGTGTTTGTGCGCGCTGCGTGCGTGGGGTGTGTGTGTGTGTGTGTGTGTGTGTGTGTGTGTGTGTGTGTGTGTGTGTGTGTTTGGGGCACCTCAGAGGAGAGGCAAACAAGAGGTCTTGTGTGACTTAAAATAGATAAAGTGTTGCATTAATAAATTGCTTTACTCACTTTTCGATATGTTGTTTAGAGGGAGAGAGAGAGAGAGAGAGAGAGAGAGAGAGAGAGCGTTTGGAAGAGAAAGGCGGCTAACAAAGCTACAGAGACAAAAATCAAAGCAAATCAATGATGACAACAAAAATGAGTACTGATTTTCCTGATATTGTTATTATTATTATTATTATTATTATTATTATTATTATTATTATTATTATTATTATTATTATTATTATTATTATTATTATTACTATTATTATTATTATTACTATTATTGTTAAGTAATATTTGATTGATCATGTGTATTGTTATATTGTCTTTACATTTTACACGTTATATGTTTCTATTTGATTATATTATAATTAAGGTTATAAACTCTTAATTGCTGTTTTTTTGGGAAGACGCAGACGATTTGTACAAATTATAGATTTTTTCTGGTGCTTTTAATGAAAACAAACATGCAACTAATAGCAAGTCATTTACGTTCAGAATTCAAACTTATAGTTGTGTAACCCTTTATATGCTCCTTGTTTCCATTGCAGCAGCTTTTATTAAAGCAATGACAGTTTTCTAACTTACACTGTGCCGACGAGACCCAATTCATTTTCATATGTATTATTTCTGTATGTTATTACGGACTACATTTGTGCCTTTGTGCTAATTTGCTCAAACTTAGTCATGCTGAGAAATAAATAAAAAAAAATAAATAATGAACGTCCTCGAAATCCCAGTATTATCTTTATTCGTTCCGTCTTGTAAAGGGGTTTTCTAGACTTTTGCTTTTTGCTTTTTGCTCTGCAGCGTCATCGCGGTAATGAAGCGTGTCATCGGCTTTGTGTTGTTTACATGGCGCGCACACGAATCCCTAATTTAATTTCCTCCTGCGCCCGGAGCGCCACCAGCCTGCTGTAGCCCCGCCGCGGGCACTGCGTCCTGCCCCGCCACCTGCAAGCCCGGAGCAGGAGGTGGGATGGGGTATTAACAAAACAGCAAAACGAAAGCAGCCCCGCTCCAGTTCGTATACAAAGGCAGGAAGGAAACACATGATGACACACACACACACACACACACACACACACACACACATATATATATATATATATATATATATATATATATATATATATATATATATATATATATATATATATATATATATTATAACAATAATATTAAAAAATGCTTTAAAGTCTTCATTTGTTTGTTATTTACAAAAATATTTCATAAAAAGCAATGACCAAAAATGATTCCAATTACAAAAATAATAATGGACAAACTAAGTATCTATTAACAATTTTTTGAATTTTTTTTTATATCTCTATTTTAATTTAATTTAATGTAATTTAAGATAAACACAATATTTTTAATGGCAATTTACAACATTCATATTCTAATTTACTTACCTGATGTGGATATAGCAACACACCTGTATTTGGAGGAAATGTGTGTGAGAAAGAGATAGAACAAGTGAGAGAGCGAGAAAGAGAAAAAGAGTGAGAGAGAGAGAAAAAGATAGACTTTAGCCTCAAGGCACATTATTATTACCAAAACACATCTCGCCAGCTTCCATGTTCTCTCTCCCGCTCACTTTCTCTCTCGTTCTCTCTGTCTGCACAGGCTCAAATTAGACAGGCCATTCGTAGGCGAGAAGGGGAGAAAGGGTTCTGGGCCAAAATACAGGGAGCACCAGCCTCCTAATTGATGACTCCCTTTGAGTGAGAAACACCAGACTAGATTGATGGTCTTGCAATTTAAAGCCACTGGAATAGGGCCTAGCAGCAGCCATTAACTCAATAAGATGTCGCCCAAAGAGCAAACCCCAGTGTGTGACAATACAACTAAATGAAAGATTGGAATCCATTAAAATGAATCTGCAGTGTTGGGAAAACAATGAACATTGAAAATACAACCACTAATACCTATGGCCTCTACAAGCCGGGGTGTCCTCGTTGCTGTTATACTGACTTCATATTCTAAAAAGGCCTAAGTGACATTTTTATTTTAATATGTAAGTGTATAAATTAAACATAATTAACTTTTTATCTTTTAAATAAATAACTAAAAAATGGTAAATAACCCTAAAATAGCCAATTGCTGCAGCTTTATAAAGCTTTGGGACTCCGTACCAATCTGGGGTTCATTTCCCAAAATGCAGCTTCATACATCATACAAGAACAATCTAAATTTTAAGTGTGAAATTTAAGTCTTTGTAATTTATGTAGAACTTAAAATGGCCAGAGTTTTTAATAGTCTACCAAAAACATCTTATTGGTCCCTCTTTAAACACAGCAAATATTGTATTATTATACAAATAAAGACTTATTAAAGCACTGCACTGAAGACATGACCAGTGTGCTAAATATTGACTGGCCAACATCTTTAGGTTCTTCTTTGACCTGCAAAATGTTTGAAGTGCCAGCCATGAGGCATTTCATTGTGTAGACTAAGTTTCCATATTTCTAATGTGGGTTTGATTAAAAAGATTCATGGATCTGTAATGGATATTAACCCAAAAAGCGTAAGAGAATTTCTCATTGCAAATGAAGTTATCTAGAGGAATGGATAGCATGAGAGCATTTATAACAGCTCACTCATGACTTAAAGGCTCAGCCTCCTCTTTCTGAGAGTAACAAGTGCTTTAGTTGTCTTTACCTTATTTAAACTCCATAAAGACACACAGTGCAATGACTTAATTATAGCCCAGCAGAATGCAGTCAAATCGATCTGGTCAGTCTTTCAATGACCACATCAGTCTTTGTGTAGCAAAAAAAAAAACACAATCAAACCCAAGCTGCTTGTGCTTAGCTTGTTTTTGCCCTGCAGGAGCAGTTGAGCCAGATTCATTTCTGACGAAGGGTCCCCTCAGTAATTAAGAGGGTTCAGATAAACTCTGTGGTAGCCCTGAAGGACGACAGTGAGAAAGAGATGAATTAACGGCTAATGAGAAAATGATTGCACTTCTCAAGACTCGAGACGGGTAAATTCGCAGCTGTGGCTGACTCCATACCTTCCTTTATTCTCATCGTGTTTAATCTGCTCTGTGTTCATGCATGTGGCAGTATGTTTGATTGTGTATGTGTGCTAACTTTTAAGTATACACTTAGTCATCTCTTTGCTGTTTTGTGTGTGCAAGCTGGCCATCAGTCAGTTAGAGGTGTGCGCAGCATGAATAGCTGGCTGCAGGTGAACCTTGTAGTTGTGTTGCAAGCTTCTGATGAGTGATGATCAAGAGATGTTTCAACAGAGCACTGCATCAAATGCAGTTAAAGGATGAGTCCTTCAACTCAACGCTTCACTTCTCAATGAAAATATTCGTTACTCTGAAATGTGCCTCACTAGATTCAACACTTTGGCCTCAGTCAACTTTACAAAAAAGGGATTTAACATCAATGTGTCGACAAAGAAAAATAAATATACAGCGTGGCTCACTGAACGTATTATTGCTGTGATTGTTAAAATAAGATTAGCATTACATATTTATTTAACTTGGCTAATTTAAGAGCAGAAATATGACTTTTCATGCTTATACACTACACCTTGTAATAAACTATGTGAATAATTCTTTCATGCTATTTAAAAATGGATAGTGTCTATGACTAAACCTAGCCTCAAAATGAAACAGCAACCAGTGAAGTTTTTGAGTCTTTTGTGATGAAAGGTTTTGACTATAGAGATGAAAGTTTGTGCATTCCTAACTCCAGCACCTTCTCATGTTACAAAAGAGGTCAATCCACTTGTTCTGAGTACACTGGGGTGGTTGGACCAAAACTGTGAAATTACTCAAACGCAAGGAGTATAGCCATGTCTAAACATGTAGAATGGAAAATGGTTATGTTGTAATCCTCAGAATCATTCAGCATTGACACTATTAGAAGTATAATAGACAGATAAGCATGTGTCATCTTGGCCCTTTGTGACTGTGGAGAAGTTAGGTGACTTCTTCTAGCCCATGCATTTGTAGAGACTTGCAGGCAGTGGAGTGTCAGTTTTACTTGAAACTTGATCTGCAACATCTGTGCCTTTGGTCCATGCACTGATTCCTAGCTACTGTAGCAAGAGGTCTGTTTTGTTCCACTGCAATTAGACTTCAATACTTTTCTGCTCAACCCTTCCATAAAAATGTCAAGAAAGAAATATCTAGATAAAGCCTCGGTAAGGTGGCAACCATTTTCAGTCCCATTCAGTTGCCTGGTCACCCTGACCTGTCCTGGTCCAGGAGGAAAATGCATCAGTTGCAAAATGGTCTAAAGAATGTATCAGTAACCAGATACAGATTAAAGGCAGTGAATTTAATATGAGGCTTTTGGTCTCGCGCAAAAGCCTCTCAAAGTGCCTTTCATCCGAATGAGGCAAAATAAGGTCGAATGAAATATCAGCAAATATATTCACTTTTGTTATGTAATTAAATATAGGTTAAGAAATGTAGTATATATGAAGAGGTTGATATATTTTGTATAATGCAAATTCTTTGGTAGAACTTGCTTTAAGAAAAGCACAGTGAAGAGGCTGTCTATGCTGATTTTGTGAATATAACCACATTTCTATTTAACAGACACAGATAGTAACTCCTTCACACTTGAAGGCAATTTAGAACTGCCATTTGAAATGACTACATGTCTTTGACCTGTAAGAGTAAACCCAATGGAAACCGACCATGAAAAACAACTTTACACAGAAGGAACTGAGCTCTGAACCTTCTTATCTGCTGAACCATAATGCACTTTTAAACACTGGAAACTAATTTGTAAGTGGAATTCTGACATATTTTGCTTTACAAAAGACTTTCTAAGTATTCACTTTATAATATACAATACATTTTTGAATAGGAGGTAGTGTTTGACGTTAAGCAGGTCAGTAGACATTGATTTTATTGACGGTGTTTACTGCAGGCCAGTGCAGTAGAAAATGCAGTATAAGAACTCTCAATATACGCGAACATCACCTTGACATCACAGACATCACAGAGAGTTATTATAATTAATTCTGAACATTATCTGTTGTAATCTTAATATTGTTACATATTTTCATGTAATGTCATGTAATGTTTTAAAACAGATTAATGTATGTATTATATACTGTATATATTAAATATGCTTAATGTTTGTTTTTTTTCTACTTTTTGAGCATCATGCAGGCAGAGACTTTAAAACATGCTTGTATTTACAATTAAAACAGAAGGACAGCGAAAAAGAATTATGTATATTAAAAGCTTAATATTTAGAGCTATAATTTACAAAAAAAAAAATTTAACTCCAGAACCTGATGACAGCCATAATGTTGGTCATAGTTTTACAGAGCCAGCATGCTAAATGCTTTTGAAATTTTAAATATATGAAGTACTTACTCTAGGTCAGGTCAGATCAAGTCAAACAGGTCTAATTTAAAAGGCTTAATTCAGTCTGTTTATTAAAACTTGACTAAAGATAGAAATGCAGACAAGGACACAGAAAAGCTGACATTTTATTGACCTTCCAGCAACACTGTCACATTTTTCTTCTATCCCTCCCTTAATTTATCCTTCCACCTGTCATCCCGTAGTGCCCCTCAGGCCTTACCACTGAGGGCACATAAGCACAACTGCTCTCCATTTAGGTTTTCTGTGTGTCTGTGCATGTGTGTGTGTGGTCTAGGTTTTTTATTATTTTTATTTTCTTTTTGTATTGTGTTGGCATGCTGAGGTGGAGGCCTGACCTATTTGTATCACTGTCTGTGCAGTGAATGAAAGAGAAGTGAAAATTCACAAGCATTGCTTTGCATTTTGCCTTAGTATCCATTACATTTAAATGAATGTCTTAAAACTACCTGATATTTTGTTAAATGTTACTTATGTTTCATGAAAGTATGATGCCAGAGGCACCAGAAGAAAAAAAAAAACTTTTTCACAGAACATTCAGAATAATCGAAAAACCAATTGGAAAAGAAGTCAGCCGCGGAAGCAGCTAAACCTCAGCTCATGTATAACATTCAACTTAGTCCCATTGCAGCTGCAAAAAAGATTTTACAACTTAAACTTTGATCTGAAACAGTCTGACTCATTCAACAGATTTAGGGAGTTGTCTTCTCATCTGCAATAAAAGTCTTTAGTCTAGTGGGTTTCCATAGTATTCTGCATTCTAAACAAATTAAGAAGATATAATAAGCCAGAAACAAAATATGATTTTCTTATTATTAAAATAGGTTTTTTACAGGGACATGTAATAAAAACAGTAGTATAATTTGATGTTGTGTCTTTACAATGACACCCAATGCTGTAATTATAATTGTACTATGTGTGGAACTGAAATCCATTAAATAGGTCATAGATTAAAGTTTGCTTAGTTAAGGATGTTTCAATAGCATTATGTAAATATCTTTGTTGGTTCCACAGTTGGTTTATGTGCCACATTTTTCTGTACTGGGGAAATCTCTCATGAATAATCCAGTTTCTCAGTGAGACTAATCATAGATGTTCAGTTGTAGTATGTAAGGAATTTCAAAAACAGTTTCATGTTTTCATATGTTCAGTTCATGTGTGCAGCATATTCAACAGGTACTAAAGGTTAGACATTGCCATTGTGTAACAAGACAGCCTTAAGGCTTAACAAAGGTAAATCAGTAAAGAGACGCCACTGTGTCTCACAAACCAACTCTGTGAACAAACAATCCAATGTTGATGCAGAAGCAGAAAAACGGTCAAATCATCTTCATAGTTTCAAAAGACCAAAAGCCGACTGCAGATGCCCTCCTACAAGTTTAGAATGTGGCAACCAAACTATTTCTTACACTGAAGCTCACACTCTGATCAGATGAAGCCCACCAGAGCAACATTATTTAAAGTCAGAATCAGAATTGCTCTCCATTTCTTACCTATGGAGACCCATGGGCTGCAACATCTTCATCTGCTGCGGCCTCTTGGTTCCTTGCCCCTGGTGACTTTAGTACTAAAACATTGTAATATTGCACTGGTCTTATTCATGAAGTCAGATATTTAGCAGATATTTTATTTTTGTGAAAAAAAACTTTGAGAAATCCGAGACACCGGAACAGAAGTAACAATCAATCACATGATCTTTGTCTTGATTACCCATATTACAACCAAACTTCAGTTGACATGCTTACACAACAAGAATTGACATTCTGTGCAAGTTCTGGATATGTCTTAGAACATGTGCATTAGCATATACATACAAAGTGCAGTATTACAGTATAATTTGACCAGCTTTTGTAGCATCTGCATTAAATTAAATCCACCATAAGATGGTATTGTATGCATTAATTATGTATTGATGTAGGTTTTAGAATGTAAGACTTTAAATGATTTCACTTTGCATATCATTACTTTGAATTGTCAAATCCTGTAAAAAACAACAAACCTGGAAATATCCCTGTTTTTAAAAAACACACACAAACACACACACATTGGTTTCTGTTATTTAATCTGCATGGCATGCTTTTAAGTACAATAAAAAACATTCTAGATTTAATTATTTAGCAAATTTGCATTTACAGTAAATACACAGAAGGTCTTGGGCCATTTAATCAGTGAAGATTAGCTTTTTAAAATAACATAAACACACATTGATGTTTGACAGGGCATTAAAATATTATTATATATATACACCATTAAAATACATTGTGTCCAAAGCTTTTTTTCCACAATATTCTGCTTTTCTTTGGCATGTAACTTAGTTGCAACTCTCTCATATACTCTTCCTATCAGGGATATTGTTCTAGCTGGTCACCTACTGTCAGTATTTAATGTGTCTATCTTTGCAGGCTTCATCAGGTTTCACCCCTATTATGCTCACTCCAAACCATTAAGCAATAATGAATTCAAAGACAGTTCAAGCCAGACATCAGCAGCATGCTGCAGTTCCACTAAAGTAAAAATCTTTGTACTTCCCTCATTACTTACTTGGGAAATGGCCTGATACTCATCTCTAGATCATCTCACAGGATGTTAGTTGCCCTCATCCACCATACTGGCTTAGCTGATAGATGGGGCTTTACATGAGCTGTTTTTCATGTCTTCAAACAGCTTCACACGGCGGAGGCTAAGGGTGTTCCTGGGCATGCTTCTAGTGGTAAATACTACCATCATGGCTCTGTTACACTGTGCTGGCTCTTAGTCATTCTAGTATGGTTGCATGATCTCTCTATCTTTAAATATTTGCAATGATTGTGTTAAAATGCCTACACACTTTGATGATATTAATGGTATCGAATTTAAACAAATCATTCCTGATGACCCAATAAATTCCAATCGCAATGCTTATTAATGCAAAGGTATGATAAGAAAAACAGCGGGAAAAATGTGAGCGCTGCCAATTCATGGCTGATTGATTTTAATAAATGTAACAAGTCGAGGCTGATAAGCAGGACAGGTATTTTCATCAACTTAATAAAATCCAACTTGTGGTTGTATTTTCTACATGTAGAGGTAATTGTCTGCATGGTCACCTTTGTGGCCATACTGTGTTCAGAGTGTGCTGCTGTGTTGAGTAAACGGTAGCAGCTGACTGAGGTTGGGTAATGACGTTGATTTAATACTGTAGTGTTTGGGAATCGATTTGCTCTAATTTGTCTGAAACACGATCCAGCTTTAGCTGCAGTTTTCCAACATTTAAACCCAGAGCCATAACAGACATAAGCATCAATGTGTGAAGAAATATATGTACACTGATATTTTCTTTCTAAAGTGCATAACATTCACCCGGCCGTATAAATTCGCATTATTATTATTGGCCTGATTTTTCTTACAAAAAATAAAATCTTACTGTAAACATGCAACGTTAATCCAGATAAGAACAGGATGTTTATTTACAAATGCAACTTCTTCACACTCTTACTCTTTTCAGCAAGGTTCACCAACCCATTTCAGCCTCTCTGCATGCCAGAGCAACAGCAGTGCATTCATTTTGTTTTGACAGGTCACAATACCATACTGTGCCATACATACTGTCTGTCTTTCTGCTCTACTCGTCTGGTAGGTTCTGCTCATTAAATGCTGTCAGTCATCTTCCTCTTGCTGGGGTTTGGATTGTGGTTCAGCTGTCAGAAATGAAACACCTCGGCCAAGCGCTAAACACTTCATCTTGTGACTCTGCAGCCAATGTGACAGAGTTCCAATAGCATTAAGCTATTCTCCCCAACCTGAAATGCATTTTCAAGGGGTTAAGCTGTGGCCTAGTGTTGTGGCAGAGTCTGTCAGAGATGTGTTTGTCTTTGTCTTTCCTGATATTTAATCACCTCTTCTACTTTCATCGAAGCTCGCACTTCAAAACCAGACCAATTTGTCACTGACATTTTCGCTGAAATCAAGCTGATCACTCTTCCTAATTCTTAGGATGGTTAATTTTCTTCTGTAATTAAAAGAAATAATAATAATCTAGCCATTATGTAAAGACATAAGAAACTCAAGTTTAGGTAGATATGCATTACACATCTATCTAAAGTCAATATAGCTCTGGTTGTAGTATTTTTTTTTTGTGAACAGATTTTAATAAAGCATTCTAACCTCTAACTCCAGCCACAGGATCCACTACAAGCTCACGAGCAGCATGGCTGACCTAATGAGGCAGCAGGTATGTGCAGCAGGAGCTAACGTGATTTAGCCCTCACACTCAGCAGATCCTATGGCGCATAAGTGGCTATGATGGATGAGCCGGTCCTTTTCCTCCTTAGACAAACCTCCTCTCAATACCCCATCCCCCAACCCCACCTACACACAACACCCAGAACCTAGACCCAGGCCCGACTGAGTGGTGCCGACTCTGATGTGACATCGCCCAGCGCTGCAGATTGTTTCTGTTGCCTGTAAGAGCTACCCTTGTCTCCGGCATGAATTATGCAGCAGGCTGGGCTGTTGGGACCGGCCAGTTCAGCTAGCATGAGTGCAGCAATTAAAGTGGCATGGTCCTCTAATCGTCTGAAGCTCAGGTCCCCAGGCCTCAAGTTATAGATACTCCAGAGTCTGTCCTCTCAAGGGCGAGAGAGCGGTTTTAACAGGAAAGCCAGGGACCATCTGGCAGGGAGAGATCTGCTGTGGTAACTTGACCAAACATTGGTGAGGAAAAGAAGGTTCACAATCACTGTTGTCCATTAGGACAAGGATGTTTTCAGAAAGCAATACAGCTTTATCCCACTGTAGCATCTATGACAGGCTTGCTGAAATCCTAGTTAAGTGAAACAGAGGACAGAGGGTCAGTAAAGCATACTTTGAGATATATTTGAGATCACTACAACTGCATTTTTAAAATTTACACATCCCTAATTCATACCATGAAATAATTCTGCAAACTTTGCTGACGTTATAATAATACGTTTCCCATTTTTTAAAGGTTTTCGGAAATTGATGAACAAATTTAAAGGACCATGTTTCTGTCAAGGGCAGCACAGTGGCTTAGTGCTTAGCATGTCTGCCTCTCAGCGCTGGGGATCCAGGTTTCAATACCAATCTGGTTTCCATATTCCCCATCAGTGTTGTTTTCCTCTCACAATCCAAAAACATGGATTCAAGTAAATGTATGCAGTATCATTGTACCAAATATTGGCGCCCTGTCCTGCTCATTGCCTGAAATGTTCTCCCCTGCATGCAGAAACCGCTCTGTGACCCTAGTAGTGGCTTAAGTGGAAAATGATGGATGAATAAAAGGATGTTTGGTTCGAGATACCTCCTGGAGATCCCAAACCATCAAATGGTCTGTTAAATTCCCCTATTTTCTCCTGCAACCTGATTTTTGTCAGTGCAAAGTGTATGTTTTCCCATACTACATGGACTACATGGATTTCCTGGAGAGATCTGTTTCCTCAAAAGATTTCTAGAAAACAAATTATTTAAAGATCGGTATGACTTTCTGTCCCTTTTTTTAATCTTGGTTTGTGTAATGTCCAATAAAAACAAAGCAAATTTCTCCTGAATTCTGCAGAGGAGAATAAGATATTAACAAGTGTTTCTTAAGTCAACAGAAGAATCTGTCAGTTATGCCCCACTTACAGTTAGAGAGAATGTGTGTTCTGACATATCAATCAAAGCTCCTGAAATAAAACAGGATGTTCTCTGCATTTCAGTGTAAAATATTGAAGCGTTATAAAATAGATTTTAAAAGACAGTTAACAAAAGTAGTAAAGACTCCTTTTGATAATCACATCTAATTCCTTCTAAAGGAGCTTGCGTCTTACATACCATAAGTATTAGTGAGTAAAAGCATTGATTTACAGACATTAACACATTAACCATTATTAACTGTAGGTGTGCAGACAGATTACACAGCTCTCCTAAGAATTGCAAAGTGTTATAGGCTTATTATGACGGTTAGTTTTGTTGAACTTTTTGCCGTATTCTAGAATTTATATTAAGTGTGAATAAAACCTGTTTTTAATGGCTACTAATTCTTTTTAGTGAAAGTTTTTCCAAGTGTATTTTAATTTAAGTTAAAAATTCTCTCTGAACTGGAACTGAAGTTTGGGGGACTTTTTTCTATATATGGAGCAAATATGTTTTTATATTTTAATATAGATTACAAAAAACAATGTACAACATTTGGACAAGATCAAGATTTTACCATAGAATTATAGTAGAATTTGACCATTTTTAAATACAGAAACTTAATGTTCTACACACAATGTTATAATGTTAATGTTATATTGGGCAACACTTAAAAATCTAAAGGTTATTGGTCAGTAAAAAATAATGCCGAATCAATTTAAATTTCACTAAGATTGCTGCAATAAAGCTTGTCAGACATAAAAAGGGGTCTCGGTTGCCCCAGCAGAACCATTCAGCAGTGGCAGCAAACATGATCCATGTCTCAATACTGTCCTGAAGAGCATGCTGGGAGTCCAGCGCTTTAGCGCCAACTAATTAGACCACCATAATATTAAGAGCTGCTGGAAGCGATGCATCATGGGAAACGTTTACACTATTAGTTCTGTTAGTTCTTCAGAAATTTAATGGCTCATAGGAGTCACATGGCGCTGCTTTCATGGCTGCAATCTCTGTCATTCGACTCCTTTGATGATTCTTCATAATTTAACTGGAAGAAAAAAATTCAAATCATATGTAATTGTTACATCACAATAGGGAAATAAAGCAGTATGCTACAAGGGGCTCCTCCAATTACTGTTCTCATTAAAGCAATTGAAATGACATGATGATATTATAAAACTCTAATGCGAAGGAGTACAAAGGCCTGTGCAGCGGTGTGAGAATAGAAATGGTGGAAGAAACACACCAGGGCTAATGTGTGGGTGATATTCATACGATGGAAATTGTTTAAACAGATTGTATTGTTTCTTGCAGACCTGAGAATCAATTTAGTGTTTGACTTGTTATAACTTTTAATTGAACACAGTTAAAACACTCAGGATTCAAAGAGAGTGCAAGAAACGTCTTCTTTGTAGCCAAAATTAAATATGCTATAGTATGTGACTGTGTGTGTGTGTGTGTAAGTGTTTGTGTGTGTGTGTGTGTGTGTGTGTGTGTGTGTGCACGCGCTTGAACACTGCCCCTGTCTGCTACCAGGTTTAACGTGTCAATAGTTCCTCGCTTTAGCTTATTGATCCGTCCGTTCTTAGCCATGTGAACTTCGAAGAAGGGTGCTCGTATTTCCCACAACAACTGTGGCCAATCTGCCATGCACCCTAGTTTAGAAACCTCGGACATTAGAGAGGCCAGGCAGGCATCTGGGGAGCAGCAGGGCTTGAGTCTGTGGCTCTCAGGGCATGGAATAGAAAAAAGAAGCGTATGTCAATAACATGATGTCTACACTCTAAAGTTCTCACTCCACTGCACACTCTGCAGAGCTTAACTTTACTTCTGGAATGCATAGCTCAGTTAAACCAGTGGATGCCTTGGTTGTTATATAAGAAGGTTGAGTTAAATTAAGAGAATAAAAAGACATAAAAGAGATAAAATTAACATGTCACAGCTGTCTTTTAATGCCAACAAAAATAAGAAAACACATTTTTTTGCTTTAAGCAATGTCATGAACATGTATTATTACCTTACAGTTAATTAAAATTGCAATTTCCAAATGCCACCATGATCTGTATCATATAATTTATTCATACAGCATAATAAAGGGGTAATTAACACTAATATTGCTCTTATAAACAGCAGTGACCTGCAGTTGTGTGATTTAAATAATTAGCATTTAAGTTGCACGTTGCACGTTGACACAAATTTTCTGTGTCAGTACAAAGTCAAACATATCCTTATTCTTATCTCTCATATGTATGAAAAAAAAAGTTACTATAAGGATTTTGTTGGAATTTAGGTGTATTTCTGTATTGGATATTATTTTTACTGATTAACACACATTTTTTTACTTTAATATTTAGGTAGATCTAAGTATTATGTGGGGCATATGTGATCTTTTTAAAAATACAAAACTTTAAGTTGTTTATTTTACATTTTTATATGATATGGTCAAAATATATGTCAATGTAGTTCAACTGCATTAAAAATATTTCACAGCTTAATGCATTATCAGCACTTACAACACAAAAAGTTGGCTAATGAGGTATTTTGTTTCAAATAAAATACAGGCTGGAGTGTTTGAAAATGAGTTGTTGTGTAGCATCACATCATCCTCAATAGAAACATGCAGAGTGAGGCACAAAGACTTCAACAAGATGTCACACAGCTGTGGGCATCACCAAGACACACAATCATTCTCACATAAATAAAATAATATATATCTTCTACTTAACCATGTTACAACACTAGTCTGGGAATCTCTCATTAAACTGGCAACTGCTTTTAAAGTGGCGGGTCATCCTTGTTTTTCTGTCAACATTAGGAGATGACTTTGACATGATTTCTCAGGCTTTCAAAGAGGGGGTAAGACATGCTACTTTAACTTATTAACTGCATACTTTTGATTGAGAAAAAAATCGACCCTTACTTTTAAAATTAATAAATATTAATTGTCTTCCTGTTTCATTTTCTTCTGGGTCTAGGTCTCAAATGTCAGTCCCTTGGCTATGATCTTCACTATATGGTTTGAAGCCCATTACCAATATTCTAGACAGGGCACATTAGTATAATAGCATACGTGCAGCATTGATACCATGTCAAAAGGTTTTTGATTATTTCATGAGACAGAACCTGGAGAAACAAGTTCCCAGAGAAAAACTGTAAGTTAGATTTAGTGGAAGACGGACAGCTGAAAAAAGTGATGTTTCCTCATAAAAGACATGATTGATCATTTGGATTATTGCCCCAAAATGGGGTATCCAGTGCGTCTCTTTAAGACGCCTCCAAGGAATCATCATCTTCACCTCTGGCCACTGGCTCTTTTCAGTAATGCTATCCACATCAGAGATGTGGAACCATTGATTTAGCACTTAGCTCCCACGTCCCCCATGAGTGGTTATCATTTCTGGCCCCTAGCCAGAGTGAAGGCGTCAAAGTTCCAGATCGATTCACCGAACTTTGAAGATTCAGAATGTGCCAGAAGGAGAGAAGGAAAAAGGCTCAGATTTATTTTCTTAAGTGACAAAGCAGGTTGAGGGGGTAGCAACAGATGGGCATTTTCTATTTTCAACTTTTATTCAGTAAAATCAAATGAATATTTTAGATATTCAAACAAAACAGGCCAAATTCTGAGATATGCAAAGGTTTAAATAATACATCAGTAACTCGTTTGGCATATGAATTATAAAAAATCATATGTACCACAAAAAAAACATCGGGTAACAATCTAGTAAAAATTGGGCTGTGCTCGCAATCAAAAGCAGTCTGTCAATCCATGCAATATCTGGACCGGATGAAAACTGGGAATGTGGGCCAGATTCGGTAATAGTCATTAATCTTTAAGTTGTACTGTTTATTTGCATAAATTTATATTTTATTAAGGTATTATATTTTGTAGAGCTTCTCAAGATGTGACTTTTTAAAGGTCATTTGGTTAATAAAATAATAAAATCAAGTTAAAGATATAGATAATAGTTTGACTCAAAAATGTGAAATAAAGAGCAAAATAAAAATATTACTTAGTTTGAGTTCATAACAAACTATATAAAGACACTACGCAAAGAATGAAAGCTAGTCCCAAGATGCTGGAATTATACAGTTTCTCCACCTGTATGATATGAGACAAGCTCTTCTGATGGATTTATGATGTGATGCATTAGGAGACTAATGTCTTATATTGTAGTGGAAGATATTTATATCGGCATTCATTTCCTATAATTTAAATCCAGCACCTTTGACAGTGTCTAAGAGTGGAATTCTAATCAATATTTATTATAACTGTTGATTTATATACAATAAAAAACTTCTTAGGCTTTCAGTGTACAATATTTCTGAAGAGAGATTTGTATTCTACTCAATGTTTCTGTGCAAACAGCTACTTCTTTACTGTACTTTTGCTCCAATTCTGTTGTAGTAGCTCCACCGTCCTGCCTGCTATCCAGTTCCCCTGTGTCAGCCCACAGCCATTACTCTCCATAAAGGATGATGAATTAAAGCCTGGTACAGAGAGTGGTTGCAGTGCCGCTGTCTCATTCTCGCTCATAAGAATGATAAAGTGCACTGCATCATCCCAAAGCCCAAACGCTGCACACGCCTGAGGGCATTGGGATGCTGGAGGAAATCAGGTTTAAGGAACACATGGCTTTCTGTGCTAGTGTTGCTTTAATCATGCACACTAAAATGTACATTTAAATCCCTTTTCATTTGTTTTGTCTGATTGCAAATTTCAAATCCACACTTTACATTTTGCATGTGTAGATGTTGTTTTTATTGCGGTATACCACGTAGGCTAGATTTAATTGGCTCTCCTTTCATTCACCGTTAACAGAGGCTCATGTTTCTCTGTTTCCCCCCTCGTATTATTGTCAGAGTGTTCAAGTCTTTTGCCATCAGATTGACACATTCACAAGGCATACTTAACTCCTGGCCTTTACTGTTTTCAATGTCATAGCTTTGTGTAATAAATGATGGCATTTCAGAGTGCCTCTCATCTACAAACCATCTATCACCAAATGAACAGCACTTCACATCCACTACATGCCTGGTTTATATTATTATTTGTCACTCAAATGATAAATCCCATAAAATGTAATTGTCAGGCAAGCTGATGCAGCTCCAGTTAGCACACTGATATGGGTTCATGTGCCTGAGGAAACTTCTACTTCAAATAAAAAGTATTTTTTTCTTAAAGTGCTCTAATTAATGGCATTCTAAGGATCACATGTATCAACAAAACAGTATTATTTTAATATTATAGTTATATTTGAGTATGTCATTACATTTCTAAAGTCAGAGTATTGTTATTTCATAGTATTTCAATTATGTTTTATGCTGTAGCTGGTCATAGCACTTAATGCCTATGGTTCGGACTGAAACCTCTTCTGAACCCTCGTGTGTTTTTGCTGCATTCTCCAGGAACCCTCATTTATCATGATCTGGCAACCTTTCATAACATTTGATCATATCCTCTCTTTCATATTCAGCATTTTTCCCCTGAAGTGCCAAATGGCATGCACTTCCATTGTCTGTGCAAAATGTGTCGGAGACAGTTGTCAGAGTGGGATGTGGCTGGAAAGTGAGTGAGGCTGTAAGATTTGGAAATAAATGGCTTTTGCAGGTTCAAGTCAACAGTGCAATCACAAAACTTCTTACTGTATGTTTATTTGATTTTCAAATGGTGCACGTACAATGTTCTATGCAGGATATAAATAGATGTACTTCAACTTTTCTTTCATTTTGGCAGCAATAAATTTGGTAAACAAAATTCCTTTCTTTTCTCCTCAAGATTAACCCCAGTTTCCTGGAATCATGTTGCAATGATGTTTTGTAGGAAAACAAAAAATCCTAAGGTATTATGCAATTAAGTTGAGTGTTGGATTGGGCATTACAATTTCAAGTATTTCTTTTTTTTATTTTAGCCACATTGAACATTTATTTTGTCAACCAAATTGAAATATGAATAATAATAAAAGAAAATTGTTATTTTGTGAAGCACCGTTTTGTTTTGTAAAATATTAAAGCATGAATAATAATAAAATAATTAATTTACAATACTACTACTACTACTACTACTACTACTACTACTACTACTACTAATAATAATAATAATAATAATAATAATAATAATAATAATAATAATAATAATAAAGCATTATTATCTTTAATGCAGTCTTACTAAGGTGTAGCTGTTTCCATGGGTCTGAACAAAATGTTTTCCTGTGTATCAATAAAAATAATCTGACCTAATTCACTTAATTTGTATCACAAATACTCTGACTTGATATAATACAACACTAATTAAACTAAGCAGGACTTTGAAAATAACTACACGCAATACTTTGTTTTCACAAAGAGAGTTTTGGAAAGATTTAAAACAACACTTAAAACGAGTTAACGTTTTAATACTCTTGGGTTCCCTCTACTGTTGCAAAGTATAATACAGGTTTTCACTACTGTCCTAAATACTGTTCTAAATTGTACTTTGAGCAACCCTCAGGATCAACTGTAGACGTACAAGCTGAATAATATAGAACCATCAAGACAACATCAGAAGTGTAAAAACTGACTATGCTGACTGACAAGGGAAAGTGGTTGTACAGGATTTTACACAAATATGAGTGCATTGTTTGGTGTGTGACCCGGAGCTGTAAAACATGAAAGCATTGCTTATTTTCAAAATCACAGCCACCATGGAAAAGAAAAGTGCCACCCCCAAACTGTTTTCACAATGTATTTATGCACGCAAACAATGGGCTTTTTTATACACCTCTGGCAAAGATGTGGAAAATCAATAACAAGTGACTTATTAAAACTGCTGTTTGTAAAATATATTTATCTAAATTTCTATTGCTATGGCAATGTTGTATTGTAGGTAATATAGATTTTCATTACAACTTATTTTTCATAAGAATGTGTTTCATAAGAAAGACCAGAATTTAACTATTACTATAACAAATAACTAAATCTAAAGCTTGTTTTTCATTAGAAATATTAATAATCTTCTTATTGTAATACTTTGTATTTATGCTAATTCCTTTTAACCTGAATTGATAGTGTATGTGTTACTTTGTTGCAATCTATGTATTTTTCCACCACAAACATTACATCAGACCATAGTGATACATTCCTCAGGTAAGTGGTTTTCATTACAAATGATGTTTATGAAGATAATGTATCTGTCTCTAAATACCACACTTATTAATCTTCATTATGTACTCTCTGGTGTACATGCAAATATGTATGTACTCATGAGTTTCCTGCTCACGTATCATTATGAGCATCTTCAATCATCAGATGGATGAAGCTGATGGATGATGTTTTAGATGGCTACTCATTCTATTTAAGCCTAAACTGCCAAATTCATGTCAATGTCAGGCAACTTTGAGATCTCTGTGGCATTTCAATCATTTTTATTACCAACTACTTGCTTCTCACAAATCACAGGCATGGGGAACTGGTATGTATAGATATTAACATGCTACAGAGCAAGCCTTCAGACCTACAATATGCTGGACAGAACTTGGTAATTCCTTTTTTTTAAAAATAATCCGTTTCACTTTTGGGATCAACTGTATGTTTACTCTTTGGGCTATACAATCACTATCCGATTTTTTAACTGGAAACATAAAAGACACACATCTGATCTGAGCTATAAATCAGTGCTTTTCTACTTGCTTTCAGCTGTGTATCATAAGCCCTATAGTCCCCTCAGTCTCTCATGTGGCATGTGTTAATAATCAGCGGAGTGATGAGGCTCGAGGATGCAGAGACATGAGGAGTTTGTTTAGTCTGCAGACTTCCTGATGACATTGTGCTCTACCTCCACTCGCTTCGTGATGACAAATGCAAAGCCACATGGGATTGCCTGTATCTCACGGTGAGTGAATCGGAAAAGGAAGTCACTCGGCATGTAGTAAGGAAAAGTGTCTGCATGGGCACTGACAGCATGTCACTGATAACGATGGAGGAGCATGAGAGGAGCCTGGTGAACGGACAGGACGTAGTGTTCACCATCAGCAGACAAACCAACTTGGCAGATGAAAAAACACAAAAGGCCTTTGGCTAGAAAGCAGGAAAACAATCACATTTAGTCGACAACATGTTCTTGACATTTTAGTAAAATTCTGAATTCCGATTTTGTCTGATTTTATATGCAACAGATACAGTCCACATTATTTTCTTTCTGATTGAGGTCATTACTTAGATATTCTTATTTTTCTTTGATTAATTCACTGACATTCTGGTATGTGATGTGCTGCGATCACATGACCATGTCCGTCTGTTTTACGTACCTGCTTTCCTTCCTTCAGACTCACCCAGCATCCTTGCTGTCACAACACAGTGCATGTCTGCTCAATGAAGATGGATTACCTTGCAGGCTGCGTGGGGGAAGGAATAGATGGAAAGAAAGAATGTGAGACAGATATTTGCAGTAAAGAATAAAATGGATGTTGCCAGATAACAGACTTACTAAACCGTCGTGACTACAACCTCATGTATATCACACTAACTATGTATCATCACAGACCTACAACTCAAAGGTCGTGGTCATGTGATCAGTTTGCTATATGCCCTAGGCATTCATAGAGCATGCTGGGAAAAAAAGTGGGATACACTTAGTCTTATACATAAAATGGTCATTTGCCACTCAAGTGGTGCTCTTCTTCTCACGGGAAAGGAACAAATCTCTGGGGTTTTTATGCTGATGGATAATTTTGTTCTCTACCATGCATTAAAATATGAAGCTCTTAGGTTGATTGTTCTTAAATTACCACTTAATTTACTTGTGCGATCATATTACCAACAAAATGTAGTTTCTTTTTTACTATGTAGCTTCTCACATTAAAACTCTTGATGCTTACAACAAGCATGTGAGCTTCGTGACATTAATGTGACATTAATTAGAAGCAAAAGGTGTTTTTAAGGTAAATATAATTTAAGGTAAATATTAAATATAAGGGCATAAAATGCATTAGATTCTAAATGTTTAGGAAGCTAAACACTCAAGTCGTCATTCGTTTAAATAATTTTAAATATATTCTATAAAATGAAAAAGTTAAACGACATGCATTATATTGGGCACAAGTTACAGCTATACTTTAAATTAATGACCACAGGATTAATCATTTTTATGGATCCACGACAATAAACAGGTTGTAATATTATTTTTCCTTTTATTCCCTTTCGAAGCTGTGTATCATTGAATAGGGTCGCAGGGTGTGCTGGACTTGGTTCAAATGGGGCAAAAGGAGACGCCTTTCCCACCCTGTAAGAAAAACAAACCTAAGACCTTGTTGTCATAAGGCAAGAGCACTAACCATTATGTACTTAAAATACATAATAATTTTGTTCAAATAAAGCGGGGCTTCATAGGTTAGGATTCAAACAAATTTGAAACAGAAGCTTAGCAATTTTTATGTAAAAAAAAAAAAAAGGCAGCAGACAAATTATACATTAAAAATGTCTAAAATGATTTTACTATTACATATAGAATCTTAAGGATATTTCTTTTTGTAATTTAAACAAAAAGAAATAATGTGGGCTAATGTAGAAATAATAGTACAGCATGAAGTCGAACAACAGTTTATTAACATTCATGAAGTGTGAATGTATTGATTTGTTTTCTGTGCTATTTTAATTAGCCAATAAAATAAAAGATCATTAAATAATTACCATGTATGCGTTAATTTTATTCATGCAAAATAAAGTATTTAGACACTAATTTAAGTTTAAAAAAGGTTTATGGATCTGGTTTGGTTTACATGCTTACCCTTCTATAAACACCCTTGTGGCATTGTGATGATCAGTTTTAAATGAACAGTCAATTACATTTCTAGTGTCCCTGGAGGATGTGTATGTACGTATTCATTTTTACAGATAAACCACATCTTAAGTAAAGCTTTCCCCCCATGTTGTCTGGTGTTGGACTATGTTATAATCATTACAAGTCTCTCCAATAAAATCCTCTGGTGGATGATGGACTCCCTGCCTTCACTCAAACCTGAGAATGCAAATCAAAACAGTCACTGTTATATGCTTACATATGCTTCTTCTAATGCTCACATGCTGCTCTGCTCTTATTTCAAGACCATAATAAATATGAGACAGGGATTTATCATATTGTGGGACTGTAATGTGATTCAATTCATTTTCTGATTCACAGTCTAATGAAATGGAGTAAACATCTCAGGCAGAGTAGTTTTCTATGGATATGACTGAGAGACTGGCCATATTGAAGCACAGTATGTGTATTATACTTCTTTTAGCTTACAGGTGAATTATGAATACAGGTGCTTATAGTGATACAATGTGATGTACACTGCCAAGAACTGGATTACATTTTATTCTGCTGAAACGGTTATTAAATCAAACATGGCAAGTCTTTGCATCTACATCAATTGTCCACTGTCAGAAGGATTGAGAGTGAGGGACATTTACAATTGTGGCATGAAGAGAAAAAGACAGAAAGGAAAAGAGAGGACAGAAAAAATGGGGGGGGGGGAAGAGAGCGAGTCAGAGAGTGAGAGAGACCAAGAGAAAAAGAGAGAGAGGGAGAGAGAGAAGGAGAGAGAGCAGCTTTTAAAAGGATTTTGTCGGTTATTGACTGGTTGCACTCTTCTGCTAATAGCCATTTAAAGATTATAGGCCTGCTGGTGGGAATCAAGGCCTCCATTGTTCTCCTTATTGCATTCTGGCAGATGGGGGCTGACACAACAACACTCTCCTTCCCTGCGGGCATGCTCACTCCACACAACCCTCCATCAGCACAGCTCCTATTGAACCAGTCCTAATAACTGCCCATGAATTATTAATCTACATGTGATATTGAAGGCCAAGAGGAGGAGAAGAGGAGGACAGGAGGTAGGGAGCGAAGGGGAGGGGAGGTCTAAGAATGGTGTGCAGGTGCCATGCTGGTGGATCCGCTGGTCCAGCCCAAACACTCCCAGGGTGGCTCTTTCTCGGAACATATTGGGCATTCCGATAACGGGGCCTAGCAGAGATAAAATATATATTCATTAAATGTCAGTGGGTTGATGAAATGAGAGTGATCCATTAAAGGCAGGCCCAGGCAATAGCAGCAAAGGCTAATGTTTCCCGGTTGTTCGAAGGGCTCAGACCGCTTTTAGTGCGACCGATGGTGCCACAGGGAGCACAGTGTCTCATCTGGGAAGTTTGGTTAGCGGGGACTACTGTTTAACATCAACAAAGACACATGGTAAAGAAAGACACAAATCAGTTTACTTTAAACTGGAAATAATTCCATTAGTGTTTTTCAGAGAGTTCTACTTGAACTTCTGAGTTAGCTGTGTGAAAGATTGCCTCTATTACATGTTATTTGCTTGTGATTATTTCCGCATTTCTCTGAGGACTGTTGCGCATTTCAGACGATTTCACTGAGTCTGAAGAGCATATTCATTCTGTATTGCATGGCCAGTGGCGAATCTACTTTCATATTCCTTATTATTCAAAATTAAATATGCACACACTTTGATGAATTTGATTTTCTCTCAGTCCAAATTCAGAGAAAATAATGAACAGTGCCTGAAGAACAGTCTGCAAATAATCATCATCAAAAGCAATGGGTTATTTGTTAGACAATGTTATTCACCGTCGGTCCCTCAAGTGTAGACAAGAAATGTAATAATAAATAAATAAATAAATAAATAAAAACCACTTTCAAGATTTTATTGATCACCTAAGACCTTCAGAACGGATGGACCTCTCCAAAGTGGGCTATAAGCCACTAGAGAGGTCTGTGGGTCAGATAGTTATACTCAGTCAGCAGTGACTTGAGACTTAGACCACAGAATAGGCCCCAAAATGTCTCGCTTTCTCGCATAGCCTGTCTTTGGTTTAGTGCCGACATTTCACTCAAGGGACAACATGGAAAAGGAAAACTTTAATAACGTTCTGGAGTTTTGCCAGAATCAAGACAAATAGCCTTGGATTAAGTCCAGTAAAAACCAACATTTCACCACTGAAATAATTGTTCTCGTTTTCAGGTTTATAGTAAATGTTGCCAAAATGCTACTCTCCTTACGATTAACCAGTCACGGATATGAATAAATGGAGAGTGGGCATGAAGAAACATGGTGGAAAACTAAATTAATGTTGATAACTCACATCTAAGTGTTTTGCATGTGGACTTTGATTAACATCACTGAACTGGAGAGAAACCATGCATCACTTGCTGAATACTTAGCACCATGCTATTTTTCTTTGCCATAAATCAGATATTTAATGGCCTGACTGTAAAGCTAAAACTCTGATAGCGCTTTACTCTGCAATGATAATCTATGTTTGCTTATGTTGAAACTAATTTGTCAATGCCAGTTAACTATGTGTAGCATCTATAATGCTAACGCTTATCTAAAATACTTAGATTTTGTCCAGAAAAAGTGCTGAAAGTGCAAAGGAGAATTTAGAAGATGAAACATTGTTTCATATATGGGACAGGAGGAAAAGGGGGGAAGAATCTGAGCGAGAATTAGAGAGGATGCCTGCAGGGCAGACGAAACAAAAAACACTCTAAATAAGTGTGTAGGGGAGGAACCAGAAACCAGCTACTTCAAAATGAACCATCTGGGTACATGAAAGAGGGGGAGAGAGAGACAACAAACAAAAGCATCAAGGATGCCAGTGAGTGTCAGCCTTTCTCCTGTCCTCTGTTAGTGAGTAAGGGAAAAAGAGGAGAGGAGGAGGCAAATGGTAGACCCGTGCATATACAAACAGAAAGAGAGACAGTGAGCGAGAGAGATCTGAGGCAGACGGTTGAATGGGGCTCATGCAAACACCCGTATACCCTAAGGCAAAGCTCCGTGCCAGAGAAGTCACGGAGCCCTGCAGGCTGACAGTCATCGAGCCTAATGGGCCTGGCTGTTTACTCTGCAAAGCTGGGAGTGGATTAGAGGGGTAATTAAGGTTAATGATCCTCCTGCTACGCTCGGATGATCTGTGCTCAAGCACCACAGGGTGCGTGCTAATGCTAATGTTAAGCTACGAAACGACAGACCATGCACATGATACACATACACATGAAGCACTCATTATAATAAAGTTAAAATATTTTAATATGACAACAAAAGAAAATATCGTTTTTATAAACACAGTAAAAATAAGATAAACAGATATTATGCATGATTAATAAAAATGTATGACATGGCATTAAAGCAGGTTAAAATAACTGGTTATACTATAGCAAAACCTTCCTATCAATTTGATAAGGCCAAACAGAAACAGGACTCTGTTATCTTCTGATCAGTAGCCCATGACCTTAAACAGGGAGCCATTACTGGCCAATAAGAGACTAAGTATCCAGTGACAAGCATGCCTTAAATGTGATTAATCAATGTAAAACATTAAATTACGTCAAACAACATTCACTTAGGCTGGCGCCAAGCAAATTATCACTGCTGCTGAACATGAACAATTATTGCCATTGATCCAAACTTACCATACCTCTTTTTACTTTTAACAATATAGGATTGGAAGAGAAATTATTTAATTAAACAATTATTTTATTCTGAGTCATTTAGAAATCAGTTTAATCATATACCAGGACAAAACATGTTCATAATGTATTTTTATCAAACAATAATGTCATAAAATGGGCGGCACGGTGGCTTAGTGGTTAGCACGTTCGCCTCTCAGCGCTAGGGATTCCCGGTTCGAATCCCCATCTGGGTGGAGTTTCCATGTTCTCCCCGTGTCTGCGTGGGTTTCCTCCGGGTTCTCCGGTTTCCTCCCACAGTCCAAAAACATGGATCAAGTTAATTGAATTCTCAAAAATTGCCCCATATAGAGTGTGTCTGTGTGAGTGAGTGTGTGCCCAGCGATGGATTGGCGCCCTGTCCTGGGTCTATCTGCCCAGCGCCCGAAACGTTCTCCCCTGGATGGGCATGGGGAACCCCACCGCGACCCTAATAGAGGATAAAGCGGGAGATAATGAATGAATGAATGAATGAATAATGTCATAAAATCCACCTGCAAAGGCCCCTAAAGACCTCTGAAGATAGGCATGTGCTATCTGGCCTCAAGACATGAGCAACATTTTTTTTTGCAAGATGGGACCTCAATGGATTGGCCATTTAGCAAATCAACAACCCAAACCCTAATTTATAAATTCTCTTGTTTATATGTCAGAAAGTGTTATCTACTGTAGCTGAAATAGGACCTGCTGTTTAAGTAGATAGCACATGTCAGAGTAACACCCACTTTAATGACGGCACCTTCACATATTACTCAAAGAATCTCACTGCCTCTTTTGGTTTCCTTTCTTCACTAAGGGTGTCCTGGTGCCAGCTTCTCCAGAAAAAACCTTCACACATGATGTAAAAAACATGACTCATCAAATAAACTTATTTCACTGCTTCATAAATTAGTTCTTGTGTTCAAGTTTTCAATATAGCACTCAAGTCTTTGCTATATGCAGCAAACTGGTGCAATTTCTTTTCTGATACTTTTTTATCAGATCCAGTTTAAGCTTAATTAGTCATTTGTGTAACTGATATTCATGTTTAGACCAGATACACTTTTGCTCTCCAAGTGCATCAATAAGGTTAAGCAACCTTTCACTATTTTATTCCCAGGACCACTTTTAAGTGATACTAACAACTGCACCAGTGAAACACCAAAAAAGACCTGTTACTAAGATGATTTAGTTTAATCACCATATTTTGCCTAAAAGAAGAAGGTCTTCTTTTAAAAATGCACATTCAAGAGATCATTTTGCATAAAATATATTACCACAGGTAACACTATAACAGCATTCACCTGTCTGTGGTTTTAATGTTGCTGTGATTTTGCTGTAATTGATTTAATTCAATGTCATACAGATTAATTTTTCTAAGATTTAATCATTAAAAGAGTATTTATTTATTTATTATACAGCAGATACTGACTGCTGTTAGTGCAAGATGTGCTGTTTCCATAAAATGTCAAATATACATTTATATAAATTGCTGTTGTAAAAATAATTAATGTTCCTTACATGATGCTATAAAAGTTTTGCTAGAAGTCTTCAAGCCAGACATCTCATATTTTCTCAAAGACATATGAGAACACATCGGCAGAGGGCAATCTCCATGGATGTTATCTTTGGCATAAATCATCTTTAATGTAACCACAGTTATCTAATTATACTCCATTGCATAGCACATGTAACAAAAGGCCCTTCCATCTTCAAAAGGAGCATGGTCATTTTTCACTGTATAAGCTAATCAATTGAATAGGACATCAAAAATTCAATTTGAAGCGCCAATTTTTTGCTCTTACTCCTCTTTGAAACACTGCAGTAATAGCAACAAAGTGCTTTTTTGTCAAAAATTTACTTTCTGAGAATGGAGTGAGGGCTCGGGGCAGCACATTTGAGTCTGTGAATGACGGGACACATCAGGCCTAAGTGAATTATGACCCTGTTAAACTGGGTTTTAGTGCCATCCACAGCAGACACATTTTCTTGTCTTTTCCTGTAATTTTTGAAAGCCTTTTTGCTGTAATAAAATATCATTTTTTTCCTGCATTTGTGCATTAAACGTCCATTGTCTTCATTTTTTTACCAATGATAATCACATTGAGTGTTGCTTCCACCTCTAGACCTTTGTACTCTCTGTGTTAGATCACTTTTCCTCTGTAGCGATGACATTGGGGTTCTCTTATTCTCCCTCCCTTTCTCTCTCTCTTTTACTCATTCCCTTCCTCCATCTCGCTCTCTCTTTTTCACACATACACACATACATGTACACATGCACATACATATACACACACACATATACACACAAGACTTTCTTGCGTTCATGCTCAATGAACAATGTGTATGATGTCACTGTCCTGAAGAGTGTTTGTAGGCTACATGAGGCTGTCGCAAAAAGCTCTGATGTCCCATAAACCAGCTCTTTACCTATAATTCCCTGGGACCAGATTGGGAGCAGACACATGTCCATCTCTGCATTATATCTCAGTGCAAACCCCAAATTGTCTGTTAACTGCCAGCGGCATGTTATCAGTGGTGATGTTTGTAAAGCGATGATGTCCCCTCCAGGTCCTGTTATGGCAAGAGCAGAACATATTCACCTTTATGCCTTATAACCCACAGCCTCCCCACAGATGCTGCTTGCTGTTATTAAGCTGTGAAAATATGACAGCTGGCAGAGAGGCGACTGCAGAGCTATTGAAACCCAAATGTGTATGGCAGCAATCAGGCTGTTCTTAATTGTTTCCGAATGAGAATGGGAGATCATTAAAAACAATGGATGAAACAAAAGATTACAATCTGAATGATGCAACCTGATTTCCCTTGCTGTGTGATTAACAATCTATAGAGCTTATCAACAGGTCAGACAGACTTCAACTGATTATATTATTTCACTCAAAAAACTTTGCTGAGCCCCATTTATCACTTCACCTTGCAATCATGAGTGAACAGTCTTGATGCCAGAGGCAGCAGAGCATGTCTATCCATAACCCCAGCTTCATCACCTGCAGTGGCTTCTGGAATCTATTCATCTTGTCAGCATGTTGCTGTCACTCCTACTGAGCTGAAATCAATCTAAGTATATGCAGAGAAGATGGCTTTTATGCAGATGCATATCAAACTGTGTTGTTGCTGTTAAATACAAAATATCTAGAAATTGGAGATCATTGGGGGGAAGGGGGCTTCAAGCACTATAGTTGTTCTGAATCCTCATTTGATTGAGACCCAAGACACAAAAAAGAAATAGGGACAAAGAAAGGGTAGTTTCTGAAGAATGTACTGTGGTAACACAGTGGAACTAACAGGCCAACTAAGGAAATTGCATGAAGGATTTCTGTCAGACTGGACAACTGCTTCATTATGTCAGTGATAGGCAGCTGCAGGTGGGTTTGTCACCCCTCCTTCTTGGCATCTCCCTTCAATGACAGTCAAATATTGCAGGTTGCAGCATCCCTTTCTCGTCACCATGGTCACCATATTTCACTTTCCTCAAGTACTGCTCACGGGTCTGGCAGCACCATCAGTAAAAACAATAAACAACAAAACTCACTCACAACACTCCCACCCATGTCTGAAGATCAATATACCAGTCAGTCACACTAGGCTGCTACTGAAGAGAAAGCAAATGCATGTTGTCAGAATTTCATTAAACTAGCAAGTTCAAGTATAAATGTAAATAGTGTGTAGTCTTGTACATTTTCAGAATTTTAACACTAGTGGCTTTTTTAATATCACTTTACTTGTCTGTTGATATTGATGCAAACATCTCAAAAATGTTAACTGTAGAACCATGTATTTAATTTACACCAAATTTCATGATTTTAAACATTTGTTAATGGAAATACATTAAAAAAAAAAAACATTGTTTATTTAGCATTTATTTGTTGGGCATGATTATAAATTTTACTCATTGTTCAAATTGTGTCATAAGCTGTTAATGGGACCAATGTGGAATAAAAATATCCTTTCCGACACCAATTCCAGAAATTGTATTGATTAACCATAAATTTAGTGTTAAAGCTTCAGCGAAATAAATAATAAGAGGAAGCTTTGCAGAATGCAAAATGTATTATTAATAAGTGTATGTGTATATATTGATTAACTTTTATAAGTATTAATATATTAATTCATATGTTTACCAAACTGTGTTAAGTAGACTAAAATAATATTATTCGCATAATTAAATAAATATTTTTACAGTGTTTTGGTCCCGTAGTCCTTGACCTGGTTCTGGAAGAGAGAGAAAACTGGTGAGAGAATGGTTCTTCCAAACACCTTTTAGCACAGTGTGCCAGAGCCCCGAAAACAGAGCTCCAAAATACCTGCTTCAGCCCTATAGTAATCAAATTCAACCCTTCACATGAAAAGCTAAGTGAAAGATTCTCTCTCCAGGGAGAAGATAACAGGGGTTTTCATTCTTAAATGATACAATGCTGAAAGGGAAAAGGGAGTTTAAAGAACAAAAATAAATAAATGCTAACAATGGAAACAAATGAAAGAGATTTCGTTTAGTTTGGGAAATTGAAACAATAATCTTGGCTGCTAAATATATAAAAAAAAAAAAATAAATTAGGCCGCTGTGTCAGTAGCCTACTGATAACTGTTATTATAATTAGTTGAATATTCCTAAGGCAGGCGGCACGGTGGCTTAGTGGTTAGCACGTTCGCCTCTCAGCGCTAGGGATTCCCGGTTCGAATCCCCATCTGGGTGGAGTTTCCATGTTCTCCCCGTGTCCGTGTGGGTTTCCTCCGGGTTCTCCGGTTTCCTCCCACAGTCCAAAAACATGGATCAAGTTAATTGAGTTCTCTAAATTGCCCCATATAGAGTGTGTTTGAGTGTGTGAGTGTGTACCCAGCGATGGATTGGCGCCCTGTCCTGGGTCTATCTGCCCAGCGCCCGAGACGTTCTCCACTGGATGGGCATGGGGAACCCCACCGCGACCCTAATAGAGGATAAAGCGGGAGATAATGAATGAATGAATGAATGAATTCCTAAGGCAGATATGAGAAGTGATGTATGCAATGCTGTTTGCATGGGTAATGTTGTTAATAACTTTTAGTTGAATAATTAACCACGTTCAAACGCGGGATTTTTCTTCGGTAAGTCTTAATTCATGTGGATTTGGTTTGAACGTTTAATGGAGCTTTCACACCGGTTCCACGGCGCGTGTAAACAAGGCACTACATCATCACGCCGCGCGGCCTCGAATCATGCGCCTCTGATGAGCGGACAGTAATAAGCTTTCATTCTCTCGTTTGTCAATTAGCAGCAGCGGCGGCGAAGGAAGGAGAGAGCCGTCCAGCTGAGAGAGCACAATAACCCGCAGCTGCGCTGGAAATACGCTGCTTGCTTTATTACTTGGCGACACGGAGAGACAGAGACGTATTTCAGTCATTCTCGGTTTAATCAGGGCCAAATTCCACGCGGCGAAACGCAGCCAGAGCCGCAGGAGGGAACCGTCTGTGCGGGGACACGAGAGCCTGACGCCACCTGTCGGCCAACGTGCACACACCAACAGAAGATAAGATGACATATTATCCCACACGTCGAAATTTGCATTGTTTCTGCAGTAGTATCAGGAAAAAAATGATTATATTGATATAGGCGTACATGTATATTTACAAAGTAAAAAATAACGGCACTACAGAATATTCAAATAAAATATTGCACATAAATGCAAGTGTATACTGTAGTATTAACCTTATTGCTATAAAGTATTATTCTAACCTTGTTTCACGCAGTTTCAGTTAAACAGACTGAATCATCCTATTGTGTGTTCTGTAAAAAACATTCATTCATTCATTCATTCAATCTCCCGCTTTATCCTCTATTAGGGTCGCGGTTGGGTTCCCCATGCCCATCCAGGGGAGAACGGTTCGGGCGCTGGGCAGATAGACCCAGGACAGGGTGCCAATCCATCGCTGGGCACACACTCACTCACACATACACACTCTATATGGGGCAATTTGGAGAATTCAATTGACTTGATCCATGTTTTTGGACTGTGGGAGGAAACTGGAGAACCCGGAGGAAACCCACGCAGACACGGGGAGAACATGGAAACTCCACCCAGATGGGGATTCGAACCGGGAATCCCTAGCGCTGAGAGGCGAACGTGCTAACCACTAAGCCAGCCTGCACTACAGAATATTAAAATAAAATATTGCACATAAATGCAAGTGTATAGTATTAACCTTATTGCTATAAAGTATTATTCTAACCTTGTTTCACGCTGTTTCAGTTAAACAGACCAGCAACGAGGCCCGCATCCTCCTATTGTGTGTTCTGTAAAAAACAAAAAGCAGAAAAATGAAGAAACTAATAATTAAATCTACATTTTAAATATATCACCTAACGTTACTTATAAAATGACTATGGTGAATTATACTACATGGCAAAAACATTGGTCAGTTTACTATAACTGCCAAATAATAAACAGATCAGAACACTGACCTCACGCATGAAGAGACACTGACATTCGTTAGGACATGATATTAATTTATATAAATTTTAATAAATATAATTAATTTTAATGTACTTTATATCATATATGTGTAAGCCGGACAATTAAGGTTTAATCATTTGTCTTGTCAGTGTGTTTGACACACTTGTAAGTTCTTAGTCCCTTTGCAGGTATAGCAGCTTTCACTTTTCTGGGTATAAAGAGAATGCCTGAGGAAGTTTATGCCCATTTATCCAAAAGTACATTTGTAAGATCAGACACTGATGTGGACGAGCCGTCTCACAATTTTTGGAGTTGAGTTCGGCTGAGGTCAGGGCTCTTTGCCGGCCATTTAAATGACCATTCTCTTGCTCACACTAGTGTTGTTTGTGGTTTTGTTTCTATATTTTTAAACCAAAAACTTCCACTGCCGACCTGAGTAGATTCCAAAAACAGTGTCTTTGTCATGTAATGTATAAATTATTGTTTTCCAAAATGTGCAGTAAGAAGATTGTTATGATCGCAAGGAATTACAAAAAATACTAACTAAAATCTCACTGTCACCCAAGACCCCAAAAGGCTATAAGGTCAAGCTGGGGAGTGAATAAGGCAGTTGCACCAGGCTGTTTGTTAATATAAGGGTTTGCCCATGACTTTTAACCCTGATTGACCTTTTCACACTGTTCTACTGGACAAAAGAACAGCCAATTCTGCCAGCCTTCCAACTCCCTCCCCAAGAACCATTCACAATCTCATTGGCAAAGAAATCATTAGGTCAGCCTTGAGAAAGAGGGCCAGGGGAGAGTTTTACCCAGCCAAACACTATCATGAGAAAGTGTGTCCGTTCTAATATTCACAGATACAGTTACACCAAAGTGAGAATGAATCATCTTTTAATTGCATTCTCTCTTACCCCCTGTTTTCTCTCCATCCACTTTCACCCCTGCCTCTCCCTTTCCTTTCCTCTCTCACACATCCACTGGACATCAAGTCACTCTATATTGTTCTCCATTCATTATTAGAAGCAGAGCACCCCATTTTAGCCAGGCGTTCATTTACAATTAATCTCTTCAGCAGACGAATCTGAGACCCACTTATTTTAAATGATCCTTTTATTTTAAAGGTTGAAGCCGGATCATTTATCTGCGAACTTTGTCAGTCAGCCATGAGAAAAAAAAAACTCACCTGCCACGTGTATCTAAAAATAAAAGCCACAGTGAAACCGTAGCCAAGCATTTAAGAGGGGCAGTGTTGCTTTCTCACTCTGTATGTCTCACTCTCCCAGTCAACCACAGGAGCCAGTGGTGTTGAAAGCTAATACCAAATCCATTTTTTTCACTGGCTCGCTTTTGCAGTTGTCACCTATCCCAGATCTGGTGAGCCATCACCTGCACTGTCAGGATCCCAGTTGAAACAGATTGAATTCTGATTGATTTCTGCTCAGGAAAGAGAGGGGAATTTAAAGGTCTTCCTTTTTAATTGGGTATTTGGTGTGTGCTGATGAGGACAGTGTCCATCCCCAGGGATCCTTTATGGGGCAATAATGGCGCTTGCTACAGCTTCGTCTGCTCTCTCTCTGGAAGGCCATAACCCCACATTTGTTCTGAGTGCTTTTCTATTATACATTGATAGTTGAGAATCAATCAATATGGAAAAGGGAAACGGAAAACCCAGCAAAACCAACTTCTTAAGTGTAAAACGCCTCTTAATACCAGAGCTTTCAAACAACTTAACCTCAGTGTTGTTTTTTTCCTTCTGTTGCTCTACTGGTATGTCTTTGGAAGTAGATGAATATTAGACCAGTAAATGTTTTTTTAGCTTAAAAGATAGCGAGTGACTGTAGTGATACATACACAAATACCCCTATAAAAAACATTTTACTGCAGGTAGAGTCCATTTTACAAGAGAACATAAATCACATATTGTGGATAAGAGTAAGACGGTAGTCTCAGCAAAACTGTCAGCATTCTGTAAAAAGTATTTTGCCACCACATCCCCCCTGATTGATCAAGATATGAAGTTACAACACTTTACAATGTAGTTAGCTGCTAGTATAAACTGTAAGAAATGAAAATTGCATGTATTTAAGTATAAAACAGACATTACCAACATAATCAATAAAACCATATAGTATTTATTTACAGTGCTCAAGCGAAAGGTACTTGAATATTCCATCATATAGAACAACAGATGTGATGCTTAGGGCAGAATTGAGATTAGTTTCATCTATTTTAGTAACATTAAAAATCCATATATCCACTTGGTTGTCCTTCATAATCTTCATCATCCCCATGCTCATCCTCACTGATAGATGTTCTATGCACTTCATTTTGTCTTTTAGGAGGCTCTTGGCCTTCATGAGATTCTACAACATAATAAAAAATAAATACAGTTAGTGTTACAATTAACAATCTAAAGGACCACAAAAGTAATATGAAAGTGTAAATAGTGTAAAAGTGAAATAGCACATTTACAAGAGACCTATAAATAGTTTTTGGGGTTCATTTAGTTTGTGTCAATTTAAGTGTCTTTATAAAGATCTGCACTGTCTGCAGTCACCTTTTTCCAGATTCAAGTGCAGTGGGGACATTCCGGGAATTGTCAAAAAGGGCGGAGGGATAAAATGCTTGTGGCTCAGATAAAAGAGAGAGAGAGTATGGATGCAGACCCCCGAGAGAACGAGATAAGAACCAGACAGTCACACCAATGGTCTGCCATGTAATACACACATTGCTCCACTCACCCCCGATCCATTCCTTTCTGTCTCCCCATCAGAATCTTTTAACCTCCTGTCATCACTAATACTGTATTCTTCCAGTAGTAAGTCAGTGACTGGTGTAAGTCTATCTGCTGTTCTGTGGGATTTCTCGGAAAGCCAAGTTCACCTTTACTGGTGCGAAGATGGCAAGCATAGATATATGGTCAAAATCGATTTGCCTTTCATTGTAAATTCTCATTCATGTCCTCTGCAGCAGTACGAACTACAAAAATGACATATGATGCCCTAATAACAAAATCATCATAAACCTCAGAAACAAAAAAATTAAACATCCGCTGAAGTAATTTACACATTTTATTCAACATGTAAATTCTGTTCACAGCAATATGCTGTTATTTTCTGTTACATTTAGTTGTTTTAAAGCAGGCACTTTAAAATACAGAGTTGTTCATACAGCACCCCTGGAACAATAAGGGTTTTTCAGTGGCCTTTGGATTTGAACCCACGACCTTCAGATTGATAGAACAAAACAATAACCACTAAACTTTGACACTTCATATAAGTGTAATATTCATCTATGGCTGTTTAACAGATACCTTAATAAGAAATTCACTTTTTAACTTTCTAAGTTAAAGTTTTCAGCCAATTATCTTATATTCCAAATGTTTGCATCATCTAAAATACTAGGAGAACAATACTAATGAACATTAGTATTGTGTGTGTGTGTGTGTGTGTGTGTGTGTGTGTGTGTGCACGTGTGCACGCATCAGACATACCTCTGTGCATAACCCTTAATCTTGCAGAGGCAAAAACCTCACCATAGGCATTTCTGGCAGTACATGTGTACACTCCTGCATTGTTAGGGCCGACCGCATGGATCTGAAGCCAGCTGGTAAGCTCAAAGCGCCTGGAGCCTCTATGTGTCTGGAATTATACAAAACTGCAATCATTAACCATGTGTATGTATAAATATTCCTTGAGGTACTTTATCCAATGTTGTCAATTATAAGCAAAAAGCCACCTGTTTATTACTGCTTTTTAGAATGTGTTTAATATATATATATATATATATATATATATATATATATATATATATATATATATATATATATATATATATATATATATATATATATATATATATATATATATATATATATTACATCATATTACATCTTGGAGAATGTAGATTATAGAGATTATACAATAATAAATCTATTAGTGTGGTTAACTAATAAAGTAATGCATAAATGATTATATCCATATGTTCTGTTCTATAACAAGGAAGTCACTGTAAATCTTTTCAATTTTTACAAACCTGTGTAGCTTTACTTGAATCCTCAACAGCAAGGAAAGTGCTGTCTCCTTCTTTCTTCCAGTGTATGGATGCCATTGGGTATGATGACACCTCACAGGAGAGAAGAACGTCGTTTCCCTCTAGTGCAATGATGTCCCGTGGTGCATATGTGATTAGAGGCTCTGTAGATTTCAGAGGTAACATAAGACAGATGTTAATAAACAGACATGGATCAAAAATAAATACAATATGCAATGCTTGGGACTAGGGTCGCGGGGGTTCCCGCATTTCACGGAGAGAACGTTTTTAAGTGCAGAGGGTGCCAATCCATCGCTGGGCACACACACATACACATACACATAAACTATGATTTTTCATAAGAAATGTTTGGCCATATGGAAATTGTATTAAATAAAAAAGTAATAAATACAATAGATAAACTCACTTTCTTTGCAAGGTCCACGATGTGCCAGTCCAACCTTCTTCTGTTCACTCAGTTTGTGCTGGATTGCCCGTAGCTGGCAAATATTCTCATAGGTTTTACCATCCGAGCCACAAACCATCTCTTGCTTGGTGCATGTACACACTGGCTTCGACTCTTCCTTTAAAGTGAGGTCTCTGTGTGAGATTCTACATCGAAGTCCCTCAGCACAGAGGCCAAAAAATGTCGACCCGGTCCAGGGCTCCGGGTCACACAACTGGCCCTCTCCGTTGCCACATTCCCAACAACAACCACACAGGTCCTTCACTCGACCTGAAACACAGTTCTGGAGCAGCTTGGCATCTGGACACAGCTCAGGCTTGCACTTTGCTGGACACCGTTCACCAGGACGTATCCCCCTCTGCCAGTCTAAATGCCGCAGATGGTCGAGAGGAAATGACTCAGTGAGAGAGGCGAGCAGCAGTGCTAGCATTGCTAGCAAATGTGGCATTGTCTATTGCTGAAGCTATTGACAAACCTTACTGATCCTTTTCCTCAAGAGTCAGTGACTTGTCTAAAACAGCGACTGAAGCTTTTATCTTCACACCGGCGGACAAGCACTTAACAGAGATGAGTGATCCTTAGCAGGTTACAGGCCTCAGAGTCCCAGACTGTTTGTGACAGAGCTGGCTACAGATTTCCAGCAGCGTAAAAGTAAAGCAGCTTATCTGCTTTCATTTCCAGGTTAAACTCTTCCTCCAAACAGAACAGTTAGATATCTGTCCTGCCCAGGCGAGTGTATGGCTGAGAAACAGTTGAGCATTTGCAATGGAAAAGAAAATCAAATCCACTGGAATAGAAACCCTTCTTAAAATGCAGGGGGTCTACTGAAGGTGCAGGCAAGGTGTGAAATTGAGTCAGCAACAGCCAATCGAAATGTTCTGTCTCAGTTTGGGAGGGGAGTGCATGGGCACTAACCCAGCCCAAAATGTTGCAGTTAGCAGGAAAGGTCATAAATTTTGTCTGAAACACCTGGTCCTAGCAGAGCCCTGATTACCTGCAGACCCAGGGGTTTTTATGGCTCCAAATGGGCCAGTAAAACATGATTATATTGTAGAGTCACGTCGTAACCTACGTCAGATTTTCTTTTATGAGAATCAAATAGACCATTTGTTGTGTGCAGCAGCAGTGATCTAAAAACAACACATGATTAAAAATAAATGAACACATTAGGATTATTTTTCACAATAGCATATGCAATCAAAACGTTACTTAATTTGAATGACACTAAAAGCTTTATTTAGTAGTAACTGAAAAATGCTGCCCTTCGCTCACTAATCTCTCCAAGCTTACCTGCCGTTCACACCTCTCCATGTTAGAGCAAAACAAACAATTAGTGGACCATTAAGGGGCTATTGTTAATTGTAGATAATCCATCATTAATATTGATTAGCTGCAGTGAACAGATTTCATTCAGCACATGCCTCCTAATGAGTTGGTCTTAGTAGAGCTAATTGCTTCAGGCCATCACAGTGGACCTCTGGAATGAATGGGCTATGAATTGGGGTGTAAAGGGAGGGGTTAGAGGCAACATTTCACCCAGCAGTGTTTATGCACATTGATAATGAGAGAAGAATAGGTTTGTATTCAGCATGCAGATAAAGTTCTTCTAAAAACAAAAAGGATATGTTATATTATTTTTATTAAACTGCTGTAAACTGTAATAGCAGAGTACTTTTCCTTTTTACAAACATGCATCATTGAGAATCACTAATAATTAGACCTGTAAAAAATAGATATGTGTTAATTTTTTTGTTGCACACACAAACACGTTTTAAAGCCATACATTTTAAGGTAAATTTTATCCAAGTGAGAAAATTCAATGTTATGTAGTTCTAACAACAACAATACATTTTTTATTTTGTCAAATCTCATGAATGAATTTACAAACCACGTAAACTTACTGATTACTTTGAAAAGAAAAACAAATGCCAGAATTAATAAAATAATTTTTTTTCATTAAAAAATTACATAGTTTGTGTTATATTCACATCTTTTTTTTTGCACCAGATGGACACATGCACGTCATCCCAGTTATGTGCCTTAACAATAAGCAATTATAAACAAATGGCAATATGACTGCATTTATTTACTTCTTGATGGTTTTCTGACTAAATCTTTGTTCTTAGGACTGTTTAAAGATTTCTGTTTGGCAGTTTTTTTCTTTGAGTAGATACATATAATTATGTGCATTTTGAGTGTGGATGTGTGTGTATACTTAATTTGTTTTTAATAATCACAATCAGTCTTCTTCTGTAATAATCAATGAGACTCAAAAACATGTGGCAACACCCAGATCTGAAAAAAACCTTACCTTTCAGAACTCACTAGGTCAATAAGATCCACCTAGTAGACTCTACTCCTAAAGTTTTATCCTTTGGGCTGAGACTGTCAGATTTTGATTTAATACCTGCTGTTTTTTGATGACATACCAAGTATGCAAACAGGTTTTTAAGGGCCTCAGATTCTCCACAACTGCACAGTGGGGATAAAGTACTTTCTCTATGGCTATCATTGTCCTGGAGTCAAACTCAACTCTGGTGCTTGTTACAAAAAAGCAATTAAAATGTAAAACACTGTTACTTATATAGTTACTTTTTTGTGATATTTCATTGCAATTTGCAATTGCTCAACACTAGAAATTCATGAAACATAACCCAGCTATAGACGTTATTGCATGCTGTAGTTGTGAGCATGAACATGACATTTTGGTATTAATATGAAGTAATATACAGGCTTAATTCTCTTACAAGAAAAACGAGGAAAAAGGGTGTGGTAGTTTAGTATTGGTGTTGGGCTAAGAAGCTGTAGGTTGGAGGTTTGAACCTTAAGAGGTACAGTATAATGGTTGATTCTTATGCCCTGACCCCAACCACCAAGTTGTATCTATATCACCTTGAAAAGAGCATCTGCAAATAGACCCAATGTAATGTAATGAATACAGCATGAATATATAAGAAACTGGGTGTGGTAGCTCAGTGGTTAGGGGGTAGAGGTTGGGGGTTGAAATCCTTAGTTCACTAAATTTAAGCAAGGCACTTTATTTCAATGCTCTATAGGTGCTACACTATGAGCCCACACTTTACTAAAATAAACAAAAGTGATTACATAAAATGTTAATTAAATTATTTATTTTAAATACAAAATGCACAAATTCAAGCAATTACTTTCATGTGCAGACGTGTTTGCAACTCTAAGTGGAACTTAGTTATCTTATTTTGGTCCTACTTAATAATAAAACTTATGATGATATAATATAGCCTTTTGAAAGAAAAAAGAGCTGGAATATCACAGACAAAAAATAGCCATGCAGTAAAATACATTATCTTTGCTACAATGTAGATAAATGGGTTCATTTTACAAAGGCTTTGGATAACTTGTTTCAACATGTGAAATTATTGGCAGCTTGAAATTTTAACTAATTAAAATCTCAGTGTAACAGCCAGGATGCACAAATATGGAAATAGTTCAATCTTTTAGCAGAAAATGATTAAAAATTCAACACAACAGTTTACCTAATCAATGTTCCCTAACTCAGACTATAAGTAAAACCTCTAGTTTTTTTGTTGTTAGCTTTTTTGTTACATTTTGAGGAATCTGAAGAGATTCAATATGTAGTATTTAAAAAGTGGGCTCTGAACACAGAGTAAGTGAGAAACAGTGACAAAAATTAAAAAACATACAAATTTAAATACATATTTTTATCTTATGCTAAAGCTTTTTTTTTAACAATTATAATAAAGAGCAGCTGTTTAACTAGGGTGTCAATGGTTTTGTAGAAAACTGTATAAAGGCATGTAAGCAATTAGTTGTTATTGCAGATAATGTATCCTAGAAAATGAATTTAAACTGCAGCATTTCCTTGCTGTTTTCATTAAACTACTATAGTCAAAGTAAAGACATTTTACATGAGTGAGCAGGGATCTGCCTTCTAGTAAACTGCGCAGCATGGTGGCACTGCTAATCGGCAAAAAAACTGTTGACACCAGATGTTTTAAGTGCATATCTCACTGTTACATTAATCGCTTCACCATATAACAGGTAGATCTGGCAGCACGCATGGTATTTCCCAACAGTCACACCCAATGCCTAGCTAGAGCTGAATAATTAAAGTGATTGTGTATACAGTAATTCATTTGAAGTGCTCTCTCATTATTTTTCCCCTCGGGAAGGTTCGAGCGGGAAAAGCAGTACTGTGAAATGCTCTTAAATAAATAAAATAAGCACTCTGCTTCATACTAATGAGACTCAGGAAAGATATACAGCTCTTTACAACCATTATACAATTTATACATGGCATACAGATGTCTAAATATCAGTGTGTGTGTGTGTGTGTGTGTGTGTGTGTGTGTGTGTGTGTGTTTGTATAAAAACAAAACAACTCCTGAGGATAAATTGACAGGAGCAATTCTTACTATTTACTATTTAATATTTACTTTTTTTATTTAGCATAATTTGTTACATTAACTTTTGTTCAAAATCAACACCTTGTCAATCACAACGATAATTAATAACTGAATATTTTAAAACTACATAAAATTAAATTACAGCTTCTTGTAAACATCTTTATGACATGATGATTACCTTAAGAATTACAATAAGTCTCAAACAAGAGATTCATTTTCCACTCTTAGTGGAGAGAAGTGTGCATGGGGAGAAGATGGAGGAAATTAAATTGAACGGCTTAATTCAGGATAGCAAATATAGATGAACATTATCAAACAATAAATTTGCATCTATTGGACTCTGGTGGGCTATTCATATATCCTCGGTACATTTGCCCATCAGAATGTATAGTGAGGAATCTATGGTATTTTTAATGTACTCATTATCATAGCACAAGGTAAACTACAGCATAGTCAGCATTGATGTCCTTCAGGGACCTCCATAGAGCACCGCAAGATAAACAGCAAAACATTTATTCTATAGCTTGTCACTTTATCTGTAAAACCAAGTGATAAATTTAAAGTATAAAATGCAAAAGTCATGTCAGGGAGTAATTAAAATAATAATGCACCATCAACTCTAAAAAGATTTACACCAAGACTTACTAAGTAGAACCCAAAACATGCAACCTAAGCTACACTTAGCTAGCATTTCTGTTTCTTTTTACAGTATCTGTGAAATTATAAGAATTCTTGTGTGGGTTGTTTGATGTTGATGATTCTTAATGCTCTAATGAGAAGACAAATAAAACTCCTGTGTAAACACTTAATGGATTAATTGCATTTTTATAATAAAATTAATAAAATAATTAATAATTATTTTTAATTTATTTAACAAATTAATAAGTTATAATTTGAAACATTGTAGCCAAATGTGGCATCACAACTCAATAACACATTTACGTTTTTGATTGACTTTCCACACTTTCATTCTCATACATACCTTATGTATAATTAATACATAATTAATAAGTAATATAATAATATGATGACCCCAAAGGGTCTTAAGCTTGAGTTACGAGCCATTTAGCACTATCATATATATATATATATATATACATATATATATATATATATATATATATATATATATATATATATATATATATATATATATATATATATATATATGCAAAGTAATGCATGCAGCCATGCAGCATTTTTCTTTTCCTTTCCTTCTCCCATACTGTAATGGCATATTAAAATGCCACACTTCCTTTACCATACCATATGAATCATTACATTGCATTATCTATGCATTTGCATAATATATATTTCCAATTTTGGTATTAGGAATCCATTACTGGCACTTACATCCCATTTTGATGATGTAACATATTGAAGAAAGACAGTGGAAAAACAAACATTGAGTGTACATGAAACATCGTCTCCCAGGCATGGTGTTGTGCAGCACTAAAGTTCTACAGTTACACAAACTTTGCTTTCGCCTTCTCTAAATCAAACCCCTTTATGTGTGCTTGCCATCTGTTCCGCAAGAATCTGTTTCACTCTCCAAGCCAAGCCCAGTCTTTATTGGTCTTAATGGCGCTATCAGCTGAGCCGCCAAACCCAATTACTGCTTAAAAAGGGAGGCCACCCCAGCTAATCATGGCCGTCTAACCTGATTTGGCTGTGATGAAGAGACGGGATAAAGAGCAGTTAATGGAGGGAGAATGATCTCACAAATACAAAAAACTCAATTCATTTCTCCGGGAGGGAAATCTGTCCGATTCAGCTCTAATGGAGTGGAGTTTCATTAGACTCGGGGCCTAAGCAGCCATCCCATCTCCTCCTTATCATCCCAATGACAAATACTATCAAATATGTGTGAGTCCTCATTTGGGTCGTGTCCTAAAAGAAATGTAGCCAAGCATTATTTACAACAAACCTGCTCATTAAACTAAATGCGATACAACACACTTTGTTTCTCAGGTTTAAAATCTTTTATAGCACATTCTGATTTCTATTCTGTCTAATTGTTCAATAATGACAGAAACTAATTACAGGAATTATTAACAAATAAAGCATTCTAGCTTTTAAATGTCTTTCCACAAGTACTATAAATGAAATACACATTTCAATGGGTTCAGAAAACATTTCATTATCGACTTTAAAACCACTCCTCTGAATACAGAATAGTCCGCACCAGAAGGTATTCATATACAGGCTATATAATATAGGACATTTGCTTCCATTAAATACTATTCACATACTACTTACACATACATTATTCATTCATTCATTCATTATCTTCCGCTTTATCCTCTATTAGGGTCGCGGTGGGGTTCCCCATGCCCATCCAGGGGAGAACGTCTCGGGCGCTGGGCAGATACACCCAGGACAGGGCGCCAATCTATCGCTGGGTACACACTCTATATGGGGGAATTTGGAGAACTCAATTGACTTGATCCCTGTTTTTGGACTGTGGGAGGAAACCTACACGGACATAGGGAGAACATGGAAACTCCACCCAGATGGGGATTCGAACCGGGAATCCCTAGCGCTGAGAGGCGAACGTGCTAACCACTAAGCCACCGTGCCCACATACATTATATATATAATTATTACTATTGTGCAACAACAAGTTCAAGTATTTGTCACTATCCGTCATAAAATGTGTATCCACAAAGGCATCAGTTGGGCAGATCTGCCATTCTATCCCACAGGCGTGCAGGAGGAAGCAGAAGGGCAGAGTAGCAATGCTGGCCAAAGAAAAGCCCTGCCAGGCCTTACAGACGGACATTAGGCCGAGCCGGAGTTAAAATCCTATTAGTTTGAGTTGAGAATCAGATTATCGTCGTTGAGAATCACTCGTCTGGCAACTAGGGTCTAATTTGCGCCAATCAACAGCAATTATTGAGGGGAAGGGGAGCATCTATTAGAGAGGCTCATCCACTTAGGCTAATGAATGGGGCAGATTCAATCTTTTGCTGCAGAGACATATAGGAGCGATGCAGCTGGAGGCGAATGCTCTGTACTGTAGGAATAAACACTGTTATTTATCAATGCAAGTTAAAAAAAATGGACTTTCATGTTAGGCCTTTACAGAAAGACCCTCCCTTGACCCTGTCATTTCAATTCACATCTATAAAAAACATTTCTAGCATGTTTACAAGTTTTTTTGATGTACAATAGAACAAATTCTCAGTTATTTAATGCATGGATATTCATGTTTTTTCTGATTAACGTTTTAAGACATGTTCTAAATGTTTATTGTCTTTTAAACAAAGACTACTGGACAGCAAATTGTGTATTTTGCTTACAATGTATTAAAGCACCCCATAAATGCATTTTTGTTACTGCTTTTAGCTCATTTGCTGCACTCTAATTGTAATAATAATATCATGAACCTGGGCTACATTACATCTAAAATGTTATTGTGCCCTCTGGTGGGGAAAACTGTCAACGTTCCCCGTAATTAGGAGTTATACAAAGTTATCCGCTTGTCCTCAATCATATCCAAACCCTTATCTACAAGTTTTAATATTTGTCAGACTAATACCTAATTTCGGTTGTGTGTTTAGATTTATACACTTCACATACATGCATAAGTATGGAAGCCCATTCAATAAAAAGTAAAATGCAAAAGTATCTCAGAATTTCTATAGTTCAGATACTTCGGCTTTTTTTTTCTTCTTAGTGAATTATTTTACTATTTATTAAATGTTCTGTACCGGGTCGGCTTAGTGGTTAGCACGTTCGCCTCTCAGCGCTAGGGATTCCCGGTTCGAATCCCCATCTGGGTGGAGTTTCCATGTTCTCCCCGTATCCGCGTGTGTTTCCTCCGGGTTCTCCGGTTTCCTCCCACAGTCCAAAAACATGGATCAAGTCAATTGAGTTCTCCAAATTGCCCCATATAGAGTGTGTTTGTGTGTGTGAGTGTGTGCCCAGCGATGGATTGGCGCCCTGTCCTGGGTGTATCTGCCCAACGCCCGAGACGTTCTCCCCTGGATGGGCATGGGGAACCCCACCACGACCCTAATAGAGGATAAAGCGGGAGATAATGAATGAATGAATAAATGTTCTGTACCGGGGCAGCACGGTGGCTTAGTGGTTAGCACGTTCGCCTCTCAGCGCTAGGGATTTCCGGTTTGAATCCCCATCTGGGTGGAGTTTCCATGTTCTCCCCGTGTCTGCGTGGGTTTCCTCCGGGTTCTCCAGTTTCCTCCCACAGTCCAAAAACATGGATCAAGTCAATTGAGTTCTCCAAATTGCCCCATATAGAGTGTGTGTGTGAGTGAATGTGTGCCCAGCGTTGGATTGGCGCCCTGTCCTGGGTGTATCTGCCCAGCGCCCGAGATGTTCTCCCCTGGATGGGCATGGGGAACCCCCCCCCCCCCCCCCCCCCCCCCGAGACCCCAATATAGCACAAAGCGGAAGATAATGAATGAATGAGTGTTCTGTACTGTATGCCATTCCCGGTTCGAATCCCCATCTGGGTGGAGTTTCCATGTTCTCCCCGTGTCCGCGTGGGTTTCCTCCGGGTTCTCCGGTTTCCTCCCACAGTCCAAAAACATGGATCAAGTCATTTGAGTTCTCCAAATTGACCCATATAGAGTGTGTGTGTGTGAGTGAGTGTGTGCCCAGCGATGGATTGGCGCCCTGTCCTGGGTCTATCTGCCCAGCGCCCGAAACGTTCTCCCCTGGATGTGCTCCCCCCCCCCCCCCCCCCCCCCCCCCCCCGCGACCCCAATATAGGACAAAGCGGAAGATAATGAATGAATGAATGAATGTTCTACATGTACATAGAAAGTACTGTAGCTGCATAGATTAGAAAAACCGCCAGACCTACAGATGGCAGTGTTTTTATGAAACAATTCGAATGTTTGAACAGCGTGAGTCGTTCTCCGAAGACAGTGTTAAGTCTTAATAGGGTTAAACTGACCTGGAATCAGTGCACCGCTCATATATCACTGACTGGAGATCGGACTCGGTCATGTAGCACAGTTCTGAGTTCAGGCTACGGCGACACGTCTGTCTGAAATATCGGTTTTCAACATGGCGACGGAAGTAGAGCAGATAAACACACAGGCTGGTGTGAATGTGTAATTAGTTGTTGGTCGCTGTAGAGTAGCATGCAGGAAAACAAACGCGCCATATTCACCGAAGGCATCGAAAACCTTTAAACATGGACAGCCAGGAACTCGAGCGTCTGTTTGACTTCCAGCGGTAAGCTTAACATTTCGCCTCAGTGGTAGTGTTTAGCTTGGATAGCTTAGCAGCTGAGCTGTTAACAGGGTTCAACACGCTTTAGTTTATTTAAACCTATCTGCTGTTAGATTTGTAATTAATATTCTAATATTAATCGATAAGCCTCGTGTGATCAGTGAATGACAACGTGTTCTAACATTTCAGTCTGAAGCACTGAACGTTCATGACATCGGATACAACTAATGTTAGCTCGAAGTTTTCATGTCATTTAAATCCAACTAACTGTTTAAAACACTCCACTTTATAGCCACAAGCTGTTTTAAACAAAATAAAGTATAACCAATATAGATAAAGGTATAATATCTAGACGGTCTGTAAAATAATAATAAGTATATATAATAATGATGATTTTTTTTTTTTGGTCGGAAATGTTTTTTAACAGGAGTCAATACAATAACATTACATGTACATACACAGTTACCTAATGCAAATAAAAATAACGATAAAATAAACTGCATATAAAGTGATCTATTTTGATATAAATATATACGGGGAAGGAGCAATTGGGGTTCTGTGCAGTTTAGCAAGACTGGTTCCTTAACTACAAGCCTACGAATTGCCCCATGACATAGGTGTCAAACTCGAGGCTCGTAGGCCATATCTGGCCTGTAATACAATTATATTTAGCCCTCGAGATCATTCCACATTGATCTATTATTTTTGTTATTAATGGCCTGACGATATGGGTTTCTTGGACCATGCTCATATTTTAAATTTGTATGATTTTGACAGGTGGCTTAGTGGTTAGCACGTTCTCCTCTCAGCACTAGGGATTCCCGGTTCGAATCCCCATCTGGGTGGAGTTTCCATGTTCTCCCCGTGTCTGTGTGGGTTTCCTCCCACAGTCCAAAAACATGGATCAAGTCAATTGAATTCTCAAAAATTGCCCCACATATAGAGTGTGTCTGTGTGAGTGAGTGTGTGCCCAGCGATGGATTGGGTCTTTCTGCCCAGCGCCCGAGACGTTCTCCCCTGGATGGGCATGGGGAACCCCACCGCGACCCTAATAGAGGATAAAGTGGGAGATAATGAATGAATGAATGATTTTGACAGGAACATTTTTATGGAGAGCAGAAAGGTTTATGCTTTTTGGCCTGTGACCTATATAAAGAAATGTATTATGTATTTTAGGTTTTAAAGTTTGTTTTGGTTTATTCCTAGTGGCTAGCTAACTAATAAATGACAAATGCTTTATTTCACGCCTTTTGAAACTAAATATAACAATCAAACAATATAACATGGAGTATGTAGTGTATTATCTGATTAATAACATTATGTTCAGTTTTAACATTTGGCCAGATATAGTGTTTTTTTACATTGATTTTTGAAAATTATTATTATATAATAACTGTATATGACAAGTTTATATAATTCAAAAGTTCTTATTGTAATTGTATAATAAAAATGTCTACTTGATCAGGTTGCCAAATGATGGTCTGGTTCTGCTTTTGCTGCTGCTGTATGTCCCGGTTGGATTTTTTTTGATGCTGCTTCGAATATTTATTGGTGTCCATGTATTTCTAGTAAGCTGTGCACTTCCTGACAGTTTTGTAAGACGGTAAGTAGAAAAGCAAATTTGAAGGCAAAATTATTTATTTCCATCTAGTTGGTACTTTATTTCAGAACTGTAAAATAAAAGAATCTTCTGGTTTTGTTCTCTTCCTAGCAAAATGTCAACTGCTTTTATTGACTTATAATGCAAACCATATGTTTAAAGAAATCAGTTGTATGTTGAAAATGTTAAATTGCTAACTTTGAGATTGCTTGGCTAAAAACCTTTTATTTTTTTATGTCTCAGGTTTATAGTTCGAGTCATGTGCTCTATCTTGGGCTTACATGTAAAACAGAGCAACCTCCGCTTAAGAGACAAAAATGTCAGGATGTTTGTCAGCAATCACATCACTCATTTTGATCACAACATTATTAATCTCCTTACCTCCTGCAACACAGTGAGTGTAGTCTCTCTCTTTCTCTCTCTCTCTCTCTCACACATACACACACACACACACACACACACACACACACTTAAAATAACCCTTTTATATCTACATTGGAGCATGGAAAGCGGCCTTTTTTCTAGAGTAGCCAAGTTGTAGAAGTAATGGGTTAGTGTGCAGCCCTATGTGCAGAATACAGACTCATCAGCAGATGGCACTAAATCCACCCTACTGCTCCTTTAATTTTACAATTCTATAGTAATTCTTTAACTTCACATTGTTTGGTAATGCTCATTGAGACTTGAAATTTTTTTTCTTTTTGCATCTTTTGTAGCCATCATTGGAGGGTCATTCAGGGTTTGTCTGCTGGGCCCGGGGGTTCATGGAGTTGGGAACTGTGGCAGGTAACAAAGCTGAGCTGGCACAGACCCTGCGTGAATATTGCTCAGTTTCTAAAGCTCTGCCCTTACTGCTCTTCCCAGAGGAGGACACCACCAATGGACGCACTGGCCTCCTTAAGTTCAGGTTAGAGTTATGATTGTAGAGGATTATTTATTTATCTATTGGATGTGGGATATTACAATTCTGTTAATTCATTATATGATTTGTGATTATGTTGTTTCAAATATTTTTATCTTAAACAGTGTAGAAGTTCCTTTATATATTTTTATAGAACTATAATTTCAGCACTACAGCATGAAAAGCTAAACCTCTGAACACAATAGATGTTTTAGGTATTTGTCCCTCTGTCTGAAAATATTGACGTTTGGGTAATCTGAGAGTTTATGCTATTGTGTGCTTTATGCCCTGCTTTATTTTTGCACAATGGCTAAGTACCAGATACAGGTCACACTTAGAGCAAATAATAATCGTTTACATTACAGTCGATTGTGTAAAATGCATAAAATCAATTTACAATGTTAATGGTAGGTTTTTTTTTATCTAATTAAACAAACTAAAGAAGATGTTTTAGAATATTTAAATATGCTCTTTAAATCCCAAGTCCACTAATCTGCTGGTAAACTTTGAAAACGGGCCTTTAAACAAAGGCCCAGGCAAAACAAAAAGTAATGCTAGCTTTTATAAAGCAAATGTCATTGTGCTGTGTAAATGTTTAATGATATTTATTTAACTTCAACTTGGATGATGATGGCAGCTTTCATTACCTTTACTAAGTTACGAGGATAGTGAATATAACATGCACTAGTTTCAGATGCATGTTAAATCAAGCACAATATAGTTTCATAACATTTAGTATGCTCTGAAATTTTGCCAAGATTTTACAGCATGGTTTGATACAATATGGCACATCATTATCTAATATGGCACATCATTATCACAGTATCTAGTCATATTTATGCTGGAACTATTCAATAAGGGTGAAACAGAAGTACAAGTAGGAGCTTGTATGACTGATTTGAAAATGAGTAAGAAAGCTTCCTGTTCTTAAGCAAGTCAGTGGTGTAAGCACCCAGGTGATTAGAACAGAGCTGTCATGGGCCTGTTGCCAGGTCCAGTATAAGCCTTTCTCCCGCTTCCCATAAACTGTAATCAGACATTATTGCAAGTTTGCATATTATAGTGCATGAGATGCCCTTTCATTCAATACTTCTGCTATTATTGTTATAGTATGTCTCTTTGCCATAAATAATTGTTATTTAGTAGAATAAACACCTTGCTACAGTTTGAGATCTGTGTGTTTACAGTACAACAAAATGTATTATGCTTTTCCCCCCCTTTCTTAGTTCCTGGCCTTTCTCAGTGACAGACTCTGTTCAGCCTGTGGCATTGATTGTGAAAAGGCCTTTCCTATCTTTGGTAATTATAAGTGAAATATAATTTTTCATTCAATATAAGATTTAGACTTGCAACACATAAATTGAATCATAGTGAGACTTATGACACAGAGTGTACAATTCATAGTTGCACAACTCATAATGGAAGCAAATGATTGTTTTTAATTTAAACCCAATGCAGCAGGTCAGTGCTTTGTCTTAATACTAAGAAACAAATGGCTATAAAGCCTTCTTTTTAACATAAACCTACACATTTATGTATTGCCACAAATAATTTAATTTGCTGTTCTTCATTTGAATTGATGTTTTCTTAAAGCTAACTTTCTTTAAACGTTTATTTCTAATACTATTCATGCTAGTTTGTCCTTTGTGTAAGTGCTTGGCTCTTATGAGGTTATTTATAGATGCTTGAAGGCTTAGTTGATAAGTCACACCCAGAGTAATGCTGCGAGACATGGGGAAAGTTACCAGATCTGGAATCAGTGCTTTTAATATAAAAAGCTGTGCTGAAAATGAAATCATGGAGGACATGTTTATTGTCAAATGTACCAATTAATTATTTAGTCTTATAGCTCACTGTGTGTATTGTCATAGTGCGTTTAAAAGACCTTTTCTACCTATAAATGACTAATTTATTAATAAAAAACTTTAATGAAGTTAATATAACTCTAGAAGGAAATGTTGTGAAGTTCCATATGTTTGTCAAAACATAACCACCGTGATTAAGAATGCAATTCTGTATCAGTACAGTGCTGAACTTGTAGCTCTATGACTCCTTTTTTTCCAAAACTCAGATACACCCATATCAGCAAAGCTAACTTTGGACAGGCATGTGTTCAAAAACTCAGTCAGCATGTCCGAACTTGATTAATACATTTGATTAATAAGTCTAGTTTTATTCTCTCTTGTACTCTCTCATATGTAAGAGTCTACGAAAGATGTATTTTAACCATCAGTGTAGTGATGGAAAATATAGAAAAAAGTCTATTTTCCAGTTTTATCTCTGTTCTTTAGGGTACATACTTAACCTTGCACCTCAAATGATATGCAGTCCTTCAAACTTACATGCATGTGCTTTAAGTAGCCTTGACAATAGAATTATAATAATAATTGAATAGAATTCTGTTATTATAGAATTATATAACTGTTATTATCTAACCTTATTATTAACCTTCCATTGGTCTACATTTCTATTTCCTCCTATTTTAGAATGTCCCAGAATCCTCGTGGCTGACTGAATTGCTGTGGACATTTTTTGTCCCTTTCACAGTGTATCAAGTAAGGTACTACATGTTGTTGTTTCTACTCTACAAGCAGACGTGAAGTTTTACTATCAAACATGATTTTATTTTTCATTCATTCATTATCTTCCGCTTTATCCTATATTGGGGTCGCGGTGGGGTTCCCCATGCCCATCCAGGGGAGAACGTTTCGGGCGCTGGGCAGATACACCCAGGACAGGGCACCAATCTATCGCTGAGCACACACTCACACAAATACATACATACATTATATAGGGCAATGTGGAGAACTCAATTGACTTGAACCATGTTTTTGGACTGTGTGAGGAAACCGGAGAACCCGGAGGAAACCCACGAGTACACGGGGAGAACATGGAAACTCCACCCAGATGGGGATTCGAACCGGGAATTCCTAGTGCTGAGAGGAGAACATGCTAACCACTAAGCCACTGTGCCGCCATTGATTTTATTTTAATAAAGTTTATTAATAGCTAACTTATCGTTATTTGTTTAGGTTATATTACATTGCATCTTTTCATCAATAAATTCATTTTCCTTGAAAACCGTTTTCCTGTATAAATGAAAATATCGATTTATTCTCTGTTTTATTTTAAATACTATCAGATGGCTTCCTTCAGTACTGAGACAGGATGGTGAATCAGATCAGGAATTTGCTAACAGAGTGCAAAAGGTAGGATTTTTTTTTGCGTTTAAAAGTATCCTAATAGACACATTAGTGCAAGTTCAAATGTTTTAAAAGGTTGAATCATGAATTGTACATGATCACAAATAACAAACAGTATGCACAAGCGTAGAGTGTAATGACTTTCATGTAAACGTACACCCCCACCATCTCCAAACAAAGATTTTTTTTCCTTCTTGTGAAACGGATAGGTAAATACTTTCTGTCAGGCTTTGATCTTGTTTTTGTTCATTGTTCTTCTTTTCAGCTTTTGGCCACTGAGGTGGGTGTTGTCTCAACACAGATCACCAAGGCAGACAAAGCTGAGCACATCAAAAGAAGAAGGCACACAGTTTTATACACCACACACCTGGGTAGGTTGTTACCCTTATGAGAAACTCAAATTTGTTTAAAGAACCAAATTCAGAGTAATAACACTGTAAAGCTACATATAAAACCCAACTGTACCTTTTTAGATTTGGGTGCCAGGCCTCGTACTGTGTCACAGGGTTTCTTTGGAACAAATGTAAGGGCCGAGGATGGTAGAGTGGACCACATGGCCCGTCAGGTGAAGGATGTGCTACCTGACATCCCAATCAGTGTTATCACAAGAGACTTATGTGAGTTATTTTCAAATTTACAAACATAGGTTTTAACATTGGGATCAAATCAATTGCCTAATCATTGATGAGTTTAAGGTGTGTGTGTGTGTGTTTGCAGGAAGCATATTGGTAGGAAGTGTGTTAAAAGAATGTCGTAAAATTCCACAGACACTAGCTAATAGAAATGGCTAAATTAAAAACAATTGACTTTGATATTGTTTTTGCTTTTCCTTTGTAAAAAAAATATTTTTTATTGTTGTATTGTACTTGTTATTGTGCCTGCAAACATATTACTATTATTATTATATTTTTTTTTTATGTAGTAAGAACAAATTGTGTCGATACAACCATCACCAATCTGCTGGAAAGTACTGATCCCTATCAAGCAGACCCTGGTGAAGCTGCCTCATCAGGTCTGTCGCAACCTGCATCCTCAAACTGCCCTTCTGTTACTGCCCCATCATGCACTGTTAAGGTGAGACTACCTCAACCAAAATATACATTGATAAAGTGTTACGGTGTTGTCGCTCTGGTGCAATAAACCGAAGGCAGCTTACAACCTAATTGTATCTTTTGGATTCTTCATAAGTTTACAATCAATTCAAATTATTTAAACTCTAGTTTCATGATAATTTTTTATGGGGTAGGCTACCAAGTCTTTTCTCTACCATAGATCACAAATTATACGGGGGGGGGAGGTCTGATTTGACCATCAGCTTGTTATTGGAATGTGGGAGAATATCGCATGAGACGATAACCGCCAGAATGCCGCCTTTATGGAGATATTGCCATGCTATTGCTATGTTGCATGACAACACGTTTAATTTATGAATAAAATTTTTTTAATTGTAGCACAGTTGATATTGACTCTTTATTCTCTTGGTCAATTTATGTTTTCACTCTAAATTGTTAATGAATTGTTCTGTTTTGGTGATTGTACTGACACATAACCTTTATTCTGATGCTAAAGGTATTAATCTTGAATTCAAGGGCTCTGTGTGGGCCTGTTAAAGTTCTTACACACTAAACTTTCCCAACCATGCCTTTATGAACCTTACTTTGTGCGCCTTTTACAAGTTCCCATGAAGTTGGAAGCATAGAACTGTTTCAAACGCATGTCTGGGAGTTTGAATACACCACTGTACACTGATTTCAAAAGACCTGAATAAAACACCTACATTCAAAGATTTAATAGTGTCCCAGTACTTTTTTTTTTTAAATATGTTTGTAGATGTACTGATTTAATGTACATGTAGAAAGACATGAAATATGCTCAACTGTTTTCCATGTCTGCTTAAAGATGTATTGTTTCTTATATTATTCCTGTCTGTGTTTAAAGAATTATTCATATTATGTTCTAATTCAATTTACAGACGACTGTCAATTCGTTTGGAAAGTTACCAGCGGATAGGCACATGTCTTTACAGGAACGAAAAGCTGCCTTGTATGATTATGCGAGAAGGCAAGTACGATTTTATTTTTTTTATTTGTTTTAACTAAAGCATTACAGTTTACATAGGCGCAAGTAGCAGCACCTACCCACCTTATTGGGGAAGGCATTTATCCTACCCGTAAATTTTTAAGTATAAAATGTTCTAAAGGGAACATCCTCTCATGTTAGTACTGGTTTCCTCTCTGTCGCCTCACATGGATTTTTTTTCTCCTTTTCTTCAGACGTTACATTGAAAAACATGGACTGAATCCAGAGGAAGACTCATGATTGTAAACATACTGCCATTTGACACAATGGTACCCAAACAACAAGAAGAAGAAAGTATCACATTGACCTTAGCTGAAACATTTGTATTGAGAAAACGTACAAAATCAACGGCTGGAATAAACTGACTTGTGTGGATGTTATGAATTCTCTTGCATGGCAGTCATGCATGTCTTTTTAATTATTTCTCTGCTATAGACAAAAAAAACAACCTATTTTGGTAAAGAGTTTGTACTACACCTCAATAATAGCAGAGCGACTCATATTTTTATAAGATTTCTGAATTAGGGTGCAGAAGTTTGGCTTTGTGTGGTATCAAATAAAACGTTTATGGTTAGACTGTATAGATGTCTGTTGATTTTAACATCAGCTTTTAAAAGACATTAAAGATCATTTATACATTCAACTTGCCCTGTAAGTGTTTTAAGATGTTTGTTAAATTTTATAGTAGCTTTCTTTTTTTTAAATCAAGGTGTATCCACTGAAGACATTGTAGCTGGAACAATGTAGTTGTTCCTTCATTTTAACCTACAGTTTATTTTATTCTTTTTCAGACTAAATTTGTTTTGTTTTTGAAGCATAAAAAAATACATTTTTATTTCATGAGTCAGGGAGGCACGGTGTTTCGGTTGTTAGCACTGCAAGGTCAGAGCAGGGTTTCATTCCTGGGCAAAGTGTTCCAAGGTCCTTTTAGTGTGGCTTTCATGCTCTCATCATGCATGTCAGCCTGGATTTTTAAAAACTGCCATTAAGTAAAGAAACTACTTTGAGGTAAAAATGTTAAGCATGTTTCACCTTCTGCATTGCAATGAAAAAGACGATCCCTTCACTGAAACAATAATGCATTTATTTAAAAAACATACATAAAGTTATATAGATATCAGTTACAAGCAAGGAATGGTGTAAACCAAAATGATCAACATGAATACAAAACAAAGTTGAACATTTGCAACACATCTGTAGAATATAGTAAATAGAACAATGTTCTCTGTAAACTATAATCATTTCTTCACCTTGTGTGTGATAAAGGAAAAGCCAAACACTTTGTTGTGACATGTGTGTATGTATGTATATATATATATATATATATATATATATATATATATATATATATATATAGGGCGGCACGGTGGCTTAGTGGTTAGCACGTTCGCCTCTCAACACTAGGGATTCCCGGTCCGAATCCCCATCTGGGTGGAGTTTCCATGTTCTCCCCGTGTCAGTGTGGGTTTCCTCCGGGTTCTCCGGTTTCCTCCCACAGTCCAAAAACATGGATCAAGTCAATTGAGTTCTCTAAATTGCCCCATATAGAATGTGTATGTGTGAGTGTGTGTGTGTGTGCCCAGCGATAGATTGGCGCCCTGTCCTGGGTGTATCTGCCCAGCGCCATATATATATATATATATATATATATATATATATATATATATATATATATATATATATATACATACACACACACACCTTACTTGTTTATCACTGATGTTTGAAAAGAATTGAACACAGAATGATCACTTGTTGATCGGGAATGTAGATCGCGACACCTAATAATAAATCCTGCAATCTTTCTATGAATTCCCTGAGCCTCGCGAACAGGTTCAGCTGTTTTGAACCTTTTTACCGCTTAAATCAAACACGTGACGGAATTCTAACCGCCGCTAAGAGTATGAAGTCACAGGTAAATTTAATAAATAGAACACTTTTAAAACCTTGTTGTAAAACTGTCAACCAATCACAAAGCGGTGGGTGTCTGTGTAGCCAATGGTAGTAAATAACGACTGTGGATTGACAAGCGTGTTCATCAACGGAGTTAAGGAGGAGCCGGGCGAAAGACCGAAAGCAACCAATAGGACGGCGTCAGCGAGCAGCACCGTCTGAATAAAAGCAGCTTCTTGGGTCGCTGCAGTCTCATTCTCGCAGTTCACGCTGTCGTTGTTTCTGCTTTCGCTCGGGTTCGTCTGGTTTAGCGTTTAAAATGAGGGAGATCGTTCATCTGCAGGCGGGCCAGTGCGGCAACCAAATCGGTGCCAAGGTCAGTGAAAGTAATACGAACTGTTTAATGCGGCGGTTTAGGTCACGCCTTTGTAAATTATTTAGTGTCCTGTTTTTTATTGTGCTTTTTATTATTATTAATTTTATTTCATTTAAGGTTTTGTTGTTCAGGACCGTCGTTTTTAACGGCTTCAGAAATAGATACGATGGAAATTAATTTTTACGTGTCTGATGTAAATATTTAATTTCGCTCTAAAAGACTTTAATTGTTTTTTGTATGTGTTAAAAAAGTTGTTTTATTCGTCTAATAGCTGGAAGGAGGGAAAAAGTGGTTTTAATGGAATGAAGTAATGTAGAAACAATGCAGCTGTTGAAGGGTGTTGGCTGCCGCGCGCTCGCGCACCCGCGCACCACGGCCGGTTGAAGCCGGTTAAGCTCAGAAAAACGCGCTCCCGCCATCAGCACGAGCTTCTTTCAAAGTACTAACCGAGCCCTTTTACCTAGAACAAATTTACCGTTTTACATAATGACAAAGCAAATATTAATTTGTTGCCCAGACGTCGAACACTTGTTGGTTGTGGCTGAAAATGGCCTTGGTGACTTGGCAAACTCCATTTTGATCTAGTCAGGTGGTCAATCGGTTTAAAATGGTGGCTTTAGCTGAATTTCTTACATAAACTCAATTTAACAATCAGCACGTTTGAGGGTGATTTTTAAAAACCCGTAACTTGTATTTCATCAGTGCTATTTGGTATTTTTAGTTCTGGGAAGTGATCAGTGACGAGCATGGGATTGACCCTACTGGCAGTTACCATGGTGACAGCGATCTTCAACTTGATAGGATCAACGTCTACTACAATGAAGCCACTGGTAAGGATGGAGTTACTTTGGACTTTTATACGTAATTCAAGTAACTAAACTTGCATCTTGCAGCCCACATGATTTAATTAGTTGAGTAATTATGGACTCTGTGTATTTATCAATGGGTAAAAAAATTATTTTCTTTTAGGTGGCAAGTATGTCCCTCGTGCTGTGCTTGTGGATTTGGAGCCTGGCACCATGGACTCTGTAAGGTCTGGGCCTTTTGGCCAGATTTTCAGACCAGACAATTTTGTCTTTGGTAAGGTTTTTCTTTGCTTGCTGTATGAATTAGGAATTAAAGAATCTTTTTTTTTTGTTTGTTTTTACATGGTCACCTGGTTTTCTAGCATGAGTTCTTATTTCTGCAGGTCAGAGTGGTGCTGGTAACAACTGGGCCAAGGGTCACTACACAGAAGGTGCAGAGTTAGTGGACTCTGTGTTGGATGTTGTGCGCAAAGAGGCAGAAAGTTGTGATTGCCTGCAGGGCTTCCAGTTGACCCACTCCCTAGGTGGTGGTACTGGTTCTGGCATGGGCACACTGCTCATCAGCAAGATCCGTGAAGAGTACCCAGACCGCATCATGAACACCTTCAGTGTCGTCCCCTCACCCAAAGTTTCGGATACTGTAGTAGAGCCCTATAATGCCACACTGTCTGTCCACCAGCTGGTTGAAAACACAGATGAGACCTACTGTATTGACAATGAAGCACTTTACGACATCTGCTTCCGCACACTTAAGCTCACAACACCAACATATGGTGACCTAAACCATCTAGTTTCTGCTACGATGAGTGGAGTCACAACGTGTTTAAGGTTCCCTGGGCAGCTTAATGCTGACCTGCGCAAACTGGCAGTAAACATGGTGCCCTTCCCTCGTCTGCACTTTTTCATGCCTGGTTTTGCCCCCCTCACCAGCAGAGGCAGCCAGCAGTATCGGGCTCTTAGTGTGCCAGAGCTGACGCAGCAAATGTTCGATGCCAAGAACATGATGGCTGCCTGCGACCCACGTCATGGCCGTTACCTGACTGTGGCTGCTGTGTTCCGTGGGCGCATGTCCATGAAGGAGGTGGATGAGCAGATGCTCAATGTGCAAAACAAGAACAGCAGCTACTTCGTCGAATGGATCCCCAATAATGTCAAGACAGCAGTGTGCGACATCCCACCTCGTGGTCTCAAGATGGCAGCCACCTTTATCGGCAACAGCACAGCCATCCAGGAGCTGTTCAAGCGTATATCTGAGCAGTTCACGGCCATGTTCAGGCGTAAGGCCTTCCTTCACTGGTACACTGGTGAAGGCATGGATGAGATGGAGTTCACAGAAGCCGAAAGCAACATGAATGACCTGGTGTCTGAGTACCAACAATACCAGGATGCCACTGCTGAAGAGGAGGGAGAGTTTGAGGAGGAAGGAGAGGAGGAGCTTGCTTAAGTTTGTCATTGTTCCACAATGCTTGCTTCTTACTGTTTGTCAGTCACCTTTAGTTGTGCTTTGAATTCGATCAATAAAATGTAATGCAGTAAATTGGTGTGTTCGTTATTTACTATACACTAAATACATATAGGATTTCATTTTTCCCCAATGAAAAGGCTTTTAATCTTCAATCCCTGGTTCATTAAAGGTGGTTATTTTAAGAAATCTTCTAAAGGCCCCTCCCTCAAGAAAGAAGGCAGCAGTTATCGTTTCAGTTTTTTAATACTTCTCACGATGCAGATTCACTTTTTTTTAAAAAAAAAAAAAACTGGTGTTCTGGTAAGTGGTCCATAAGTTCAGCTGTGTGGAAGATTCATGGTCTTGTTTTTGTCCCTGTGAGATTAAATCTTGTTGTTCAGCTGGCCAGGGTAATGTTCAAACTGCTCTTCTGCTTCTTTACTGTAGGAATCACCTAGGGATAGAGTATGTTTAATTTGATCTTCATGTTTGACAAGCCTTGCCCTATAATGACATCTTATTAAAAGTAAATCCATAAGTATGATTACCTAAGTGGCACTGATGCAACCACACACGATTGCCATCGTATTTGCAATTGCAGCGCATAGCGTTGTTGGTGAAGTCACTTTCTGCTACCTGAAAGTTTGGATTTAAGATGACCTGCAAGAAACCAAAGTTGAAAAGCTTTTGCACCCAATTTTTTTCCATTTCTGAGTCAGATTTCTATAATGGTGTACAAACCATTTGAAATTCCTAACTGCCTCCTCACTCCAAATACTAAAATATGTGTGGAGCTCTAATTTGGTAAGAACCATATACACAATGACCCCGAAGTCTCATGTACATGTGTTTCTATTTAAGCTCACACAAAGCCAAAAATCCAGAACTGATTTGCAAATGTCGGCTTTTCATACTATGCAAACTATCTAAAGGTGCCTTCGTGCTGAACAGTGGCTGCCTCTGAATGCAGTAGGCTTTTTGAGTAAACAAGTACATAACCACACAGACTGATGTAATGCATTCCCCATATTAAAAATGCTGCCTGACATAACAGGCCACACTAACACTAGTTGAATTATTACAAATCAGGGAGCTCTCTGATGGATTTTTGATGGGGTTTTTTTGTGATTGTAGGTTATGTGCTAATAGTTGATTCCCCATTTTCTGACATTTTTGCTTTCTCAGCTTGTTTTCATGGTTCAGATTAAATTAAATCACGGGATCGGGCAATATGGCTTTGATCATTTTAACATTGCTTCTAAGTAAGTGGTCTTATCTACTACTGGATACCTTAGTTAGTTTAACCCATTGTTAAATTGGGCAAAAGACAGGAGCCCATAATGGACAGGTTGCCAGGGAAATACAAAAGTCAAATAAGCAATCAAAAATCATTTATCTCTGATTTGGAATTAAACCTTGGCTTATCTTTACTGAGCTACTATAATAAGTCATCTCTGGCTTAGTGTATAGTTTGCATTAACGTTTGTCTACCAAAAGAGGGCAAGTAATCACGGAATGCTTTGCACTGGACTTCATGCTGCACATGAGATATAATATAAAATGGAGTAAATAAAATGCTTATAGTGTGTTTACCTGCAGTATGTAGTTTCCAGGTTTAACATCAGTAATATCGATCCACTGGCAGTCAATGTCATGTCTGTATGTGTCCCAACAGCCAGCTGTGATGCCCTGTTCACCAAAGTTGGCACACTCATATTGTTTTAAAATACCTGCACCAATGAAGTTATCACATCATTTACTTATCTGAAAGATAAAGCCTAAAAACTGGATTTAAAACAAGAATGGCTCTGTGTCTCTGAGTGTGCTACTTTGAAATCCAAAACCTTAACCAAACCTATGTTATGACATGAAAATTTAGGCCCGGATGTGCGGCCTAGAGCTTTGCATATCAATTAAATTACAAATGTATCTTCTGCTCTACCTTCATGGCAGTCTGTATCCTCCAGACAGAAGCTGGCTTTGTGACCATCTGCCACTTTGGTGCCATTGAGATCCAACAGATCGTAGTTAGTAAAGATATCCATGCTGTGATAATGCCTAGAGGGGTGATTCAAATCAAGGTCTTAGCAGATTATATTATCACTTAACATTTATGCACAGCCCTCACAACTAGGCAAAAAGCTTACATGACTGGCATAATCGTGTGATACCTTTACCACGTAATATACATGTACTGCCACATGCTGTTTTCATAACCATCTAACCAGTGACAATAAGATGCTCTCAACAGAATATGTCAGTATATTTTAATGCCAGTTTGGGCTTTACCTGGCATTAAAGTGGAATTGTTAAAAAAAAAAAAAAAAAACAATAATGCCTGATTGCCTCTGTATATTTACCTGTTTCTTTGTTCTTACCTAATCTTGAACAAATTGGACTCATGTCTAATGCACCCCAGATCCAACCTTTATTATTAAAAGTTATTAGGTTTTTTTACCTGTGGCATTCATGCCACACCCAAGCATGGCGACTTAAATGTGGGCGGAAGTCAGCCCGGCCCACATTGTGGATCTCTGAAGAAAAGCGAAGCAGGCGTCGGTTTCCATAGGGCCAGTTTGCTCTAGCTGCAGATTTAGAGAGGCAATTCTCCTCTGCTGCACAGTAGAGCAAATGCAGTGGTCGCTCCTCAATATAGACACTATATTGTACCAAACGGGCATTAAGCACCAGGTCTGGTGCCCCTAAGAAAGAGGGAGCAAAGAGAAATAGGATGAAGGTAACGGAAATAAACTCGGCTGTATATACAACCCTATATCCAAAAAAGATTGATCACAAAACTCCATTAGCACCTCGCTATTCTGAGAATTTTTATTCATTCATTCATTATCTCCCGCTTTATCCTCTATTAGGGTCGCGCGGTGGGGTTCCCCATGCCCATCCAGGGGAGAACATCTCGGGCGCTGGGCAGATAGACCCAGGACAGGGCGCCAATCCATCGCTGGGCACACACTCACTCACACAGACACACTCTATATGGGGCAATTTTGAGAATTCAATTGACTTGATCCATGTTTTTGGACTGTGGGAGGAAACCGGAGAACCCGGAGGAAACCCACACAGACACGGGAAGAACATGGAAACTCCACCCAGATGGGGATTCGAAGCGGGAATCCCTAGCGCTGAGAGGCAAACGTGCTAACCACTAAGCCACCGTGCCGCCATTCTGAGAATTTCTGTCCTATTTTAGCAAATAACTTTTGTTTTTTAGATTTTAGATCACTTACTATCCGAACAGATGACTCCAGCAGCAAACTCGGCCCCTGCTCTCCGGCAGCTAACAACGCTATGGTGCTGACAGTCATTTACTGACGTCTCATCTCCACGGCACTTGACTCCACTCATCACCATCTCTGTCACATTACTGCTGTCCCAGTACCAGGTTTCCTTTTGGAAAAAAAAGGTTGTACCATTAGATTTAAATGTGGGATGGCAGAGTGATGCTGCATATAGCGTTTCTTCCCCACAACAAATAAGTCCAGGGTTTGATTTGCAGCTGAGTACCATGATGGCACATTACATGTACTTACTTTTAAGCCATTGCTGGCATATCCCAATCCAAGCTGCCTGCATACCACCATTGCTTCCCGAGAAGTCCAGTCATCTCCACATATCAGGCCCCAATCTCGACTGGTGTTAGAGGCCAAAATCTCCACCCGGCCTTCGAAATGAGTACGGCCACCGGTAAGCCGGATCTGACTTGAGCCAATAGTTTAGTAGCAAAGAAAGTGCGGAGATAAGCACAAAGTCAATATCGGCAATAATCAAGTTCACAATGCCAGTTCGTCAGTGATAATAGAACAATGAAGCACCACTGATATAAGAATTGCATGTTTCAACCGGATTTGGTCACCGGCTGAGCACATAAATAAAACCATATTGTCTGTTCATATGCATCATAAAAAAATGACATAAAAATGCACTTAACCCATTTACAATATATTATAATTGAAGCAGAATGCAGCAGACCATTTTTTCAGAACCCATGTAGGGAATGTTGCACTTGACGGCTGCATCCTCCAAGTGATTGCATTTCTTTACTGTCATATTGTTATGAGGGCAATTCCACAAGCTCTTCTCATCCCCACTGCATTGTACTTCATTAATATAGATGGGACCCATTCCTATAAACAGGTTATCAGTTTGTTACTGTGTGATATATTTAATGACTTGAGATTGCTCTGTACAACAAGCTCATAACGGACAGCTCAACAATCATCTAGTTGCTAAAAGTCTGACTCACCTTGACCCATTTGTGCCCCAGTTAGAGCCTCTCTTGCAGTACCGAAGCCTAACTCTCTGCATACCACACTAGCTGACTGCAGATTCCATTGGTCATCACACACAGTACCCCACTCAGAGCCATGTAGTATTTCTGTTCTGCCTTCTCCAATCATTGCACCACCCTTCAGACGCACCTTCGGCTGCACAAAAATCACAAAAAAGACATTTTACAGATGGGTTGATTCAAAATGACTTACACCTATAACTGGGTTAGGCATGTTTCATGCATGCTTACTGTAAAATTGACGTTGTTCCCACGTTTATGACCTCGAGTGAACTGAGGACCAAGCAAACACCTGACAGCAACAGGGCCTCCACCGGGACAGGCGGTGCTAGTGTTGCGATTAAATTCCATGGTACAAGATGTGAGATGAGCTTCATTACCATTACAGCTGACGGAATGAATCCCGTATACAGCACTGGTGCTAGAGAGAGAAAGATATTATAAATGTTAAAGCCACATAGATAAAGACGTTCAATACATACCGTTGAAAGTGACAGAAAAGGCAACACATGAATATCCTACTGTTTAGGATTTTTTTATGATTTCATATCATATTTTATTTTAATGAATTATATTTTAATTTATAGATTCTTAGTTGCATTAATCAGTAGTTAGTGCTGTCACTAGGCAGTAAGAAAAATCATGATATAATCCCCCTCTGAGACAAACAAGTTCCATATTGTTTGAAGTTTGCATGTTCTCCATGCAAGATACTATAAAAATAGTCTTAATAAATGCCCAGAGTAATTTAAATAATACACAACTTAATGCCCCCATATTTAAAAAATACTTCAGATGTAATTAGGTGTTTGTTTTGTAATGTATGGGTTTTATTTTCACCACTTGATGGCAGTATAGCATCTGAAACAACAGACTTACTTGCGAGAAGCACTGAATGTAAGTGTTTGCTGAAATCACATACAAAACACGTGCAGTGTTTACAACACGGAGAGTGCAAAAGTATTTCCCATAGCTAAAAAGAAATCAGCTTGTTTTAGGGTTACATTCTGTTCTGTGATTAAATCTATTATTCTCAGCCAGATATAGCATGCTGCTTGCCACACTCTTTGTGAAACGTCATTAATAGCAGTTAGAAGATCTATATTATTATAATATTGGATTGGTCAACCCTTTTTGCTTTGGATTTATTTCTTTCTTATGGCCACATCAGATCTGTTTCAAACCTATGTGCCTTTGTGTGTGTTGAGCAGTGGTGAGAGCCATTATGGTCATTTACCCCCAAAACCTTTCATTCATTCATTCATTCATTGTCTTCCGCTTTATCCTATAGTAGGGTCGCGGTGGGGTTCCCCATGCCCATCCAGGGGAGTGCGCTTCGGGCGCTGGGCAGATACACCCAGGACAGGGCGCCAATCTATCACTGGGCACACACTCACTCACACAGACACACATACACACTCTATATGGGGCAATTTGGAGAACTCAATTGACTGGATCCATGTTTTTGGACTGTGGGAGGAAACCGGAGAACCCAGAGGAAACCCACGCAGACACGGGGAGACCATGGAAACTCCACCCAGATTGGGATTCGAACTGGGAATCCCTAGTGTTGAGAGGCGAACGTGCTAACCACTAAGCCACCGTATCACCCCCCCTGTCTCCTGTACTCTGGCACAATTCTACAATCTGGCACAGTCTGCAAGATCAATTCAAAGGTAAGAGCTGTGTTTTAATATTTTGTGCATTTGAGTTATGTTTAGTAATAAAGACAAAACACCAGTGCCATGCTTTTTAATTTTGAAGATCTATACTACTAAGTTTTGTTGTTTTGGTGTAGTTGGTCTATATGGACAAGAAAGAGCAGCAGATCTGGTGCTACAGCTTTAGGAAGATAACAAGAGCTTTTCTGCTGCTTCTACTTTCTTTGCTCCAATAAGTACTGCTCCATCTGTTGGAGTATTCAATGGCAAGTCAGGCTTTATATTACAATGAATAGATGAGGTGCAGCTATGTGTGCATGCTTGTCACCTTTTTGTGTCCAGTCAGCTCTTTTTAATTTTTTATTTAGAAAGAGGCGTGAGAAATGACTATGGAAATTTTAGCTGCTTTAATGAGGTGTATTGTTCAGAGTCCTCTTTTTCTTTTTTTAATGATCCTTGCAGAAGTTTACGTTTTTGTTGATTAATAGAACCGGCGAGCCAAGTTGCCTCTGAGGATGTACTGGATGCAGATTTGATACTGATTGGTTTGAGCATTTTCTTAATGGTGTCTAACATCAGGGAGTTGCAGCAGTTTGTACACCACAACCCTGCCAGTCTGCCTTTAATGCCAGTCAAACCGGCCAGGTAGCCCTTGATATAGGCACAGGTATTCTGGCATCCACAGAACCAGCATTCGTAACTTCATGTGCCAGGCTGGCAGAGTGGCACACGGTATAAATAATTATTCCAATTTGGCTGAAATTACAACACCACTGTCTGACAGGTCCAAGAAAAAAATAACAAGCTTTTCAGATCATTTTTGTCTATAGAGGCTGCATTAGCGATTGCTCCTGTTTATTAACCCTTAAGCAATGAGTAAAATGTCCAGTTTAAAATTTTATAGCTGAGATCTTTATATAAGCTAATCTACATTAAATAAAAGTTAATAACTGCCGTAAAGCCCAATTTCCTACCTGTGTGATGTTTTTTCATAGTTTTTCTGGAAGGGGAACCCCATCATTCCACAAACCACACGGGAGTTTTTGGATGTCCAGCCAATATTACAGATGTGAACCCAGCTTTCTTTATGCTTCACCTCCACCACTCCCTTTGTGACCGGAAACCGAGCACTCACAGAGTGTAAGCGTATCTCCTCTAGTCTGTTCTCGTCCACCTGCATTTAAAATGCACAGCTGTCTTAATGACACAACTGATGAGTTTAATTCAGCATCACAGGCGTTTACTAATATGTTAAACCAAATTTTAAAACATGGACACAACACGAAACCATTAGCTAAAAGCAAAACAGTGTTATGTATTGAATTTGTCTGCTGTAAGTTGATGAAGCAAATGTACAATTTGAATAGAGGTAAATAAAAAAACGTCAGCCTCATGTAATACCATCAAAAAGATTTTCTTTATACCTACAACTTCAAAAAACAAACTTCCAAATATGTATTTAAACACATAAAAAGAACAAAAATAAAATAAAATTAATTAAAATTAAAAAGTATTATTTCATAAACAAACATAAACAAAACTCAAAACTTTAACATTATACATTTTGCAGATAATTTTACACAAACAAGCACCTAAATAAAATAGTCTATTCATAGTTTGTCATAGTCAGTGTTCAAATTTCTCTCTCTCTCTCACTCTCATCTGTTTTCCTCTTTTAATTTGCTATTTTTTGTATCCCTCCCCCTTCATCTGTGCTGTTTTTCTGTCTGCCTGATGTGAGTATATGAGGTCAGCATGCAGGCAGTCAGATCAAAAGCAGATACATTCCTGTCAAGCCTAAAGGCCTTTCCACAGCTGGTATTAAAACACAGAGTTCTCTCTGTTCCCATGTCCAATCCATGCACCAAATATCTTACCCCCCAAAAAGAAGGAGAAGAAATGTATATTATAATAATTTAAGAAAAATAATAAAACAATGGGTAAAAGATGTAAGGCCAGTGTGCGGAGCTGAAAGTAGCCACATGATGTATTGTGATTAGATTAGATATGAACCATATGAAAACAAATCATTTGGAATGACAACAATGAACAGACTCAAATAACTGACAGAAACGCTCATGACTGATGTGTTCGATTTACTGAAATGACAGAGCTTTAGAGTACAGCCTCTATTGTACACTTTTCACAAAGCCACTGTGCTTTCTTTAATTATCTTCAACTGCTCGTTTGCAGACTAACTGGCTTCAGCATGGGGGAAAATACAAAGGACAAAAAACCCACAGAATTCATTTGTCTTTCAACTTTCATTTGATCTGAACAGATGTACTCACGTTCACTAATTAGGCAAATGTCATAATTAAACTGGCAGTTTGAATGTAGTATTTACTTCTAATACTATTTCTAATTACCACCAAATAAAAATACACATGTGGTGTAGATTAGGTTTTTGTAAGACGTTTGGGAATTCAAAAAATTAAATTAATGACAAAAATGTAGGTGGAAAGTAATCTGTCACGCTGTTGACATATTTGGCATACCTCAATTATGTTGGCATCGAAAAACCCAGATAGCCTCTCATCTTTACAGACAATCCCCACATCTTCATCATGGGTGCAATCACTGTTTCCCCAACCTCGTGACACACACTGTTCAATACTCCCCTCCGAGCCTGTGCATATCACATTATCCAGCCAGATCGTACCTGCAGATATAGCCATGGGGCACACAGGTTAATGCATGCATAATTATACCGTATTTATTTTGAAGCAGCAAAACTGGGAAATTAAACACAAAGAACTGCTTTAGAGCACAGGAAACCTCACTTCACAAGAAAAGTAAATAAAAAAAAAAGTTTTGAGACCATCAGGCTATTTACTGCTTTTTGAATATAGTGTTTGTCCTGTTTACTATGATGAAAAGACAATTACACTGCTTTCGACTGATGGCCAAGTTAGTTTGTGCACAATGAATTCCACAATAGAGTATACAATACAATTCTCTGTCATTGGATGCAGAACTAAAAGAGAAGAGAATTACTCGTGCTTTCTGGGTGGAATGGATGGTAGGTCTGTTGTCCCTGCTGAGCAAATAGCCAATTAGTGGAGCATCCATCACCTCAGATTGCAGAATAAAGCATTCAAGGCTCCACTGTGAGTGTATTTAGTTGCACTGATTTTGAAAAAAAAAAAAGCATCTAACTACAGTCCATGAGATCCTATTTGTAGCATTTTGAACAAGTATGAAAATAATTATACAATAGGTACATTGTGTTTTTATTAAAACAGTAATGTGTTTAAAAAAACATTGACAAAAACAAGTTATATATACCAACCAACCTGTGCCTGCTCCGTATTTGGCACTGTGAGACCAGCTAACAGCCTCCACAAAGCCTAGATGTCGACACAGTAAATGAGCATTGGTCAGAGTGAAGTCATCGTCACAGACTGTTCCCCACTCGCCACTGTGAAATATCTCAACCCGACCCTCGTTATGTTTCCTCGGGTAGCCAGCAAGCCTGAACTTTAGCTTGTCTGCCTGTGATGCAGCAGTTTGGCACAAACAGCCGGGTAGCCACAAATAACCCAGCGTCAGCACTATATCCCACATGCTTACCATCATCTAAATGAGAAAGAGAATATAAGGGAAAATGAAAAAATAGTCAGTTGCATAATTTTACAGGCATCCCAAACCAGCTAATAACCAACTTCTTAATATTGTTGCACTGCATATTTCAGTGTTTTATCTTCACCTACACCTCCATGCTGTCTGAAACCTGGCAAAAGGAAAACTCATCTTAATATAAACATGAATAAAAGTGATCCTGGGATGAAGTAAACTGAGAAAAGGTCATTTACCAGGCTAAATCAGTTCTCAAGACATTACAGACATGCACTGCAAAAAATAAAATCTTAAGTCAGAAAATTGTGGGGGGTTTTGTGTTTATTTTTTGACATATATAATTTTTGCAGTGTAATGGCTACAGTAAAAGAGATCATATGATCTTTACTTAAATATGATTTTTACTTAAATATGATCTTTACTTAATAAAGGAAATCAAATCAAATCTAAGAGCATAAGATTTGGGTTTAACTACAATGACACTATATTGAGTTCTGTTTAATCAAAACTCTTTAAAATGTTAATTCACACATGGTTTATGTTCAAATAATTGTCAACCGATATTTTTGTCTTACCTGTGATTTGTCTGCTGCTTCACGGCTTGCCACTTTTCACCCGGCATGAAAGGAACTTTGTCTCGGAGGAAAATGAAAAGGATGTCTTAGTACAGAGATCAGGAGAGAGCTAGAGGGAGCCAGGGGTTGCACTGGGATTGTGGTGAGAAGTTCTCAGTATTCTTTGCATACTTCGAGCTTTTCCAAAGTCGGCCACCCCTTTACAACTGCTCGGTGTCATGTTCCACATGTTATTATTTTACCCTTTCGTTTCAGACCCTGGAAGTTTTTGGAATTCACTGAACTCCCTGGCTTTATTGACCCAAAGTAACGATATCGATCTCGGTTTTAAATCCAGTAGTGTGAAGCGTTGAGGAGTTAAACTACAACATCATGCAGGTCCAAAAATTTTACTTTAACTCAAAAAACTTCAGCAGTATCTGCATGTAGGTAGAAGAATTAGTAGTAGTAATAAACTTTTAGGCACCTTTTAATAACTGGATTTCACTGAGGAACAGCGACATTAGCTGACTATTGCATTTGCTCGAATTAGAGCAAATTTAATATAAAATATAAAAACTCAAAGCTGATTTGAGCTGATTTTTGTTTGGATCTGTGTGAAAATGTACTTGTATTTGGATCTTATGTCATTATTACAAAAACATGTAAAATGGCATTTTTAAAAGTATTTATGAGTTGTTCCTATAAACACGTTTTCTTTTGAATTTGTTGTGTGTATTTTTATAATTCCACAGTTAGCTGTCATAATCATTCATTTATATTGTTGAATGTAAGTATTATCCAGACTGGTATACATTGTAGAAATGCCACCGCTATAATTTGTTCTCCTTGTTATGATTTCCAAATGTTCACTTAGTCTCTAGAAATGCCACCAGTGCAGCTTAACCAGACACAATAATACCTCTAATCGTTTCTTCAGTTTCCCACTTTGTGAGATATTAACCGAAATGATACGATGAGGCTGCCGTGGCCTTTGAACAGGGTCTCTCTCTCACTCCTCAGCTTGTCTTCATTCTTCTCTGCAGAGGGCAAACCTGCCCAGCGGCCCAGAACACTCATTTAGAACCATCAGTCCAGATCTCTCACTCTGCCTCTCATTGTCTGTCTCTCTCTGCTGGATCACAGGATTCATTTCAGCATGTCAGATTGAAGAAGACATACACAGCATTGCCAAGCCTATTAAGATGCCTCACCTGGTGCAGCAGTATGCATCAAAAAGTGCTTGATACATTATACAGAGTTTGACATTCACCATGTCTTTGGTTCTACTTCATTACCCCGAAAGGAGAATGTTAGCCTCGTGAGCCCTACTTCCAGCGGGCAGGCCAATGTCGCTCGCATAGTCCGAAAGCAATGAAATCATCAATGCATGCAGTCATAAGAACCTTGAATGCTATAAACAGATCATCCTGTGCTCCAACTCTAAATGTTATCAGGGGCTTGAGTGAGGGCTGCACCATAGAGTGGGAGAGTACTGATTGTTTTGGAATTGGATGTGTGAAAGGAGAATAATCAACTGCCAGAGAAGAAGTGATCACATTCAGTCATTACACTGAGGGTCTGAGCTGGCCTGCAGTTTTCTGCTGCTACTTTTGCAGCTTCACACTTCATCAGTTGCATACCAAGCTGTGAGCTGTAAAGCATGGTACATTTGCATCTTCAGCACTTGAATGTATTTACAAAAGATGCTGCAATTAGAGGGTCTATTGTGTGTAAGAGTAGGAAAAAAATAAACCATGCAGGGAATCGTTTTTACATTTATTCATTCATTCATTCATTCATTCATTATCACCCGCTTTATCCTCTATTAGGGTCGCGGTGGGGTTCCCCATGCCCATCCAGGGGAGAAAATCTCGGCCGCTGGGCAGATAGACCCAGGACAGGGCGCCAATCCATCGCTGGGCACACACTCACTCACACAGACACACTCTATATGGGGCAATTTTGAGAATTCAATTGACTTGATCCATGTTTTTGGACTGTGGGAGGAAACCGGAGAACCCGGAGGAAACCCACGCGGACACGGGGAGAACATGGAAACTCCACCCAGATGGGGATTCGAACCGGGAATCCCTAGCACTGAAAGGCGAACGTGCTAACCACTAAGCCACCGTGCCACCTATTTTTTTACATTTCATATCACTAAAAAAAAAGTGCAGATAAAGCAAATATAGAGCAAGAAAATAAACTTTAATATTGCAACAAACACCTGTCAGCATGACCCATATTTGCTTGTAATAAAATTATTGATACGAAATACATATCTGAACAACATTTGAAAATATTCTTTGGTATTTCCTTCCAACTTGTTACACTAGGCATCCATTATCCATTAAGGAAAACCTTGAAGCTACTATATGAATAATGATACTGACATTAAGAACAGTGCTTGCTTCTTAATACCACACTATCCCATAGTCCCATGTGTACTGAAACAGTCCTGACTAACATTTTCAGTGTGTGTAAATTCAATAGATTTGATTAGATTACATTTAGGCAAGCATGCTGGAGTGGATGGCATAGAGTTGCAGGAGTGAGCTGTAATAGAAGATAAGCCAGAGTGAAGGATAAAGTTTACAGGAGAGTAGAGAGGGCTGCAATGTTGTATGGTTTTGAGACAGTGGATCTGACCAAAAGGCATGTGAGGAAGCTAGAAGCTGGAGAGATGCTGTTATTCTCATGTGGCAAGGATGGACAAGATTGAGAATGAGTTCATTAGTAATACAATGCAGGTAGGACAGTTGGGTTGTAGGTAAATGTCTTGAGCATGTGCAGATGAGGCATGAGATTTATATTGACAGAATGATGCTGAGGATAAAAGCACTAGGCAAAAGGAGGAGAGGATGGCCAAAGAGGAGCTTTAAGGATGCAGTGAGGGAGGACATATATGTGGTGGGGTGATGAAGTAAAATAGTCAGATAATTTATCACTGTGCAGAAGACAAGTGCACAACCAATGAAAGCATTTAGCATCTAACCAGAAGTGCAAATACAGTATTGAATATATTGTAAGGTTATTAAGGGCAGCAGGAATTGGTGATGGGTCTTGAATAAGGAAATATTTTATAGGTTTTTGTTGTTTTTTTACAGTGCCAATATGAAAACTAGTATAGGGCAACAGAGGTATAAATTGAGGCAATGAATACAATTTATACAAGATATACAAGTGAAAAGAAATTCCTATTTCAATAGTTCAATGTTAACATCTTCAGGGTGAAGTTCATGCTTTGCTAGTTAGCATTCTGGCATGGTTTCAGCACAAAGCAGGGCCCCCGCAGGAGTCATTTGGGTTGAAGAGTTATAAAGCCGTTACTACCACCTCACCAAGCTTACAGCTGACAGAGTGAAAGCATCGATTGGCATAATTACCACACTGTGAATTAACATAGCCTAGAGGAAGCAGGAAGGAGTGATTAGTGCTATAAAAGCACAAGTTTTGTTATTTCCCTCGAGGATCTCTTTTAAGAAGGACAGAATCCATAATGTGACACTGATAAATGACTGGGCACTGAAGTTATCAGTCGGTCCAAGAAGCTGTTAAAGTTTTTGGCACCTAATGCAGCTACACTAGCAGGAAAAAGGCTTACAGCTGTTGGTTTATGGACTTTTTTCTCTTTGAAGATTGTTCATTTATCAATTAATTTATTGCTTTTCTAATCCACTTATCCTAATCACTGTCACAAGGTGCTGGAGCCTACCCCAGGACTTATAGGACAGAAGATGAGAAAATACCCTTGGCAGATAAATCACAAGACAATACACAGATGCACCACTTTACAAACAAGGACCAATTTAAAATCTCCAGTTCAGCTACTCACAAGTTTTAAGTATGGCAAAGGAAACCAGAGGTTACAAAGAATACTTAATAGGCATAAGGAGAACATGCAAACACAATGAATGCACCTTGTATGAGCCTTTATGCTGTATAACGACAATGCTACCCACTTAGCCATCGTATACATGCTGGTATAATTAGGAAGGTATAATTAATACAGTTTACCCCAAGTTTACCCTAAGTAGTCCCCAAGGTCCTATTTTGTAATGAAGTTTTGAAGGTAGACTACATCACCATCATCATCATCAGTCATTTAGGCAAGATACAGGTGACTAACCCAATTAGGAATGAATCTGAATGTGTTTATCACTGCAACACTGAGGAACCTCCCCAAAGAGTCATTAGTGAGCTGTTGCAATGTTTATTTTATCATGTGGTTACTACGTTCATGTTATGGATTGGTCTTGGTTACTATGACTCCTGCACTTCATAGAAATTCTGTAACGCAGAAGAAAATGTGATGTTTATTTAGCAATCTTCAAAATCTCAACACTGGGCCACTTCACTGTGTAATTTGGTATGGAACTGTACATTTTCCTTACACTCATTATTATAAATGTCCATTAGATGGAGCTGTGGATTACAGTCTGATGTGAGCATGTGTTTATGTGTAGGTTTGATGATTTTGCAGAAATAATGTAAAAAAAAAAAAAAACTTTATCTCCCTTTATCCATTAAAATAATCAAATTGGAACATTTACTCTTTTTCAGCAATATCTAATAAATGCACTTGAATAATGTCAAGTGTTTATTTCATTAACCTGATTTTTTCAAGATGACATTTATACATTATGCGCTGATTAAGATTTAATTGCTATTCCTTGCATATAAGTAGAATTGGTGTTTTTTACAAACCTTGTTGTCAGCCCTGCTTCAAATTGTTTTAAATACCTATGGCCCTTTAAAAGGCTGAGCCTTCCTACTGCTCCTTCCCCCAGCTCTGTCTATGATGTCATTGTGGCTTCCCCCAGACTCTGTACAAATGATGTGAGGTCTCACAGAGAGACTTTACTTTCTCTGGCTTGCTCAGTCTCTGCTTCTTGCTGCTTTGCTCTCAGGTATTTTGGGTACCAGTTGTTGAAGGACTCTTGCAGTTGCCTCTTTCGCCTCTCCATCACTTTCTTTCTCTCACCCTCAGAGCAGAGATGTAACCTCAAACTTCTGCATCTTTTTGCCGATGCAGGGACGAAGCCCAGATTGACCTCTGTTTCCCTTCTGTCCCATCTTGTACTCCATGGATTGTCACCGGCGTTTCGCCTGACCATCAGCACCCCTTCTGCTGTAAACCTTTTTTTCTGTTTCTTCCATCTGGAACATGGCCATGAAGGAGACAGTGTTGCCTATAAGTGAGGTGTGCAGTCCCTTCCCAGAAGTGATCGAGTTGAATGTTGGTGGTCAAGTTTATGTTACCAAGCGTACCACCCTGCTCAGCATACCTGACACCTCTCTGCATGCCATGTTTACCCGGCGGGCACCTGGCGAGCTTCCTCGGGACAGCCGTGGCCGTTTCTTCATTGACCGGGACGGCTTCCTGTTCCGCTACATCCTGGATTTCCTACGTGATCGTCATGTTGTGCTGCCTGAGCACTTCCCTGAGCGTGAGCGACTGCAGCGAGAGGCTGAGCACTTCCAGCTAAATGAGCTTATTAAGTTACTGGGGCCATCTCGTATAGCCAAGCAGGGTTCTCTAAATGATGAGGGCTGCCACAGTGACATTGAGGAAAGTTCACAGAGCAGCGAGCCACCCGGGCGTATCGCCGGGTTAGAAAAGAGGTCGGGCTTCATCACCATTGGGTACCGTGGCTCTTACACCACTGTGAGGGACAACCAGGCTGATGCCAAATTTAGGCGCGTGGCAAGAATCATGGTGTGCGGACGCATTGCCCTGGCGAAAGAGGTGTTTGGAGAGAGTCTGAATGAAAGTCGAGATCCAGATCGACCACCTGAAAAGTACACTTCCCGCTTTTACCTGAAGTTCACTTACCTGGAGCAGGCTTTTGACCGACTGAGTGAAGTTGGCTTTCACATGGTGGCCTGTAACTCCACTGGGACAGCTGCCTTTGTTAACCACTATAGAGATGATAAAATCTGGAGTAGCTACACAGAGTACATCTTTTTTCGTAAGTAACACAATGCTTTCTAAGGCTTATCTCCCTGACTTTCTCCTGCACTTATTCTGTCACTTTGTCAGCATCATTAATTCATATCTTGCTGCCTGACTTTCTTATCTTTCACACTGCTAAAGATCATATCTTCTACTAACAAAGAAACTCATCCCTTACTCAATTTCATTCTATTAAACTCTTAATAAATCTTTTCCCTGCTTCTATTTTTTAAATTAGAGTCTATTTTTTATTTAATATCGGGAGTGTATAGTGGATCCAACCCATAATGTATTTTAAAACAATACATAACAATGTAAAATAGCTCATTTTGTTCCAGTCTTTTTTTCTGTTTGAATCTAGTATTGGTCTAGCTACACTAACCACCACCTGGAGCATGGTTCCAATTAATAACCAAAAACCAATAAATAAAACATCCTGATATGGCTGTGTGTAGTATGTGAATCTGTATGTTATTTAATCACAAGACTTGGGGCTGGAGCCTGATTTTTTGAGTGGTGTTGTGTTTGACTGTAATTGATTTTTACGTCTGTGAGTTTGAATTCTGAGGTTAAATCTCTGCTGTCAAGCTCTGTAGGTTTTTGATTACTTGTGTGGCCCCTTAAATGTTGTCTGTGGTGTTGTAGAGGTGTGAGTTTGAGCTGAAAGAGTGTACATAGAGATAAGACACAGTGTGTGAATAGACAGCATGAAGAAAACACATAGATAAAGGTCTGTGTGATTGACTAGAAGAAGGAATTGCAGTAGGCATAGGAAAGTTAATTGAACTTCACAGGTAATCCCACAACTGCACAGGTTAGATAATAAAGGGGGGTGTATATGTGTGTGTGAGTGCATGTGTGTGTGTGTGCTTGTCTGTGTGTGTGTAAAAGAATATTGGAATAAAAAACAGACTTTGACAGACTTTAAGAAAATAACATTTTTCCATCTCTGTTACCTGTAATGCTTTTCCGAAGGCATACAGTCCACTTTATATGCAAAACAGCAGTAATAACAGATTGAATGTACAAAGCAAACTTAAATGTATTTCCATATTAACGTTTGCTCAAATGGAGCTGCATGAAGAAAATTCACAAAGAACCTTTTAGTGTATTTTTTTCTTAATGTCGCATGTCCATGTATGACATGGTTCCTACTTGAAATATGCGTATGCTTACTTAAAAACTAAAAGCCTACTAAAAATCCTAGAAAGAAACAAGAAAATGTCATTTTTGGGGTACACTGCCTTGGGCCTGATTGGTTGCATCTGGGTCAGGATGGTTTTTCATTATTCATAAGGCAATGAATGCTGTACTTTAGGAGCAAAATCTACCAAAATGACAGAATAACTGTCTGTCCAATAATCTCAATAAATATTTGGTCATGCAACAAAACATTGAGCACATTTTTTGCTTCAATAAGGGAATAGATGGAAAATAAATATCATATTTTTGAATCGATGCAATCAACATTCTAGAGCTGGAGCTGTTCTGTCTTGAAAAATTTACTAAATTTTGGTGAAGTTGCAGGACTACTAGGTGGGTTAAGGTCCGAGCTCGATGAGAAGCAATTAATTTCTTCCACACCAAACTTACTCAACCATGTATTTTAGTACATTGCTTCATGCACAGTCATGTTGGAAAAAATAATGTACTGAATGATGATGTACTGAATGAAACACGTTAAAGAGTAAGAGGAGTGTCCTTATACTATAGTTATATTATGTCATCTTATGTTTCCAACTCCAATTCATTACTAGAAAATTTTAAAAAGTGCAGTACTTTGTGTCATGGACATTGTGGCAGAGATAGTGACAAGAGTGGGCAATATAGAAAAGACATGAGACAGTCGGCGTGATGGACTGCCATCAAGGAAGCAATAAAGAACTGAGGTGGACATGAAGCTTCAAGACAAGCATCGAGTCTTTTTGTGGACAGAAAGTTTAAAGCTCTAAAAGGATGAGCATCAGGGTGTGATACTAAAGCAACAATCAGAGCAGGAATATGTAGAGAAGATTTGGTAAGTCAAAGAACATCAGGCATGCAAGAACCCAAAAACAGGCATAAAGACCAGGAAGCAGATCAGAGCACTGAAGGCCACCGAAGCACTTGGCAGTTGACAACCTTGTCATTTGAATTTAATTTGATGTGCGCATTGCTCATGGGGAGTCTTTACCTCATTCCCTACACCTCTCACACCCTCCCATCTATATTCTGTCAGTGAAGTGATGACTGTCCAGGAAGCTCAGAGGAAGGGCATGCACTTGTTTCAGCATGTCAGAGGTAATTATGGCAAATGATAATGTGTAAATTGAAGTCGAAAGTTGTGGTAATGCTGCAGCAGGAACATTTAATGCTGCACAGTCAGCCACTCTGACATACAATCATTTACAACATTGACTGTGAATTCTCCTGCAGCTTTAGATTTCCGTGTTTAGTCACACATGTAATTTCATAACAGACATATCTAATCAGTTTTGCATCACTCAAATAAATTCTATATTACTGAGCCACTACAATTTCCCAGTTGCCTTGAATTATAAAGCTATGCTTGGTAAGAAGTGTATTTTTCAAACTTTGAGTAATTAGCTGCCTGGTCAGCAAGCGAGTCACTGGGGTTATAGAAAATACACTAATAATGATAATGGGAAACAGATCCAGTGAAATGGTAAAAAACAATTAGTTTATGAATGTGGATTTTAGGTTATTGTATAGGTCAAATGAATCATAATGTTTTTGTTTAATCCAAGTTTAGTATAATAATATCATGTTGTATTATTAAGCCACTTCAAATATTAATGATTATTCACTAATTGCAGGTTTTAATTGTCTAAAAATTAATTAAATAATTTAGATATAGATTACTAAGTCAGCATCACTTGCAATCATCTGGCTGTTACTATTATTATAAAGACTATGAGCATTTAACTGTTAGAATTTATGATAATAGTGTTATTTTTGAAACATGTTATATAATTAATCATTTACTGTTGCTTTTAATTAGGTATTATTTTATTAGCTATGTGTTCTTCGGATGAGTCACATTTCCATCTCTATGATGCCACCATCTGTCAAGTGGAGCCATTGGCTCAGTGATTTAGATACTGGACTATTTACAGGGAGGTTGTGCCAAGCCTTTGAACAAGGCCTTTAACCTTTAGTTGCACAGATTGTATGATACTTTGACATCTGTAAGTTGCTATTGAAAAGGGCATCTGGTAAATAGAATAAATGAATGTTCTCAATTAACATTTTAACTTTCTGCTTGTAGCACAGATCTCAATCATTTTAAGTGTTATAGACAGGTTTAAATGTCTTTAAATCTAATGCATAATAAGCCAGTAACTAACAAGCTAAAGTGATTTAATAATTTAAGGGCCAGATGTATTGCTTTATTCTGGTTTAGTGCCAGAGGTCTTATGAAACTGTGGAAAAAGTCTCGGTTGTTTATACCCAGATATGGCAAGAGACCAGCCAAATGCCTGAGTGGTCTTAGTGAAGAAAAATAATCACGTCCTTCAGGTATTATAAAAAAGAAACCCACATGACTGGTTGCATGCAATGGTAAAATGCTGCTGTTATTGGTTTGTAATAATAAATGAAAAAAAGTTATTAAATAAAGAACAACAACTTGTTTTGTTAAAACAAGCTAAAACAGACTCATTTGACCATAAAACATGTATACACATGGGATTTTTATGACCATCTAAGATGAGCTGATGAGCTTGTCATTTGCTAGTATTTCTGCATCAACTGAAGAAAAACGTGCCCCCTGTTTATTAAGAAAAGCTTTAGAACAATATAACCTGAATAGATATCTCACTGGTTTATTACTCGTTTATTCATTATTATTTAGCATTTTCTTTAAAAGAGTGCTGCATACATCCAAATAATATCTGTTTATTTTAACACTATATACTCACGTTGGTGAATGGAAACACTGGAGGTTTTATACTTTTGTCAGTTAAATAAAACAGATATTTAATAATACTTAACAAAACATTGCAAGAGTTTAGAAATGAGGTTTGTACTTTAAACTGTCATGTAGATTATTGTGAAACTCAGAGGTGCAAACAAGATCTATTAATCAGATTCTTTGTATGTGTATGTGAGTGAGATGGTGTGTGCACACCCTGGTGGCATATTGTCATGTCTCATTATTATTCCTCTTGACTGAGTGACTGGTGTGCCTGAGTGAATGCTTCAGCTCTCTGGTTGAATGTTGACTCTGATTGCATCTCTGTTAGACAGGAGGTGGTGCAGACACATACACAGGAGGCTGCCACAAATTTTTGTCACCTGTCAGACAGTTTATTTTCCAGGTTCCTTCGCACATCCATAGCAAAATCAAAAGCACTTGTCCTGGTAAGGTCACCCAGGTAGTGATTTTTTTTAGTCCTGTGTGATTTGTTTACAAATATAAGGTTTAATATATGTAAATGTTTTACCCTAATAGGAGAACAGATGTTGAAACTTTAAGCATTATATCATTTGAATGTGCATGTGAAATGTGGAATTTCAAAAAACATGTGTTAATGTCATTTTAATGTGATAATAAGTAACTTTTACCATTATAAAATTATAAGGTCTTAACTAAGTGATTAATAAAAGATCAGCACTATGGACAAATATAAATCCACCGTGTGTGCAAACAATGCCATTTAAGTTGCATATTGCATAGTTGGATATTTTCACTCTTTTTTTGTTCTTTAGTTTCTAGTTGGTTTGCCTTTTATGATGTTTATCTTCATCTCATGCATTCATAAAAACACTTTATTATATTCTTGTGTCTCATCAGGTTTAAGCCTCAGTTAGTTTCTTTAGGTTTCAAATGAATATCTTGATTCAATTTCAAGATTTTCATGGAAGATATTAGCTCAAAACAAGGCTTATATGACTTAATATACACTTATGCTGATGTTTTGCAGACATTTTATTTGTTACTCTTAATGAAATGACTACATCCAGTGGCTGTATGCTACAAACTTGATGTTTGAGTTTATTTGCATCCCACTAGTCCAGGAAAGTCAAATGTGGAAAACTTTCAGTTTTAATGATGTGAAATAGTTTGAGTTATTCTGCAGAAAAAGTAGAGTAGGAAGGGACAATATCACAAATGAAAGCTTAACAGCTGGATCGCTTCACGTCAAGCACAATCAGCTGTGTTTAATCATTTAGGTTACAACATGTGGTCACATCCCATTACCTGAATGTTCACACATTTTACTTTATACATTGTCATTTGTCACATCGACAAATTAACATCGAAACTGAGATTGATGTGTTTTTTCATCCATATAATGAGATGATTTGCCACAACATGGAGATAGCATCATGCTGAATGCATTCCTGTAGTGAGGATAATCAGTTAAAGATTCTTCGATTAATTTATATTCCAGTGACTGGTAGTGGATTTGTCAAGCCTAAGAAAAACATCCGTGAATTGTCTGTCTTCCAATTTGTTGCTTTTCTAAATCTATCAGAATATGATGATGCAACCTATTTCTGCAAATTTAAACTTGCAGCACTAAAAAATGTTGTTCTGACATCCTGAGGTACAAAAATGCACAAATGATGGAGTGAATATTACATTAATCGGCTATGCTTAGTCAGCTAAGTAATTGTGCAAATAACAATAAAACAAAAATGAATACAAAAAAGAAAATCAAATTAGTACTATGCATTTTATTATCTAAATTTTTAACATGTATTCAGATTATAACTTATAATAAGTTTGTCAGTATTTAATTAAAAGCACTTTATAGAGGTAATACATTTAGAGGTTACGTTTTGTTACAAGGGCCCATTTGGAAATGTAAAACTCGTAGACAGTTGACATTATTTAACAAAATGGAAATGTAATACTTACTATTTGTCATTTGTCAAGGCTTGGTATGCCTTGCATATTAAGAGGAGACCTTCAAAAGATTCAGTTTGAAATACAAAATATAAAAAAAGAACTCTTTTTTTACACTGACCTTAATAATAATTAATTTAATGTCTTGTGAATGTGATCATCCATACATGATTGAGAATAAGTTTCTGTCATCACCTGTATTGTTTTATAAGATGGCATGAAAAAACTTCATTTAACCAGCCTGCACACTTTGTAATTGCTTTGTCATATATATTAAAGATGCGACCTTTAAAATATCTGTAATAATTCCAAAATATAATGTTTTTTTTTCTGTACAATGACCTTTTCAATGATAAATGTATTATCTTGTAAGTTTTTTATAGTCAAAATCATCATAAGCAAGGATTATTATTATTATTATTATTATTATTATTATTATTTTATGACAATGGGCAAGAAATGTAATCAGTTGTATTTGATAGATGTTGACAGTTTTGTTAGGTGTATATATATTTTTATAGTTATGAATTTTTATTTTCAGGCATGGTGTCTAGTTGTTAGCCTCTTAGTGCTGGGTATTCAGGTTTGAATCCCAATCTGGGGTGAGTTTCCATGATTTCCTTGTGTCCGTGTGGGTTTCCTCCGGGTTCTCCAGTTTTCTGCCACAGTCCAAAAACATGGATTTAAGGTGCATTGGCTGCTCTAAATAGTCCCTCTATGGTGTGTCTGTGTAAGTGAGTGTCTAATCAATTTGTTAGTTCATTAAACATTACTCAGAGTATATGGTAAAATAGAAAACTCTAGATCATAGTAATAACTGAAAAAGGCCAGTTTAATGTCCGTCTGGAAATGATACTCCACTGAAGTATTTCAGACAGGAACATGAAATCTGTTAAAGGACAGTTTCCCAGTTTAGCTTGAGTGTGAACATGGCCACAGATGGAGCTTTCTATGAGTCTGATTACTGTGAAAGCATGAGAGAACACATTATGTTTACACAGTCGTGCTGCACATTATTTCTATGACACAGTTTTGGTCCTTTGAGAGAATTATTCTACTAAGGACATCTGCTGCCCCTCAGCATAGATGATAGGCCTGTAGCTCACCATTAAGATTTTACAAATTTAACTATTTTACAATCCATACTACCATATTTTTAGCTGATTTTAAATATTGTTGTAGAAAATGAATACATTTTCTTCCATGTTGTGTTTTAAAATATTTAAGCTTTAATTCACGTTTGACTTGAATGTGTAAAACATTCATTAATGCAGAAATGTGGCAGCAACATGGCCAATGTAATGCATATTTGCATGTTGGGTTCATTTCAAATGCAAAGACCAAGTTCTGGGAATAGATCCATTTAAGTCTTGCAGAGCAATTTGTCCAACATTTAAATGCATTTTGCAAGAACATATTGCATGTTCAAATACATCTATACAAGTTTGCTTGTTTTATTGGTACAATTTAAAAGACAATTATTAACACCTAAAATGAACACAGTGCAGTTCTGCTGCAAAGATTGTTTTATCCACGTTTTAAAGTTTGCCTGTTGCTTTTTTCAAATCAAAATGTTTTATTAAATTGCATGTATGCAGCCATTGAGTGTTGTTTTCAAAAATTGCTTGTGCCAATCAAAACATTGCAAACAACTGTCTTACAGAAGCATTCATTTTATGCAGTCACAATACACGCAGCAGTCTGCAAATGTGAAACCATATCTTTCTGGTATTTATTTATATATTTATTCAATTATTGGGAATGTGTTCTGATTGCACCTCTAACCTTCTCCTACTGCATTAACACTAATTGCACTTCTCAGGGAGATGAGCTGGGCGCTAATTCTGTGCTCATCTGCTAACACATTTCTGACAGCTGTGCCAATAATTACTACTGCATGACTCATTGTTCTGTTAATGCATTTGGCTTTTCAATGTTATGCATTCGAAGTAGTTCAAAACTATATAAAAATATTTGCTTTTATTATTTAGATGTTTTCCTTAGTAATGTCATAAGATTTATATATATACTTCATACCTGTGTAACTCTCTCTCTTGATGATATTGTCAAGCAAATATTATTTTTATAACTGTTACGGTTTTAATTACAAATGATTTTTTTTCTATGTTTACTTTTGTCACTACATAATTACACATTGTATAAATCCCAAAATGGAATAAGATGAGATCCATTGGCTAAAACAGGATGGATAAGAATGCTCATGCAATTAAAATGTCTTAGGCCTTTTATAGTGATGGCAGTCTGTCAACATAACAGCTATTATGTTTGTATTAAAATGGATGCATCACTGACTTTATAGCCAACAAGCATTTACCATCTCAACAATGGCATTTATAGCATTTGAGTCAGTGGTAGATTTATGTCCTAAGAAATAAGGATATGTTTGCCCAACGTGTACTCTATGTTTTTCCAAAGCACATACAACTGAGAACTTTAATTCTACCATACTGTACAACTACACATGCTGTCAGTGTAAACTTCACAAGACTATCTAAATATAAAAAATACTAAAATATAAGACTTAGACTAAAATCTGAGGTTTAACATTCATGATTAAAAAATCGAATGCGGTGGATCATTGTATATAAATATGGCACTGTTCTTTAATGCAGCAAAATGTATGTATCATAAGTCCTGATTACAGTCCATATACTGATTATAGGTCATTTAAGAACTATTTTGAAAAAACAGTTTTATCCATAATTCACTGTAGAGTTACATGCTTTGAAACTTATGAAAAGTATAACTACTTAAATTACACATTCACCAAGAGACAATTTGGCAAATGCTTACAAACCTGGTACAACATTAAGATAACCGTGTTCACTATAGCAGAACCATTAGAAGGATGGGCTTAACAATGCAGAACATTACAACAATGCTTTTTAAGATAAGGAGAGGCTCCAGAGATTTGAAGAGCATGCAAATTCACACTAATGTTCCACTAGTTGTGCTTTACTTAAACCTTTTTTATTTATTTTGTGCTTACATTGTGTATTTACATAGTTATTTGCTAGTGATGAAGTACTTACAAATAATTTTTAAATTCATAAAAAAATTACTAAAATTAAAATTGTATTTACTAACATTTTTTGTCCAGACACTCAAACATATTGAAGTAGATGTTTGGTTGTTTTCAAAAAAATTTAAAGCCATAAAGATTTTAGCCATGCCTATTTACTTACCTCTAAACTCCCTGATAGCATGTTGCACCATGCCACAGTATCACCATGAACTGTTTAGCTGTGTGCTTTGCTAATTTGTATGACATTTCCAAAGGGGATTTGTTACTGCATATGCTAGATTTAGTTTCACATATGAAAATCGTCAGTTCAGTATAGGTAATACTATTCAATATGATAAATCAATTGTGGAGCTGCAGCATTCCAGTATTTGTTCCCAGTTTTTCTTAATATTTAGTTGTGCATTTTTATGTATTCAGAAAGCATGTGATTAAAGATAGTAGGTTCTCTGAAAGTGGTCTGGCTCAGCAAGAACAGATTACATTGCATACAGCATTTAAATGAGTCCCAGCATTAGGCCTGTTTTAAGATTCATGCAGGACCAATATGTCTGGGTTCTAGAGGTCAGCTTCCCTTCTGGTACGATATCACTTGGCCACTTTATCACTTGGCAACTTCTTGATATTGTGTATTTGTCAACATTAACTGCTGCTTTATTGACATTTTGGTGTCATGTTGCAAATTAATATATTGTGGGTGGACACTACAGAGTGAGCGTGTCTGTGTGTGTGTGTGTGTGTGTGTGTGTAAATGTATGTGTGTTTATATGCACAAGTTTCATATCTGCAAAAAAGGACTTTCTACCCCTTTCATATTAGAGCTGCTGAAACAAGATATCAATGTCTGTGTGAGTGTCGGTGCTGCAGTGACAGGTGTTTGATTTTTGCTGCATGAAAAGATCCACAAATTATTATGTACTACTTATTGTGATTTTTTGTATTATAAGAAATTTGAGCATTTTGTGTTTATGACATTAGGACAGTGTGATTAGTACTAACACAATACCCTCGAGCAGATGTAAGTATTTAGTATAGTATCTTTGATCCAAATGCACCTGTTTTTAATTGTTTCCAATTCGTCCACAAACACACAATGTGCCTTAATATATACTTTTTTAAAACATGATGAAGTTTTGTGTTGCACAAAGAGGATTCTTCTATCTGACCCAGAAAGTATAATGACTAATTAATTAAGACTCAGATCTTTATCACACCTTCACTTCATTAATCAGGTTCATGTTTCTGTTGCAGGACCAGCTTGTAGAACTGTGTCCCCACGAGTGGAATGTGATGAGCCCAAGTCTGAAAAGCTGGCTGATAAAGGCAGTGAAAGTGGGGCTTCACTGAATGAGCTCTCCACTTCCAGTTCAGAAACCCACTCAGAAGCCACCTCACCTCAGGATGCAGACCCTGTCCTCGTATCACGCGAGAAGGTGGTAGGAGGCTCTCTAGCACCGTGTGGAGCCCTGCATTCAGTTTCTCGTCCCCCAAGCACACTCACACTAGGGCGGCCTTCTAAGAAGGGCACTTCTGTCCAGTGGATGGAGCTTCCAGATAAAAGGCGTAACAGTGAGCTTTTTCAGTCACTGACCAGCGGCATGGGGCCCCGGGAGAGTGGACTGATGCGAAGGAAGACTATAGAAAGACCAAGTGCACAAGAAGAAATGAAGCAGTGCATCCAAGATTTTCACAGTATCAGGATTCCACAGGCTTTTCCAGAAAGAAAGCGGCAGTGGCAGTCAGAGCTGCTGCAGAAATATGGACTGTAGAAAAGTAAAAAATAAAAATAAACATCAGCTCTGAATTTTCTGTCAGTTCATCATTGTAAAATTCATATTTAATCATATTAAAAATTGAGACAAAGCTTTGATGTGAAACATAAAACTGGAACCATGTTAAATGTTGTTAAATGGTTCTCAGTTATAGGAGAATGTAAATAAAAGCTGTGATCTCTACATGTTTCGTGTTGACTGATGTGTTAAAAAACTGTAATCCAAATCTATTTTTAACCCAAAGACAAATACCAATCAGCCAGAAACAACTTATAAAACTTATAAAAATGTTTAATGCTAATTATGTTCCCTCGTTTATTGCAGATTGATGCAGTTGCATCAGTACAGGGATTCTGTCTGCAGTAATTAGTTTAAAATTATTACTGAGAAGCCAACAACTTTGAAAGCAGTGTAAAATGAACACATTCAGTATATGCTATTTTTTAAGTATAATATTGCAAGTATTAGAGTCAGAAACTTTACAAATTCAGAAACATAAGCACACCACATGACTGTTTCTTTACTTGTTTCCTTTAGAACTGATTTATAGAGTTATCTACAGTCAGTGTGTAATGAATGGTATATAAAGGTTGTCTAATTGCAGCAATGCCAGTAGGAATATATTGTTCTATTATTTATTGAATTAATTAAGTTTAGGAAATGATATGTGCATAGAATTTGGTGTATGTGTTTTAAGAGTATTCCTGAAAGATTTTTTTTTTCTCATTGATGCCAAATCCTGGCTGAGGTTAGTGTGTAGACTTCACCAGGGAGATAATAAATGCTGGACTAAGATGGTTATAAGTCTCTTTTCAGGGTACAGGTTTGAAAAGCACAAGGACATATCTCTGTGAAATCATACTTTGTCTGCTTCCCCATAACCTATTGTTAGCTCATTGTATAATGTAAAATACATTAATTCAGGTTTTTATTTCTTTTGCCGGCTGACTGCTGTGCTCTGTTGGTCTGTCCTATTGTTACATAATAAAATATAGAAATAAAAATGCTTAAATTTGCTATCATTCATTTAAACAAAACATCTTTTTAAATATTACTTAACTGTCATCTGGCAACAAGGCTTTTGTACATTTAAGTGCAAGGGAACATTTTTGTGAAACTCTCTCTCAGCACTGTCTATGCCTACAGCATTTTAATGTGTTAATTGTGATTTGAAATTTAAATCCAATTAACTGAAAATAATCAATTTAATAAGATCTTAGTCATATTAAATATATATATATATATATATATATATATATATATATATATATATATATACACACACACACACACACACACACACACACACACACACACACACACTTCTTAACACAACTAACCAGATATTCTGCTTTATATTCTGTTCATTAGAATATAATTTTACTGAAGACAAGGGGGACAATCTTTTGCCCATATGTCATCAAGTTTGAATTCATTTTCAACCACGATGATTTTGCCTTATTCATTGTTCTATCTAAATATTTTATTATTGGTTCTTGTTTTTTTCTACAGAATACATTGCAGACACTTTCAATAAATAAAAAATTGGAGCAGCTCGTTGTGGCCACAAAATAGATTGGAATAGTAATAGAAGTAGTTTCTTTGTTGTTATCTTTGTGATTGTGAAGCCAACTATTGTAGACCTGTCAGTATAGTTGCTGTTCTCTTTATTTTAATGTTCCCTGATTGTGAAAATGTTTTGGAAAAAAATATTTTCAAAAATGTTATTTCCTAGGCTGCAGTATGATAAATATCTGAATGTCAGCTTTATTTGTACCCTGACAACACCCTAAGGAATTTTTTTTGTCTTTTATTATGTATTAATTTGATGTCAGTATTGTTTTTTTCTAAGGGTAAAAATACCATTTAGCTCAATATTATATTAATGTGTAAAGTAATTGTGTGTAGAAAAATGTTAATGATTTGATTATATAAAAAAAATTTATATTTGTTTTTTGTGAATATAGAAGGCTTTTTAGCTGTTGAATGATCTCTACAGATCAACTTACAGTTAATTCAGTAATAGGATACCATATTTACCTATTGTGCTCTTTTTTATTGACATTACTTGAGGGCTTATCCACAATTAGATGAGTTTCTGCTTCTGTGCAAATACTGAAAAATCAATCTTACAGCAGAAAGGTTTTATTTGTACAGCAGTTTATTTTCGATGATTTAGTAAAATCTGTATCTGCCAAAAACACTGTAAATAAAACAGTGAAACAGCAAAAGCACAGTGTTAGCAATTTTCTGATTTTTAGTCTAAACAGCAAAAGCACAATGTGCTATCAGAGGTGACTATCTTCAGAGTCCTTATAGTTTTTTGAATTTTTCTTTTTAATAAATAAGTTTAATTTGATAATTTAACCATGAGCGTGATTTGAAGTCCTCTAAGAAAAGTAAACGTACACATACCCTTTTGAAACAAAAAAGCACAGGGTGTGTCACTTGGTTTAAAATGCAAAAGGTTCAGAACAATTAAACTTAAAAAATGCACATAACAAATGGGACTTTGTTTTTTTATTCTAAATATGTACTGAACTGGTAAATACTCTTTCATAAATCATGGCCAGCTAAGCACCACCAAAAACAGTTTTTTTGGGGATTATGTAAATAGAGGTTTGGCTGTCACAGTGTGTAGTGTAGCATTCAGGCTGGTAGCAGCAACTGAGGAAATTGGAAACCTTGTGATGTATTAATTGGCTGCAAAATCCTTCAAGTCTTTGGTTTTTGGATGCCCTGCAATTACCACTGCTATCTTAACACATACCATTGCTGAATTTATCGGGAACAGTAAGGTCTTCTATAGGACGTCCACATTTCTTGTACTTTTTATGAGCAGTAAATTTGAACCTGCCATACCTCACAATATTTGCATAGTTTTAATCATATAATCATTGGTTCTACTCCTGAATCAAAGATTATCAAACCTGTTTTGTCTCCAGTCTGAACATAAATTTTCAGTCTTTGTGACAGATGGCTAGCATGTGTTCTGTTCAGTACTTCTCATCTCATAGTTGTCTTTGTTTAATACTCCATCCATTTAATTTACCTGCATATGGTACTGGTGTTTACTAAATAACTTACCACTCTATGAATATTTTATCTGCTTTTAACCAGTAAAACCATTTAGATATACAGTAAGCTGCTCTAAGTCTGCCATTCTTTCACCTGAAGTATAAGGCCAAGTTCTTTTCTTTCAAACTCCCACTCAAAAAAAGCTGGATGCAAAAAAAAAACTTGCCAAAGCAGTAGGTTGTGTGCCTTCCTTTCTTTTAGCCAGCACACTAATGTTGGCTGGTGCTGCTATGTTGTGTGGTACAGTGCAGCACTGAGCAATTCTATTCAGCAACATTTAATGAATAAGGATAGAAAGAGAATAATTTACGCTTTGACATGAGAATACCCAAAGTATTTAGATCATTTTTTACAATGCAATTGACATCTATCAATAGGAATTCAAAGCCATGTTTCCTACAGCTCACTCGAAATCATTCACATTTAGCTAAAACATCATTTTTCAGTGCAAATCTGTTTACAGGTGTTGCTGTCCAAAAGGTGATTTTCAGAGATGTCAAAAAGGAGTAGAGTTATGCATTCGCACTGTTGATATTATGGTAATGTGGATAGTTTGGGTATCTGGACCCAGAGTCTATCTCAATTAGAACTTGAGAAATTAGAGGGAAAGTCGCCTTCGGAACAGAATCTTGAGTAAATATTGAAGCAAGCAATTAATCTTGTCATGTTATGGCTGAACATAATGTTATCAGTATTCATCACCAGTAAGCAATAAATACAAGGCACCAAGTAAGTGTGTTCTGGTGCAGTGTAATTCACTGCTCTCTCAACTGAACTTTAATCAAAACCTTCAAATGGAGCAGCATAGTGTCAGCACAACCCATGTCAGCACTTTTCCTTATAATGTTGTTTTGTATTGTTGAATACACTTACACATAATGACAGGTGTGAATTAATGATGAAACAACTTAATCAACATTATCAGACATGCTCTGTCGCAGAGACAAATAAAGTGCATTTTAATTTATACAAATGTAGACTTTGACAAATTTTAGCTTAAAGATTCTGTTGTCAAACAGGTTAACGATAACAAATGTGTGTGTTTAGAGGAACCTCAATAGATATGATATTTTAGCTTTTATCTTAATTTACGCCCCAAAATTTTTATATATTTTATTTCATAGTATTTTATATCTAGCTTATTATTTGGTTGATAAAGGATTCAGAAGTATTCTATCTATCTAAAGCCTGGCTATTGACTGGGCAGTTTTGAAGGTCAGATAAGTAATTTCAATCCTGTTATTGATATGAAATTAAACAAACACACTTTTAGTATGTCCTTCAGTTCTAACCAAATGCTGAACTTTGACTGTATTTTGTAACATATCACACACAGTGTGATTAAAAATTTCTAAAGAGATACAATGTTAACAGGCCTTTTTTGATTGCTGAATATGATGTTGTATTTATATTGGAATTACACCACTTGTAATCAATTTATGATTGCTTTTGCATTGAAAGTTTTGATCTCCTGATAGTTCTGGTTTATTTAAGCAGAAGTCCTAACAAGGCAGCTCAAATAAGCCCATCCCACCCACAATCAGCCACACACACACACACACACACACACACACACACACACACACACACACACAGACAAACATACTGCTGTGCTCTAATGGTTATTACAAAAGTGAACGAAATTACTCACTTGCTTCTCCCATTTACAGTCTCCCACCTCCTTCATTGTCTCCCTTTCTCTCATATGATTCACACTATATAAACATCCATCTGTTGTTTCATCTATTCCGGTAGAATCCACAATGGCATTCCTAATCACTACCCTCAAAATGCCTGCTGGAGTTAATTATCACTATTCGTCATTTCACATACAGAGGTGTTCCCAAGGCCATCTGAGCAAAAATACTCAGCTGGATGGAAATCTAAATGTACAGCTATTCAGCCCCCAAAGGTGCATCTTGCTGTTATTATGCAGAAAGAAGCCCATCTGGAGGCCGGTTGCATCTGATTACTCTGTTAAATGATCACATGATAAACATTTTATTGACACATTAAAAACATTTCTTACATGAGCAAAATATTTTTGAAAATGGGAATTTCATGAAATAAATATTTTCTGAAATCTGACTGTGATAAATTTGTACCCAAAACCAAGAAAATGTTTTAATTTAGCTTTTAACTTTATTTGGAATTGTAATATTCTCTTAATGACTAATCACCATGTAAAACACTTGGGTGGCAAATAAAATAAATACCAATCAATAAATATACAGTTCACCCTCTAAGCTTAATGGAGATGGAAGGGAGAGGACTATCAACTGGTCCATCATCAAAATGTGTGTAGGTGGCAGGATGAATCTCTCCAAATCATTCAATTCCAGCTGAACAGCTTGCCTATTTGAGTCTGAAGGTAAAGAATAGGTGATGCATCAAATGATGCATGGTACAAAATATAGCTTAAAAATATTTTTAATAACATTAAATTTATATCATTAAAAAATGTTTCAAATCAACCTGATGGATTTGGCACAGTTAATACAGTGGGGTGTATAATATATAGGAGAGAATGAATAGCAATAAAGTTTTATCATGTAAAATAGAACCCATACTTTGTATTATCACTGGTCACATTCAAATGATATACTTGAGAAAGATCTAATTAAGGCACCGGGTCACAATAGTTTTTATTACAGAGGCTTAGCAGCACCAAAGGACTGTTCATTTGAAATCTAGTCTCTGCATTTGCATAAGCTTTGATTTCTTTTAAACTTTCTTTTTCTTACTTCAGTTTTGGAGTTATTAAAATAAAGTTACTGAATCTTACCTTGGCCTTATTGCTCACTGCTTTAAAAAGGATACAGTTACCTTACTCTGTGAGATCTGGTTTGTTCTTACAATCCAACATGTAATATTAGATGTATTGAAGAATATTGTACCTGAGTATAAATTAGTCAAAATATAGGACCTGCTCTACAACAAGAAAAACACTAATTTATAATTCAAATTGAAGTAGTCAGTATAGTTTAGTTTTCAGTAATTTAATCTGTAGAGCCATTTAAAAATTCAAACCATTGTAAGACAGAGCAGATTCTGTTTTTGCAAAGCTGGACTTTCAATGGCTCTGCTTTTATCTCTCTGTAATAATTGGCAGAAAATTGCTGCGTGCTGCATCATTATTTTTTTTCCCATCAAAGAGAAAAAGTGCCAGCAATTATAGGCCTCCTTATCTTGCTCCTCCCCAGTGGAGAACTAGTTCTCAGCAAGGAAACAGAATAACGTAAGGTACATTTCTTTTTCTCATTCTGTGAAATTTGCTACAGTTTGCCTGAATTGTTTCAAACTGTCCAACCTGACAGTGTGAGTCATTTGACATTGATGTTCTGTACCTTGTTCAGTCATAAGATCCTACAGGTTTGTTTCTCTCCTTCCATAGAATGCCTGTTTTTATGCTTTTACCTTTTGAGTTTAATTTTGACCTTTTTTTGTCATGATACCATTTAATAAGCAAGTGAAATTGAGTTTAACATTAGAATTAGTTAGCAGTAATAAAACAGGAAAATGTAGTGAGATGTGGAAAATGCATCATTATGTGTTACAAAGGTGTCATTGTTAATTATGTGTATTACATTTTTGTAAATTATAAACGTTTTTGGCATTTCATATAAATATAATCTTTCTGAGACCAATGAAGTTACTGCTTTGAATGTTAATCATGGTTCAACTAACCCATGCTTTTCATATATGCTCCATTTAAGAAACATGGCAGTACTTACAAGTAACCATGGTTACGACTGGGAATGTACTCTGCCAAATGATAGTGCATATGTAGGGTTGTTATTATTGCAAGAACAAACATTTATTCAGAAATTACAATAGAGCTGAACTTTCAGAATACAATAACAAGCTGTAAAAAGTGTTGAAAAAATTTAACTCTCATTGTACATGTCCCAAAAATTATTTGGTCTGAGAGGTTTTAGCGGATGGACTGAATAAACACATTCATGCTCTGTGTGGCTTGCAGGATTAAGGAAAGGAAGGATAAGCTGCTGTTTCACGGCTATAGGGAGATGGCTAATCTCCTGTCAACAGACTGAAGGAAAAGCTACTACAGACCGAGATGCCAGTCTGGGTTCCTTTTTCTGACAAATTTTCTGATCATTCATTCCTGTCTACTTAGTGATGACATTGTTTAAAGACCATTTTCCACAGAACTGTATCATATTATGTAACGTACATGCTATTTAACCTTCTGACTACAAAAAATACTGTAGTGTTTTATATAACTCTGACATCATAGAAACATAACCATAGAAAAAGTGTCTTTTTAATTATTGTTTGTAGGTTAGCAGTAAGCTTTCACTACAGAAATGTGGAACATGCAGATATGGAACAACTAGTAGCTGACAGCGTTTAAAGACTACTATGTCTTACTCTTTGTTTTCAATCCTTTAAAAAACAGTTTGTAAACTTTGATTTGTGCTTTATTGCAAATGAATTGTGGAATTTAAAATGAACTTTTGTATAATTTCGATGTTGACTATTTAAACACTAAAGGTAAACAGGGACAGCAATATACTTAACAAACTTCAACTATATCAGCTCAGTTTTAGCATTTTATGCTTATGCTTAATTTATAACAATTATGTGGGTGATATTAACAACAGTCATCTTGCAAATACATATATTTAAAACAATAAAAAAAAATCCACATTATTTGTAAAAAAAAAAAAAATACAAAAAAAGCTTGAAATATATTTAAAAAAATATATGTGTTCTTAAAATAAAACTTTGTGAAGTTTAGCCGGATGTGTCAAATCCACCTGCACTAGAGTGTTGAATTGCTTGGTGGCTCAGTTCTGCACCAGGCTTATCTTTCTTAACTGACGGCTTATAGCACAGTCAAGCAAATGCAAGGATGAGGGGGCACAAATCACCCCAAGGAGCACCAGCTTTATTTTATGTCACCTCCTCTAAACCAAAAGTTTAAGAGAAATAAATGTCACACAGATCTCTTTTGTGCCTTATACATTAAATCGATAAGTGTTTTAATAATGTTTGGATTTTTAGTTTGTAGTTTAAAACCAAACTCCAAACTGATTTATATTTAAAACATTGAAAAACTTATTGAAAAATACAAAGTACTTTTGATACTTCTTTCACAGAGTGGTGAATACTTTTTGGTGGATAACCTTTTAATACCTAATCTTGCTTCCAACCTTTTTTGTGCGTGTGTTTCAGGTATCAAATTTCTAAATAAGTTTATATTTAATACATTTAATTAAGTTCTTTATCAAAACAATATGTTTTTTTTTTTTGGTTGTTAAATTTGGTACTGTGGTAAGTTGTTACCTATATTTTATTCATGCAACAAGAGGAGATAAATGGATGCATGCATTGTAAATGTTTGTAATTGAGTTTATGTATGTTGTTTCCAGAATATATTTGTACGCTTTTGTATGTTCAACAAGGTTAAGAGGCTTTTCTTTTTTTAATCAGGAATGTTTGAGCCTGACTACTGCGGTGGTTTAACCAGCGATCATTATGGAGGATTTGAAGAAGTCAGTAAGCTCGCTCCATGAATATTTCACAAGAGAAAATAAGAGAAACAACAAAAGACACTTGGGGGGAAAAGGTAAATGGTCTGAAAACAGCAATGATTTGCATTGTACAGAAAATGATGTAAATAAACTTGGTGTTTTGACTTGGCAGTGGCAGACCCCCTCATCGTTAACATTGCTAGGATAAAGGTTGAGTGTTACAGGTTCAAGTAACATAGTAAATTACAGATTTAAAAAGTATTCCCCATGTAGGGTTTGTGTATCTCTATCATAAAAAGTACTAGTTATTTTCTAAATAAGAAAAAGGTAAGCAGGGATGAGTTGGTCAAGGAATAGAGTTCCAAAAATATTTTGCAGAGAAGGTCATCTTTCAGACATCATTTTGCATTCTCTGATCAAAAGTAGTGCGATATTTCAAAAGCATTCCCCATCACAGTTTCATCTGCCCCATTTTTTTTCCATGAAGCAATGATTTTTCTGTCTCTCTTAGGTGCTTTCGGGCCCCACCAAACACAAACACTCACACAGCTATCCAAAAGAAGTGATTTCACAGACCTGTGGCTCAGGATTTACTGAGTCTATATTCAGGATTAGGATGCCTTTAGTGGTAGGAGTAGAATATAAAAGACAAAAGCATTATTAGGAAATATATTATTTTACTTTTTAGTTTACATTTTAGTCTAAAAGTTAATTATTCTTTATTAGTAAAAAATGTTATGTGATCTGTGAAAAGACAATTTTATAAACTTTATTTTGACATTGCAGTATTAGCTCTAAATCCAACTGGACCTATTTTACACTGTAGCAAAAGGACAACAATTCAGCTATTTCATAATGTGCAAATTTTTAATGTGACAGCATCAGATTTTAAGTTATTTAATTGTATGGAGCCTGACAACTTTGCCATTTGTTGTCTGGACCACAGAAAATATAATCAAGAGTCGGGGAAGAATTATAGGTGTCAAATGTAGACAGTCACGACCTAAAGAGCTTTTTAATGCAGCAGTTTATTCATCAAGCATATTTTCAAGGAGCCAGCATAAGACATAAATATTATTAAATAAATGATCAATGTTACAAATGACCACTCACATACTGGGCATGACGAGACTGCTGACATCCCAAGAGGGAACACTTCTGCAAAGGATTCATTCCTGTAAAATGTTTGATGAAATTATGGTTCAGGGAGTGCATGACCTGAAACAACTGCCATCGAAGCAATTTATAACCATCTTTCTGTTAATGAATAATAACAGTGCATGATCATTTGCAGAAATGAAAAACAGGTTTTCAAAATCTTAACTGCTGTGTAATGCTTCTGGCACAATGGATGCCCTGAAAGCTGAATTAGTCATTAATCTCACACCTCATGCTCAGTTCCATAAAACCACACATGTCCTCACATGTATTACTTCATGCAACATGCATGCAACATACAGTTTAGGTGTAATTAGACCATATGAAATAAGCTTCAGTCCACACTAATCCAAGGGTTCAGGTTGCATATAGCTGAGCCTCAGACGTCTGTGCATCATCACAGCAGACGGAGTGCAAGACTTAATTTTAAATGGGCTTTGTGCCATTTTCCTGCTGGTAACTGAGCTTTAGCATAGTGAGATGGATGAAGGTTGAGGATGGGAGAAAGATCATTTAAGTGCTGTGAATCCAAGGACAGCTGAGGGCACCAGTTGTGCAGTGCATATTCAATAGTGTACAGATGCTTAAGCTAAGATGAATAGCACTTTATCATGGCAAAGTCTTTTGTCCTTCACATTTTATTCTGAATTTGACAAAATAATCATCAAGCGTCATGTGACACCTATGAGAGTTCACCAAGTCATACTAACTAACATGTTTCTCCTGGAAGCAAAGATTTTTCTATCTCTTTTAGCTGCTTTTTCTTTCCACTAAACAAAAACAATAGCAAAATTTCAGTCAATTGTTTCTTTGGTCAGAGGTCTTTACAAGTTTTACCTGTGAATAGTTAATTAAAATGTGATGCTAAAGTTGGAACTCATTTGAAAATTCAAAATTGATCATTTGCAATCAGGCTCAATTTGTTTCTGGAAGTAAAAAAATGAGCAATGCCCTTCCCTCTACTCCTAATTTTCTAGGCTTGGCATATAATGCACTGAAAAATATACTCTCCTAATGGTTGTGACAATTTAATGTCTCTAAATTGCCTATTAGCATGTCCATGAAATTCAGAGACCCTAGAGAAATCCCATGCAGGCACAAGCCGACTGCATATAAATAACTGTGTTTTGACATACTGGGAATCAAACCCTCGAACCTCCTTGCTTTGAGGTGGCAATGCTAACTGCTGAACCACCGTGCCACATTTATAGTGACTCTGAATTGGAATTATCCTAAATAAACCATATACAATTCAATTAATATATCAATTTTCCATTGTTTTGGTGCAGTCCACAGGTAGATTTAGACTATCCCTGAGTGCTTTATCTTCTCTTACCAAGCTTTAGGTTTCTCCACATTACTTACTGAGATCAGACAGGCCAACACACACAGAATTAAAATGCTAAATATTGATCACTGGGTGACAAAGGCCAGCTGGGTTTGCAGGGTGCTTGAAACCCTCTCTAATGAAGCTGGCATTTTCAGCCTGCTGCCGAATGCATGGGCTGCAGACTAGATGTTTGTCATCCTGTTTTGAGCCTAAGTGGCCCATCCCTCTTGCTTTTCAAATGGCAGGGAAAAGAAAAAAAAAAACGCTTTAGAAACTCAAAGGGTAATCATTTGGCTTCAGGCGGAGATAAATAGCTTACACTGAATGAAAGAGAGGATGTACTTTTACTTGTCAAGAGAAGATGAGAGGAACAGAATTACATCAGTATTGCACTCAGAGTATTAACTGTAGAACAGTCACATCTGGCTTTACTTGAACATTCCAGATTGCAGTAATGATTAAAAGAAATATTCATTTTATAAACTTGCTTAAAGTTAATTGTTGTAGCTATTAATACAAGTGTATTATAGATGACATAAATAAACGATATATTCACAATTAGTTTTTTTCAACAGTGACCAGCTGTGAATGTCACAAAAAAGGTTTTGTCTAAGCTTTACCATTATTATTAGCACCCCTTTATTTGGTACATTGTGCTGACTCCCATTGCAACGACAACAGGCTGGCACCTTTTCCTATAATGTATAATAAGATTGGAAAACACATTGCATAGGATCAGAGACCATTCCTCCACACAGGTTTTCTTCACTTCCTACAGACTGTGAGATCCTCACTTGTGTACTCTCTTTTTTAGCTCATCCCACAGGTTTTTTTATTGGATTTACTGTAGGTCAGGGAAGTGGTATGGTAAGGCAAAAGATTCTCTGCCACAAAAATTATTGTGTGCTTTGCTGTCTCACTATCATACTGAAAGGATCTAGCAATAGCTCAGTTAAAGGGTCTTGGCTAAGGCCACAAGGTTTTCATTTATTTTCAGCTGAGACTTAGAGCAATATGATGTGTTCAAAAAAGTAATCCAGGGTCCTAGTAGGAAAACAACAATGCTTCACCACCGTACTTTACATAAGGACAAGGCACTTTTAATGCCAGACTGTGTCTACATCAAATCCATTTCGAATGTTTGTTCTGGTCAATTGAAGTAATGTTTAATCTAAATGCCTGCATGTATTGTTTGATTATAAGGGCTTTCTTCTGGCAACCAGATGACTTTTGTTTATATGTCTAAAAGTAGTTAGCAAGACATTTTGACCCCATGACTTGTGCAACAACACTGAGCACTGCCAATTATGAATAATAAAAAAAAATGAATAATCATTTCCCAGAATCATGAGATAAAGATATATATGTAGCAAAATAAAAGAGGTTATTTTATTAAACTATTCTGATGTACTCTTTTTCTTACTTCACAGCTGAACTTTTCTGTGTTAGAAGTTAGTATTTGAAATGTAAATTGCCACTTGCAGTACTCATGCTAGTCAGATAATTGCATCTCATGAAAAAATGGGATTGTGAAGTATTTTTTTGCATAAAATGACACCACATAAAGATTCCAAGTATACTTGAAAATTTTTCAATTGCTAATTTAGATAATGCATTATAATCTAAGCAATGTATATATGAATATCATTATAATTATTCATTTATTATTGTGATACTATTGTGTCACATTTGATTTGGATTCATTAGCCACTGTTAAAAAGCATTTTCTATTTTCCTGTAGTTATGGTTATTGTTAGACGATGTGCTAATGCTATTGATAGCGCTGCTAAACCTTATTAGTAAAAAAAAAAATAATAATAAATGCTATTCAAATTGTCAACAATCCAATTTTTTCAAAAGCTTCAGGAAAAACTTGCATTTTTCCCTTTTTATTATATGTACACTGATTAAACTTGCGATAACTAAAAAAAAAAAATATAAAAATAAAAATAAACCTGATGTCCATTACAGAAGTAATCCACTACCTTTGTCACATTTGATCTGTGTATAACTATTTGGAATAGCAGAGATTAAGATGGCTGAAGTGCTAGGCAATGTATCTTTATGCATCAGCACACATTATTTGGCCTTAACCGTTGGTGCCATAGGGATTCTGTGGCACAACAAGAGATCTCTTCATCGGTTCCAGCTCAGTAAGCCTGAAGATGGGTTTGAGCTGTCAGTAAATTAAAGTCATCATACCTTTCTTTTCCTCAGACATGTTTTTTTTTTTATTTCTTGGACCTTAAAGCTGTCCAGTCAGGATTTTTAACATGCCTAAAATTTCTAGAATTTTTAAACCACAATTGGACTGGAAAAAATCCTCCAGAAGCATCTACCACACTCTGCCTTGCAGTGACACCTGCACAAAAATGCCTTTTACACAATAAATGCATATTAATTTCCTGCATGCTGATTACGAACTGCAATAGCAAAAGTTTGAAAAGAAGCATCACTTCTTCAACTATTAAACATTGGGGTGGCTTAATAATGCTTTGAGTTTGTGCTGTGGCTGGTAGGGAGCGTTATCTAGAATCTCATAGAAGTAAAAAAAAAAAAAAAAAAAGCGATAATGGACCAAACAAGATGCGCATGATTGTTAGTTGCTTTAAAAATATTAAGCTGTAATTATTGTCAAATACTGACTATCCAAACATATTTTATAGCAACATAACATTGAATTTATTTTAAGCAATATTGCATAACTCTGTTATCATCTAGATAAAGAAATAAACAATATTTTACTTTTACTTCATTTACTTTACATTCATTTGTATTTATTTTTAGGTTGCTGCATCTGACCGTTTTACTGTGTATTCCAGTGTCTTTTTACTACTTGAAATTCCTCCCTGTGGAATTCAGAGCTCTCTTACTGTTTACACTCTGAGCTGGTTTGGCATTATTCATAGGCGTTCAATGTTAATGGCTCTATTAACTCACCAGATCTGGTCACCCTTTACTAATTTATTCATGGGCACACCAGAAGCTCAGACTTTGAAAAGCACAAATGACCTTTAGATTGGCTTTCTGTGGTTGAGCACAAAAGGAAATGGGCACCAGGAGGGCCCAGCTGGATTCATTAGGCATTAAAACATAGAATACCATGATGACTAAAATATACAAACACCTGTGCATCTATCGCAAAATCCTGGCTGCAGCTAATTAAACCCTTAAAGTATACATAATTAAGTGGAAAACAAACCTGCTGACTGCACCATTTCTGTTGTCTTCTTAATGGCTTTATGTTGAATTAATATAAGGTACATACTAGACTAGTGCTCAACTATATGAGTGTATTATTTCACCTATTTCACATATTTACCATATTCCATGCATTCAGGTTTTGTAACAAGCCATGATCCCACCGCATATACTCACACTCACTCAGACCAGAAAAAACAAATAACCTTTACCCAGTTTACCTACTGACATGTGTAAGGAAAATGAACAGACAAAACTCTATACATAGTTAAACTATAGGTTGGGTTTCGACCAAAATAACTTAGAGTCACTCCAGTACAACATGATTTGCCCCAGTCTCAAGCTGGTGTACATATTAAGTCGTCATACTATAATCTATGTGAAATTCATAACTCATCTATGTAAAATAAATATTTTTTTACAAATCCTTAGTGATCTTTTTTAGGGCTTCAGTAGTGGTTTATATTTGATGGACAGCACTAGGTATGCTGTAAAGTCATTAGTATTTATTCACTAACATATTTTGCATGCCTGTCACTCTTAATCTGAGCTGTGAGTGTGTGTGTAATGTTTGATTTGTGTGTGTGTCAAATTGTATTTCTATTTTAGAATTAAAAAGATTCAAGTGTTTAATTCCTTTATTCATGGTGTAAGCGCTGACACCTGCCTTGATGGTAAGATATGTGATGTTGGGCATTATATGTATCGAGTAGGTCAGTTCTGTTTGAAAAACTACATACTTCTTGATATATTATAAAAGAAGAAGAAAAATAATATGCTTTATTACATTGTTGTTCAATGTAATGAAAATGTTTAGAGACATTGGTGCATTAAAATATAAAAACTTGTGTGCTAATGTGGAATAATTAATTTAGCAATTTGAATCATCCGTCTTACATTTCCTGTGATTATGCCCCAATATCACAAAGCTGTCTATATATCCAAGCAACAGACATGAAAGAGATTTTAAGACGTTTACAGCATTTTAGTTCAATTCAATTTCAGTAGGAGGAGGAGGTCTGTACATTGCAAGCTACAAAAAAATGTATGTTCAGGAAAAGTCTTTTAAACTATTCCGGTTAAGGATGTTTAATATATTTTCTACATTGAAAAATAGACAACTGATCCACTTGAGCATGGTTTTTATTTATATAACATTCACTTTTTGTATTAAAAAACACTTTTTTACAATCATATAGGAAGGAGTAATTAGTCACGATTTGCATAAAGTCATAAAAATTATAGCAATATGGTTGAATTGACAGCAAATTCCTGCAATACAATCCATCCTTAGAAGTACAAATGCCCACATGCTGTTGGAATACAAAGCCATACTCATATCCTTCTGACATTCATTTCCATCCCCTACAGTGAGCTGCTCTAATGCAGGCAGCTGTCAGTCAACGCCTTCCTGCCATTCTCGGCAGGAGTGCATATGGCACATATTCATCACACCTGTGGTCATATCGGTCTGTGCTATTTTGCAATATATATATATATATATATATATATATATATATATATATATATATATATATATATATATATATATATATATATGTAGGTTCATCTAGATGTATTAAACATAAAAAATATAAAATATTTTATAAAAAAAAAAATCTCAGGATGTTACCTTTATCTTTAATTTAAGCATGTTTGCAGGATATGACATTTTACTGTGGCTTGGCATTTCAAAAAGCTTTGTAATGTGTACAGTGCAATGTGTTGCTTTTGAGTGGCAGTTGGGTTTTAGGCTTTTTCAGCAAGTTATGCATAAGTTAAAATTAATAGCTAAAACTGTGGAAAACGTATTTATTAAGCTACAATTTGCATTTTCTCAGTCCACCCCTTTTCCATTTTGCTTTTTTTTTTTCACACCAGTTTTACAGTCTAAATCATTTTGGTGCCACCTGGTGTGCAAAATAAAATATTAATTCATATATTGTTGTTTGTAGCATTTTTTTAAATAAAATTATATTTTTTTGTTATAAAAATGTGACTGCATAATGTACATCTGGTAACTGATTTAAAAGTTTTGTAACAAAAAAGTTATTGTAAAAGGAATCATAGTACACTATTGAAGGCCCTTCACAGGTTTTTGCTGTGGATAAAGTCTAGCACTTTGTTTTTAGAGAAATAATATTAATTTCAGTCTAACGTTATATTATATTCTGTTTTAATTACAAATGGTACAACGTTAAGTTCAAAGTCATAGCTGTAACTGACTAATACTTTATACATATTGTTGTATTGTTACAATCATGTAAGGAGTATCTTTTATACAATTGTGAATAAGATCAGCTGTGTTTTCCATCCGTCTGACCTTTCCCCCGAATGAGACAATACATGAGAATCAGAGGATCTACTGATAAACCCACTGTTACAAATCTTAGTAGTTATTTTAAAAATGGTAAGTGAAGAAGAGAGAAGCATTAGTGTGAAGCAGCGGCCTCTGACTTATTAAAAGTCGGTGCCAAGTTCAGTATCAAGTTCATTGCCTCTTGAGAAAGAACTGCTCCCAAAATGAGCCAGACAGTAAAGTTTTTTACATGTAAGGGAAGAAGAAAGGACAAGCAGCAAAATATATTTTAATAACAAAGAGTCAGTAGAAAATTCTGCTCAGATATGGAGGATATGGATCCAGAGGATCTCGCTATTCGTGAACTCAGTATAGAGATAAGCAAACTATTGGAGCATATCCATGAAATTTTGACCAGGGTGTATATGGGTATTAAACAAAGAGTTGTGTACACAGGCATCCGCCTGTTGATGGTTCTTATGTTGCTCTTGTTGGCTATTTTTATCTATGTTAGTTTTTATTATGCTTTCATGCCTAAAACAAACCTCACGACTCATGTACACTTCCATTTCAGGTGAGATTCTTAACTATTTACAGTACTTGCATTACTAGTTTAAACTACACAGCATTTTTTTTTTACACAATATGTTTAATATAGCTTAAACATTCTTTTTTTTCTTGGCTTTACTGTTAAAAATCTGATTATTTATTTTCTAGAACTCCATTTTATAGATCTAAATAAATAATGACATCTAATGATACTGTGAAGCCTTTATATATGTAGCTATACTGTAAGTGTGTGTCTTCCTTTTTTTTAACCAGTGTTTTATTGTCCAGCAGATCTGATTCCGTTTGTTCCTATCTTGTGGCGAATGTCTCATTCTTTCAGAATAACAAAAAGCAGGTAACATACTAGTTTTATTTTCACTTCTCTGGTTTCTGTGTTGCCTACACACTGAACATTATCTTGTACATCTACCCATTTTAGTCATTTACCTTAAAACACAGATATTTATACTGCTTATCTACTATTTAAAGTTTTGCTAAATAAATAAAACAACCATGCTTAAGCACTCTTATATCACTTTAGAAGGTTGATATGCAATCAGTGAAATTCACAGATGTGATAATTATTGCTTTGCAGGTTTGCAGGTTTTTTATTTAACGTTTGGCTGGTTGTTTCTAATTGTTAAAGTTCAGCAGAATTCAGCTTTAAAAGAAACTTTTTGATTTCTTTATATAATTTCAGACTGTTCTTTGCAAATATAAAAAGGAATTCAGAATCTAATCTCAGAATTGAAATGGAATCTGTGTGGATTACCTATATCAACCATCTTTGAACTAGTGTTGTAGTGGATTTGTGGTTAAGATACTAGCAACATGTTCCAGTCTCAGTATTAGCAGTTTGCTATTGTTGGGCTTCGTGAATTGTATTATTTAATTGCTCATCTAATGTGATTACTTTGGAAAATAACTATTAACAGTTGTTATAAATTGCTGATATTGGCATTTTTGTCACTTCTGTTTTCTCTGCATTTATTATACCCTGTATACACTATAAATCTTCCCACTTTCTAGATAATGGATCTCGGCCAGCCCTATCAGATTACACTGGAGATGGAAATGCCAGAGTCTCCAGTAAATATGCAACTGGGTATGTTTATGGTAAAGATGTCTTGTTACTCCTATAATGAAGACATTGTTGATACTGCAGTGCGCTCCGTAAGTTCACAAATGACAACAAAATTTCATCCTTGCTCTCTCAGTACCAACATGTATCATCATGTTTCCAGCTCCCCATCTCCATATTTGTGTTCCCTCTAGAGCATGCTTCACTATCGATCATGTCTGCTGCAAACCTTGGAGACTCTGGTGTTGCTTCCTCTGTTACTGATTGGTGTAAATGAGCAGAAGCAGAATGTTTTAGTGGATCTTTACTCGTCTTACATAGAAAGCTTAGTAAGTACTGATGTGGATGTTTAATTACTCAAGCTTAAGAAATTCTTTTTTTTTTATTCTTTAAATTAGACTTGGTGTTTTCTAGTTCTGTTCCTATTTTTTTTAACAAACTAAAGTTGTAAACATACCTTACTTTATAAAAGTTATATCTTATTAGTACTACTAAACAAAGCTAGTAAAAAATTAGAAACACTGAAAGTACATACTGTGCCATAAAATAGAAATTCTCAAATTTAATGCAACTGAATTTTGGTACGCGGCGGCACGGTGGCTTAGTGGTTAGCACGTTCGCCTCTCAGCGCTAGGGATTCCCGGTTCGAATCCCCATCTGGGTGGAGTTTCCATGTTCTCCCCGTGTCCGCGTGGGTTTCCTCCGGGTTCTCCGGTTTCCTCCCACAGTCCAAAAACATAGATCAAGTTTATTGAGTTCTCTAAATTGCCCCATATAGAGTGTGTTTGAGTGTGTGAGTGTGTACCCAGCGATGGATTGGCGCCCTGTCCTGGGTGTATCTGCCCAGCGCCCGAGATGTTCTCCCCTGGATGGGCATGGGGAACCCCACCGCGACCCTAATAGAGGATAAAGCGGGAGATAATGAATGAATTAATGAATTTTGGTACTTAGACCTAGAATTCACTAGTTATCACTGCTGGTAACAGCAGATATGTACAATTTCTCATTTTTAATTCTTTTACAGGACAAGCCTACAATTGGAGCACTGATAGAAATCCAATCTCAGCAAATTCAGATATATGAAGCTAAACTTCACATTCATGCCCATTTCAGTGGAATCAGGTGTGTGTGGGAGTGACTTTTTTTTAACACTGGATTGGTTCTCTCAGTGTGTCATCTGGAAATAAACTAGTTGTACCATGGTACTACCAAATTGACCAAGCAGGCTTAATCTTGTAAAAGTTTCTGTAAAGTTTAAAAGCAACATGTCACCATTTTTTATATTTTTAAATATACACCAAAGTAGAAAAATAAAAAAAAATCACATTTGTTTGTCCTCAGATACACCTTTTATCATTTTCCATTGACCTCAGCAGTGGTTGGAGTGACCAGTACTTTCATTTTTCTCATCATGATTTTTCTAAAGAGTTTCCATGGACTTGGCATCTGGCTAAATCATCAGGTCTGTTTTATAAACAAAAAAATTTAAATCCATTTATTTCTTAATGCTGTTAAATGTTTGGAGGTTGTATACTGTTGATTTCAGTGTGGGAAATGCAATGAAGTAATACACAACAGAACACGTCTACAGGAAGTCACAGACCATCACAAGAGAAATACGAATGAAGAGGACAACAGCAAAGGTATACTCAGTTATATATAGAGCTAACTACGTTATTACATGTTAATGCAAACAATTAAATATATATCAAGCAGAAAAACAAATCCAGTGTTTACAATAAATAACCAACTGAGAATGTGGTGGTGATAAAATAACCTACCCTGTTAAAACTGTATAAGAAACTTTTGATTTTATGATCACAACATATAATTACTGGAAAAATGTATAAATCATTGTTGCAGCAAATTTTTTTGCAAAATTTCTATCCAGTTTTTAACTAACACAATTAATTAATTCATTCATTCATTATCTTCCGCTTTATCCTATATTAGAGTCGCGGGGGGGTTTCCTATGCCCATCCAGGGGAGAACGTTTCGGGCGCTGGGCAGATACACCCAGAACAGGGCGCCAATCTATCGCTGGGCACACACTCACACACACAGACACGCACACAAACACACTCTACATGGGGCAATTTGGAGAACTCAATGACTTGATCCATGTTTTTGGACTGTGGGAGGAAACCGGAAAACCTGGAGGAAACCCACGGGGACACGGGGAGAACATGGAAACTCCACCCAGATGGGGATTCGAACCGGGAATCCCTAGTGCTGAGAGGCGAACGTGCTAACCACTAAGCCACAGTGCCGCCCTACTAACACAATTATATTTCTTACATTTTTCAGAAGTACAATAATTTATGTTAGAATGACAGTAATTGTGTGTTTTAGGCCCAGCCATACATTTGATGGACCCATTGAAACTTGGACCAAATGACCAAATAATGGATTCAGGTTCTGACAACTAGGTAAAATAAAGACATGGAATGTAACAAGTGAAATGTAGAAATGTCAGTTTTTGAAATAAGGAGAACACACAATAATGCTAAAGGTTATCAGCAGCAAAGGCAAGAGCTGCTGACAATACTGTGAGATTGGAGTGTCAGCCTTTTTATTAAATGTTTTCTTTTAACATATTATGAAAATCAGCAGCAGTATATGCTACCCAATGCTGTTTGTATGTTATATGTTTGTGGAAAATAAAACACCTAATTTGCATTTTTTTGCATGGTCTTTCTATATGCACAAGTTTATTCAGACAGTTAGCTGTTTGAATAACTGGAATTCCTAGTTTTTTATTCTTTAGGGAAAGGTTGTAAATGAATTCACAGACAAACTTTGGATTTACTCTTTTTATTAATATTTATAAACATATTCACAAGGTTAAGCAGATTCCTTAGACTTTCCTCATTATTTGGCTTTAATTTATTAATACCAGCTTGTGCTTTTTTGAAAAACCCAGACATTACATCTAAAACCCATCAATTCACAGTGTCCGCTTGCATAAATGAGACTGGGCCATAATTGGTCTGTGTTTTCTCCTGAAGCCTGAGATATCTATGGATATCGATGGAGATTAGTCAAGTTGCTCCACAGTTCAATAAACAATAGATATTTGGAATTTACATTGTACCTCATGGTAAAAGTAACATGGGCTTACGACTATTTATTGTCTTTAAATTAACAGTATACATTTTTCATCTATTTTGTGCTTTCTTTAGAGGACAAAATCATCTAAATATGCCTATATTAGTATTCCATCACCAAATAAAACATGAAAATTATTTTCTAAATAAAAATAAAATAGTTTTATAAAATAAAAGCTCCAAAATGACATACAAAGGGTAAGACTTGGTTTAAAAAAATCTAGTCGGCACTACACAGTGGAAACTTCGTGATGTCACAGCATGCAAATCTAAAGCTGTGGGCATTGATAATCTGCCGAACTAGATGCCACATGTTAGGCTTTAGAAGTTTTCCTGAAGCTGGAAAAACAAAGGCTGGAAAAGCTATTTTTTCTCTTTTCCAACATTTCAGATTATGGTAAGTGCATTCTCTGCTGATTGTTATAAATATTTATTTAAAAATGTTCTAATGTCTTATAAAGCTTTTTCTTATTTGCCATAACAGATTGTTCAACAAGGTCACACGTATATGGATTAATGATTTTATCTGGCAAATGTATTCAATATTCTTGTTTCATGAATGATTAGTAAATTCTATAGGGACCATAAATAAAAAATGGATCTACATAATGAAGATGATGTCGATGGAAAAAGCAAAGAAGAAAATACAGAAACTTCAAAAGAGAAATTTGATTTTAGTGCCTCCTCCTGTTGCTTTTCTGAAACCCAAAGGAATAATGGCATAAAGAGAAGTCTGTTTTCATCAGGCCGAAGGCCAAAACCAAAACTTGTATCTGCTCAAGCTGTCCTTTCATCCAGAATAGAACCAGATCCAATTCATGAGGAACAATCAGAGAATTTATCCAATGTAAATAAGACTCCAGTGGACAGAGAAACAAAGCTGGGCACCAGTGGACTGTACTGCTCAGAAAGCAGCCAAGAGAAAGACCGAGCACAAGAAAATGTGTGGGAGAGAAATGCTGTAAATGAACTGGGTTCATTTCCTGCTAAAACTGATGTGGGACCTAGAAAGAGCCTGTGGAAGATTGGACAAAGGGAAAGATGGAGGGGAAGGAGACGAGAAAGGCTGGAGGGTGAAGGAGAGAACGATGAAGAAGCCACAGAAATAAAGCAAACGATAAGAACCATGCAAAAGCAGTGGCAATCAAAAGAAAGTCAGAATGAAACATGTGAAAAGGATGTGATAAGGTATCGAGAGGCCGAGCAAGCAAAGCCAGAGGGTGATAAAGAAATGAGAGTAGCCACCCCTCACCATAAATTGTCAGGCTTTTTTGCAAACTCCTTCGCATCGACTTCCTCCTCCTCATCGTCATCCTTCACCTACTCATCGGGAGAAAGTGAAGATGTCTTCAGTGAAGGAGAGGAAATGACCAAGAGAAAAGACATAAGAAGAGTGAGTGGAGATTTCTGACTAAAGCCTAGACAGCACAGTGCATTTATATCAATACCAAATTTTGAATTTTCGGTATAACAACATAACTCATAGTAGTCAATTATCCCACAAAGTTGTTATTTGTGATGTTATTTCTGTCATGTCCCGGCTATTTTATGTCCTCAGTGAGACTTAATCTCACTGTTCCACAAACAATTTGCATATTTTCTGAAAGAGAACCTTGACTTTCCATTTGAATATGACATTTGCATAGCACAATGAAGGCAAATGGGGTGCCGTAGCCTGTTATTGTCATATGAGAAATGTTGCTAGGTATATTTGGAATTATTAAGAAATTATACTAAATTATACTATTAATATTTACTAAAACCCCAAATTTAATGTCAGTAGTCTGGACAAATGACAGTGTGTACATTCTAAGAACACTTTATATACATATATGTCATTATAGTATTGTACCTTGTTTACATAATGCTACTAATATTACCATAATGCTCTAAGTTTGGGTTTCATTAATTAGCAAATAGTTCACAACATTTATTCTTACCTTAATTCTTAACATTAATCAATGAGTTTTATGTCAAGGTCGATCAATGAATCCAAACCAATATTTGTTCACTGTTCAGAATCTTAAACTGCGTCTAATTTCTTTTGTCTTCCAGTGCCGATCATGGAGGACGTTCCTGGCCATGATGCAGTGGTCAAAGCGGAGGCAGGGTTCCTGGGTTCAGCTAGCTGGACACCAAGGCATGTGACTTTGGCTCAATCTGTGCCATGGTCTATACATTAAATTTTGGACAAATGTCTGGTCATTATAACCACTTCATTTCTAGTAAAAGCTGCTCCCTGGGACAAAATGTATTGCAATTGCAGTGGCTTATGTTTATGGGTTGTACACCCACATAAAATGACAGCAGGGAAGGCTAGAGTGGGAGAGCAGAAATAGTGTTATTTTTTAGCAAATAAATAATATTAAATGGATAAGAAAATTTTACAGAATAACAAAATATTTTAACTCACATATCAAATGAGAATTGCATCATTTTCTTTAGTATAATAGTAAAAACATGTTTCTAAATGTAATAATTTAGTCTAGGGAGATCTCACATTCTACTCATAGTGATACCAACATTTCAAAGGCTTTGCAAATGCTGTACAGCTGTAACATTCATGAAATACCTTATCTAGGTAACATCCAACTGGGTGAAGGAGGGGAAGTCCTGAAGAGATTCAATGAGCTGGAGGACACCTGCCTGCAGGCACTCATGTCTGATCCACTCCATCAGTTTGTGCCGAAATATTATGGGCAAATCAGTAGGAATGGAGAAAAATACATCCGTCTAGAGGACCTGCTGAGTGGTCTTAAGCAGCCTATCATCATGGACTGCAAAATGGGAATACGGTATGCAAGAACCATCTTCAGCTTATTTGATAAGTCTAGTGAGGAAAATAGGATTGATAACATACTTGTCTTGTATTCTTGCCTTTACTCAGTACCTATCAGGAAGATGAGATCATTAAAGCAAGGACTAAAACTAGCATCAGGACAGATATGTACCAGAAGATGGTAAAGGTTGATCCTGCGGCTCCGACTCAAGAGGAACATGCACAGAGGGGTGTGACAAAGTTGCGGTACATGCAGTGGAGAGATGACACAAGTAGCACCTCAACACTAGGATTCCGCATAGAAGGCATAATGGTACAATTTAAAAATTTATCACAGAAGCATGTAAACTGTGTGTGTGTGTGTGTGTGTGTGTGTGTGTGTGTGTGTGTGTGTGTGTGTGTGTGTGTGTGTGTGTGTGTGTGTGTGTGTGTGTGTGTGTGTGTGTGTGTGTGTGTGTGTGTGTGTGTGTTCTGATAAATGGAAGTCCGTGTACAACAAGTTATTTTTCTTATGTTTATGAGAACTGCTTCACTGACTGATTGATTAATTGATTGATTGGTTTGTTGATTTTAAAGCTATAACAATTAATGATTGGTTATTCTTTTTTTCCTCAAGTATTCATTGGGGGACATTGGTCCTCATTATTTTGACATTCTTGATTTGTACATGTAGTGGTAGTCCTCCTTGTTAAGATATATCAAGTATAGAGATTTGTGTTTTATGTAACATGTAGAGAACTTCTTGTTTACTTTTTTAACTGCTGGTTCTCTCAGTTTGTTATTGCCCCAGGAGTGCCACTCTTCGTGCCGATTGTTTTAAATATATTGATACAATACTGCCTTTGTGACTGCAGAGGGAATTCTGTTTTCATAGGAATCGATTTCTGATTGATTCCTAGCTCATTCTTTTTCACATACGTCACGTTGGGATTCAACAAAATTCAAGGTTCAAATTTCTCCTATATAGTGTCTGTGTGTGACCTGTCCTGGGTGTCCTGCCCAGAGCCTTAAAAGCTCTCACCGGGATGGGCATGGGGAACCCCCACGGCACTAGTATAGAATTGAGCAGAAGATAATGGATGGATAACTAAGTTCTGACTTTTTTATTGTATGCACGGGAGATGATAATTGTTGTTTCTCTGATGCTTCCATGGGTATTCAATAGTGATGAATTTGTATGTACTACACCTGATGTGGTTAGTAGTTTTTTTATGCATTATTTCTTACATGGGGTTTTCTTTTTTAGATGAACGACGGAACTGTACTAAGAAATTTTAACAAAACACGAAGTAAAGCCCAAGTTGTTGAGAAGCTTTTAATATTTACCAAGTCTCAAGTTCACATTATGGTAAGTTATAAATGACTTCTAATATTACCATACATATAATAAAAGTGCTATATAAATATAAAACGATCACATAGAAACATTTCTGTTTATGCCAGGAAGCCTATTTATCCAGATTAGAAGCACTGACAGAGACTTTAAGGCACTCTGCCTTTTTTAGGAGTCATGAGGTAAAGTGGACCAAATGCAGCCTTTTTGTGTTTCAGTCACTGTTTTTTGTAAATAACTTTGTGAATAAATTTTTCCTGAATAACGTCATCCTCCTCTTTTTTACTTTATGTAGATAATAGGAGGCTCTCTTCTTTTTGTTCACGATTGCACCACCAACAAAGCCAACATATGGATGATAGATTTTGGGAAGACTGTGCCAATGCCTGAAAATGTTTATTTGAAACATGACATTCCATGGGACACAGGGAACCACGAGGATGGCTACCTGATTGGACTGGCATCCCTCATCACTGTGATACAGGAGGCTATCAAGGACACTAGGGATAAAAGATTAGAGAGCCACCTACCTAAGACAGAGATTCTGAATCAATCCCAGGCTGGTTTCAAAGATTGCAGCAATAGTTTAGAGTTACAGGAATCAACAATATCCAAAAACCTTGACTGATGCTGCAGTGTTTTTTTTGTTTGTTTGTTTTTTGGACAGATCATGTGATTACAAATTTTCTTTAGGTATAATGGTATTTATTATTTTTTATTTTTTTGGTTGAACTTTGAGCAGTGTCTATGACAATATGACAATGTTAATAAATATATTTCTAGTATTACGAATTGTCAAATTTTATTAAGGGACAAGAATAACAGTTATCAAAGCAAAAATAAAATTACTATGAGTATTTGTATATGCATGACTTATAAAATTTAAAGGAAAAACACTATGGTGATGTTAATATTATAGCATTAAATTAAATCTTCGGAGGATCATTTGACAGTTTGTTTCACACGACTGCCACCTTGTGCTTAAATGTATAAACCTGTTTTGAGGGATTTGATGGACAGTCAAAGGCTTTTTACAGCAATACCCAAAATCACTGTGGACATCCTTTTTCATTCATTATCTCCCGCTTTATCCTCTATTAGGGTCACGGTGGGGTTCCCCATGCCCATCCAGGGGAGAACGTCTCGGGCGCTGGGCAGATAGACCCAGGACAGGGCGCCAATCCATCGCTGGGCACACACTCACTCACAGAGACACACTCTATATGGGGCAATTTTTGAGAATTCAATTCACTTGATCCATGTTTTTGGACTGTGGGAGGAAACCGGAGAACCCGGAGGAAACCCACGCGGACACGGGGAGAACATGGAAACTCCACCCAGATGGGGATTCGAACCGGGAATCCCTAGCGCTGAGAGGCGAACGTGTTAACCACTAAGCCACCGTGCCGCCCACTGTGGACATTTTTACTAAAATAACAAAATAGCCACATTTTTTATAGTTTTTTCATACTTTTGACCGCGTGTTGAAGAGTAGATTTAATAAGAATTGACATTATTAGCAACTCCGCTTAACCTTTTAAATTTAAGGTGGAGCGATTATTCTTAATTAAGCTTAACCACGCTGCACTTCTTAATGTTTCCGGTAGATGGCGCTTTAACGTGATTTAATTAATCGTTGTCACTCGGGTTGGAAAAGTTACACTCCGTTAGTTCATGCTCTTTAACTCCGTCGATTTGATCACAGGTTTGACTGTACACGGTTGTTATGTTGATTGTTAGTTAATATTTAAGTAAATGTAAGTGATTTGCAGACAGATAAAACATTTAATGATGTCCTGGAACTGCACGTGGTACCCAAACACCGCGGACAATCGTCTTCGTTTTGAAGGTGAGAAGGAAGCTTTACATTTTTTTTTTTATAAACGCACATTTAAAGATATACCTTAAGTACACCACGGGTTATAAAACTAACCATTTACAAACAAACCGCCTGGCCTTAAACATCATGGTGTCGTTTATAAATCCCGGTCTGTCTGTACAAACTGGTTTTAAAAAGTTGGGATACCTCTGGAATTGTTACATGCATTCAAATCTAACGTCTTATATCTTAACCCTTTAATGTCCTCACCAAGAAAAAAGCAAAGGAAAAATTATTTATTTCTTTTTTTTATATGTTTGGGGCATTAATAAAAACAATTGGTGCTTTTTTTTTTAAATATACCCCCCAGTTTTCAAAATACACACCTCTACCAAACGGTTGAGATGGCAGTCTATGGTAAAACTAAGAACAAGAACCAGAAATACAAAAAAAAATTTAAACAAAGGGCAATGACATGTTAACTCTTTGTTTTTTTGACTTTTTAGAGAAGTGGGATGTGTCCAAGGTTGTCATATATTATCTGGTTGTGAGAGCTTTGGGATTTAATGTTCTTTCTGAGACATATTTGTAGTAAAATCAGAACATCCATCCATTTATCCATTATCTTCCTCTTTATCCTCTATTAGGGTTATGGCGGGGGGGGTGTTCCCCATGCCCATCCAGGGGAGAACGTTTCGGGCGCTGAGCAGATACACCCAGGACAGGGGGGCAATCTATCACTGGGCACACACTCACTCACACAGACATGCACACAAACACACTCTATATGGGGCAATGTGGAGAATACAACTGACCTTGATCCATGTTTTTGGACTCTGGGAGGAAACTGCAGAACCTGGAAGAAACCCACGTGGACACAGGGACAACATGGAAACTCCACCCAGATTGGGATTTGAACCAGGAATCCCTAGCGCTGAAAGGAGAACATGCTAAACCACTAAGCCACTGTGTCTCCCCAAAATCAGAAAATTTTAACAATAATAATAATAAAACATTAACAAATAGTAACAACAACAATAAAAAGCAATAATAAAGTGCAATAACATGCTAACTTTGTTAACTTTTGTGCCTTTTCTGAAATACTCTTGTGTGATGTACAACAGCACTAATGGTTTTTCAGCGTTGGACGCAGTTTATTTCTTGTGGTTTGCTATGAAGCATTGCTGGTTTGCATTAAGACATTGCATTAGCTTTGCCAAATGCTCTTCAATCTCTTGTGGGACTAGTTTTGATTGGTTCCCTTAACTCTTGAGCAGAATACAGATTTGTTTGTTGCGCAATATGTTCAATCATATTGTCAGTGAAGAGTGTTTTGAAGTACTGGAATGGTGTCTTAACAGCATCAGGGAGCTCAAATCTTGAATCAGGAACCTGTAATGTCCCAATGTCTTCATGTTTCTAGATTTCCTCCCTGCCTTTGTTTAGGCCTATGGGTGAAGTAGGGTTACTTGTGTCCTCTGGCTCCTCTAGGGAAATTGTTTTCAGGGAGTTTTTCCTCTTTCATCTTTTTCTTACGGGGTGGCGGTTTAGAAGATAAACTTTTTGAGACTATGTCCTCATCATCCATTGACTCAAAAGATGTTTCTCCAGAATCTACTGTTTGGATGGGCTAAAAAAACATAGATAATCTAGATCCTCTATTTTATAATTGTCATCACTCAGATAAACATCAGACTCAACATCAGACAGAATGTGGTCTTGGACCTTTAAATATTTTGTGTCCATCTATTATTTGCAAAAAAATTAAATAAATAATTTAAAATTAATAATAATAAAATAAGGGATAATAAATAAGGGAAAAAATAGCATAGAATGTGTTGAAAAATGAACCACTTTCCTTGTATGTGTCAAAATTTGTGAAATAAATAGATTTAAATATATTGCGTGTAATAACAATAAATGTGTTTCAAAAACAAAATATGAATGATCAGAGATTTTTAATTAAAAACAAAAAAGTTGGTTCTAATTACTATAGCTAAGCATGCTGTATCTACTTTTACCATAAACGGCGGTTGAGATGGTTTTTAAAAAATTATTTGACCCTTATAAAACATATTTTTGTTGTAAAAAGTTACATAATGCTGATAATTAAAGCCTCTCAAACTACACTATGCAAAGAAAATATGCTTATCTTTAAAAATTCGGCCAAAATACGTCCGAATGTGTGGCTTGTTTTGCTGGTTGCCGACTTCGTCTATAGAGGTGAACTTAAACGTCATATTACTAAAAGACAAAGTGACCCCTAGTGAATTTTTCTTGCATAACATGTCTATACCGAATGGGAGATACGGCACAATCAGGTTGAATTAAGTTTAACAACGTTTTCAATAAGATATAGTGACTGAAAGTGTGCTCTACCAAACGGTTGAGCAGGACGTTAAAGGGTTAAAATAATTAAACTACAAAATATTGTCCGTGTTGTATTTTACATTACATGTTCCGCACTGCGCTCGTGTTGCTGCAGTGTTTCTCTTTGGGATAAAATATGTAAATAACACAAATAGATTGTTACCATAAAATAATAATATTCGATTAAATAATGAAAAAACACACGGGGAGTAATAATTGGCACAGCTAAGGTTGCTGATTTTACTAGTTTCTAGTTTGATTTAATTACTATATAGACCAGAGTCTACCGGAGGGGGCGCTGTTTAATCCTTATTATAAACAGGAGCGGATTGAATGAGGCACGTGTTCACTTCTTACAAGAACATTACATATTAGACAGTAGACATGCTATAGTATGCTATTCATTCATTATCTTCCGCTTTATCCTATATTAGGGTCGCGGTGGGGTTCCCCATGCCCATCCAGGGGAGAACGTTTCGGGCGCTGGGCAGATAGACCCAGGACAGGGCGCCAATCCATCGCTGGACACACACTCACTCACACAGACACACTCTATATGGGGCAATTTAGAGAACTCAATTAACTTGATCCATGTTTTTGGACTGTGGGAGGAAACCGGAGAACCCGGAGGAAACCCACGGGGAGAACATGGAAACTCCACCCAGATGGGGATTCGAACCGGGAATCCCTAGCGCTGAGAGGCGAACGTGCTAAACCACTAAGCCACCGTGCCATAGTATGCTATATTATTTGTTATTGCAGTTAATTTTATGTAATTAAATAGACCTTTAATTGATTGAGTAAGATAAACCTCTATTGGTTGCACGATGGGGACATTCACATTCTCAGCAGCAAAAGTGGAATTAATAGTTAAAAAGATCTGTCTAATATTAAGTTAAAAAGATCTGTCTAATATCTATTAAGAGAAGTAATTAAACTATGCACATGTCATAATACAGAGGGAAGACAACAGAAAAAATGTTATCCACAGTGTAATATCTACACTGGATAAAAAACACGGCGGTACGGTGGCTTAGTGATTTAGCATGTTCTCCTCTCAGTGCTAGGGATTCCCGGTTCAAATCCCCATCTGGGTGGAGTTTCCATGTTCTCCCCGTGTCCGCGTGGGTTTCCTCCGGGTTCTCCGGTTTCCTCCCCCAGTCCAAAAATATGGATCACGTCAATTGAGTTCTCCAAATTGCCCCTATAGAGTGTGTCTGTGTGAGTGAGTGTGTGCCCAGCGATGGATTGGCACCCTGTCCTGAGTGTATCTGCCCAGCGCCCGAGACGTTCTCCCCTGGATGGGCATGGGGAACCCCCCCGCGACCCTAATAATGATAGATAATGATATGATAATGATAATTCAGATAATAGGGCGGCACGGTGGCTTAGTGGTTAGCACGTTCTCCTCTCAGCGCTAGGGATTCCTGGTTCGAATCCCCATCTGGGTGGAGTTTCCATGTTCTCCCCGTGTCTGCGTGGGTTTCCTCCGGGTTCTCCGGTTTCCTCCCACAGTCCAAAAACATGGATCAAGTCAATTGAGTTCTCCAAATTGCCCCATATAGAGTGTGTCTGTGTGAGTGAGTGTGTGCCCAGCGATGGATTGGCGCCCTGTCCTGGGTCTATCTGCCCAGCGCCCGAGACGTTCTCCCCTGGATGGGCATGGGGAACCCCACCGCGACCCTAATAGAGGATAAAGCGGGAGATAATGAATGAATGAATGAATTCAGATAATGAATGAAAAAACGCGCACTCTAAAGAGACGCGCGTGTGTATGGCTAAGCGCTTTTTACCACCCGGAAATAGACCATCAGTAAAAGCCGGGAAATGTAGTTTTAACGCAACCTTTTATTGAGCCGTGCGCAGTATTAGTTGGAATCACTTTGGAAACGCTGTGTTTACTGGATGGACGTGAACGATCGGTGAAATTCATGTTTGGCGGAACAAACAATCGCAGATTTAAACTGGCGCTGTTTTTGTTATGAAACATGGCGGACTTCGGGCGCTTCTATAATGGCAAGTAGATCGCGTTTGAGCTGCGGGGTATATTAATATTTATTTATTTTTAATGTGGACGAAGCTCTGATGAGGTCTATGTAAACACTGAAAGCTCCTGGAAAGCTTAACAAAGTCTTATTAATGATGTGATGAAGTTCGTGTATTAGTGTATAGTCGTGGCTCCTGTCATTATTGGACTCTTCAGTTCATGGGAACTATATTTAGGATCTTTGCTTTTTTTTCCTCTAGGATCACAATGATTTACAACAGGTTAAATAATAACTGTCCTATAAGCTGTAATAAAGAATATTATTAAATGGTGCATTGTTACATCAACCGTATCTCATTCTCTCAGTCCTGTTAGGCACATTTATTTAATTATATATTTATTTTAAACATATGTCATAATTTTAAGACTTTAGTCTTCTTTATTAATTAAGATGTATGCAGGTTTTGTGGTGTATATTTAAATGCATGATAGACTTTTAGGATTTTAGAACATTATATGTCATAATGTCCTTTGTCATTAGTGACATCTGGTTATTTAACACAGTGGTTGTTTTAGACATGTTACCACAGAGACTGGTCCCAGTGGCATAAGAACCCACACCCCATCCACTGTGCCTTTTTTTTATTTGTCTTTAAATCTTGCATTGATTTTTAAGAATAATTCACATTAATGTGTTTGTGGTTTAAATCCAATTAAGTCAATTGTTTATTAAAATTATCCATAACACTTTTTAAAAAGTTCATAAAAACAAATAAAAATGTAATTAAGACTTTCTCATGTTTAGACTTTGGTGATCACTTTGGTGGCCCCCCGTTTCATCACCGGAAAGGACGTGGGGCCTTCAGAGGACACGTACATGGTAATATTCTGTGTCAGAGACAGAGAGGAGCTCCTGTGGGAGGCACAGGCCCAAGACCATGGATAAATTTTCAAACTCCAGGGGGTAATTTTACCATGTGCGATGTTCAAAACGGGTCCTTTCAACGAAGATTGTAAGTTTTTGCAGGATTGTTTATTTGTTTGTAAAAACAGTACTACCTTAATGATTATGACTTGTTTTTAGTTACATTTTAATAATTACACATGTTCCTTTTCTTAAACTATAAATTTGAATGTACACTGTTTCTAAAAATCTAAGCATTCTAAAATCTGTTTGGATTGGGAACATCAACATTTGTAGAAGTGGGTTTATGATAATCAGCAGTTAAAGGTTTTAAAAAAAAAAATTTCCTTTTATGTCTGCTTTTTATCTTTAGTACTCCGTATGGACGGCCTGACCGAGGAGGAGATGGACATTTTGAGCGAGACAGAAGAAGAGGCTTAGGCATCAGGATTTTTAGACCAGTGGGGGATTCTGAAAAAATAGAAATTAGATCAAATTCATGGTATAAAATAATGGTAAATGAGTTATGAACAATAAAAAAATGTAAATAACTATTTCTGTTTATCAGATCAGTCTGTTTAATAGATTGTGTTTTAACAGATACCCAATGGCAACAAGTATGAAAAGAAATGGCTTCTAACATCATTGCAGAATCTGTGTCCTGTACCTTTTACTCCAGTACATGTGAGTAAATTATAAATGACTTATTTATGCATGAGTTACAAAACTTTACAGTTTATTTAAAAATGTAATATTCTAATATATTAAAAATGTGTGACTAGTGTACATGCTGAGTGATCTATTTTCAATTAGAAAAACCTTTGAGTTTTAGATATATTGAATATGAAACTAAAGTTTCTGTTTCATTGTCCCATGTCTGAGTTGGGACTGGTAATTGATTGAGCACTTTAAACTGTAAAAGTGCATTTTCTTACCATTGAACCAATTAATCACATCTTTGTCTATTTTGACGCAGCTTTATTTTTGTCCTATTTGATCAAAGTGCATTTAGCCCATCTTTTGAATATTTGTATGATGGTTTATAGCATTGCGTATTGTTTTTGCATCATAACTTGCCTTATCCTGATGGATCCTTGTATGATTATTTCAACTACTGGCCACAAAGTTGGATTTAATGATCCTTTGTACTGTAATGTGTATGTCTGTGTGTAGTACTCCACAGATGGACAGAAAGTGCAGTTCTACCTCGAGAATCCCACTGCTGCCAAAGCTCTGTGTAAATGTACTCGCATGATCAAAGATAATGAAGGATATAAGGCAAGGCACAATATAAAATATGTATGAGAATTATTAATAAAATCATCAGATATTTAATGCTGTTTGTGTTTATTTTTATAATTAGGTGTGTGTGATCATGAACCCTTGTCCCTCACCATTCTTTGGTCAAAATGACCTCACAGAACAAGATTTGGAACATTTAAAGGTGAGAACTGCTATTGTTGTAGTCTTATTGGTGATCAATGAATAGATCCATTTGATTTTTGCCATTGACAGACTTGTAATAAGTGTCCTAACAGTATAAAAACCATCATTACAAAAATACGTAGTGTAGCAGGAAACGCCTAATAATCAACTGGACAGTTAATATATGATATTATTTGTATAGCATTCATTGTGTGTTTGCAATAAGTTATTGCATTCTATTTCAGTTCTTTGTGTTTCAAATCCGTTTATGGACACAGGTTAAACACAAGTGTTTTAATTCTTAAAATTTAAACCTTTGATACAAAAATCTACCCATTTCATAGAAATGTATGGCCAAGCGCTTTGACGGTTCTGAGCTTTTTCTGGACCTGAATAGCATTCACACTGATCCAGGTGATTCTCTTTATTGTCTCTAGTTTGTATAAGTTCTCTAATCATGATCTTAATCATACTGATTTTCTGCTCTACCAATTCAATACCTAAATTATTACAGGTAATAAAGTAAAGTATGCACTTAAATAAAATTAAGTCAGTTGCATAAACATACTTTTATAATTTGTTTTTTTTTCAGTGCAGCATTAGTATTTAAATAAAATGGAATCAGATCTAGATATTATTATAACAACACATATCTAGATTACATACTTTTAAATTTCTGTGTCTAGTTCAGTGTGTCTATCTGACCTGATGTGATCTCTATCTCAGATTTGGTGTCTCAGAACATCAAAATAATATTGAACTGGAAGAACTGCATGCAGGCGGTCATCAAGATCATTAAGGAGAACATCCCTGATGTAAGTCATATTGATAATATGTTCGGAATATTAATTTGTTTATTATTTAGTCCATATTGTAAATTGTAAGTAATTTATTTTTCTCTTATTTCTTTGTTTTACTTTTTCTCTTCAGCTGAAATCTTTAAACCTAAGCAATAACAGGCTGTACAAGTTAGATGACCTTGTAGAGTTGATAAATGTAGCACCCAATCTGAAAACGTTAAATCTTTCACATAATGAGGTAATGTAAAACTTTACTCTGCACTGCTCATAAGTGCTGTATAAATATGAAAATATTTTTGATTAATTTTGGTTTTGTGTTACTGTAGTTGAAATCTGAGCGCGAGCTTGACAAAGTGAGGGGCTTTAAGCTGACTGAGCTCTGGCTGGACCGCAACATACTATGTAATCACTTTAAAGATCAGAGTACTTATATCAGGTCAGTTCCTTTGTGTTGTGGTGGTACAGGAAATAAATTTTACAACTGATGTACACAAAATGCATTGCACTAGATTTGTTATAATTGTATAATTTTAGTTTTTCTAACTTACATTTAAGTAGCAAATTTACCATAAAACTGTTTGTAAAGTACATATTTTTGATTGCTCCCTTTGGCAAAATGTGTGTAATGTTTTAGAAGCAGAAAATTACCAGTGAATTGGTTCCTGTGTTTATCTGAATATTATTTTCTTTGCTATAGACTGCCACCTAGTGTTTCCACCTCATTGTTGTGCGAGTTCACTTTCTGTAACTTTCTTTATAACTACCAAATAGTAAAATGAGCTCCTTAGCGCTGTCCATAACATGTAAACATTGAGCATTTCAAGATTTCCAGAGGGGGTGGGGTGTTTACAGTCAGATCCTCTGGCAAATGATCAATGTTAAATATACTGCTTTTAATCCTTTAGTTCCCTTAACTGATCTTGTGGGGTTTTTTTTTTTTTTTTTATTAGAAAGTCTATTTGGACATGTCATTATCTGTAAATACAAAGTAGTCTCAAAAGACTTAACTAACACTTTGAACTTGTTTGCTCTTTATTTCTTCTCAGCGCTATTCGAGAACGATTTCCAAGGCTTCTCCAACTGGTAAGATCTGTTTTTATTGAATGAAGCTAAACACGTATTACATATTCAGAATATTCAACCGTTTTTGATTGAAAGTCTTAATTTGAGCCACCACTCAATGAGAATAGCTATCAACATCCTGTCCTTTATTGATTTAGATATAGATATTAAATGATTACTGAATTTATTTTACCGTTCCTGTGGATGTGTAGGATGGACACAGTCTTCCAGTGCCAATAGGTTTTGATGTTGAAACTCACACAGCAATTCCTCCCTGTAAGGTATGTAGGGATTTTTTTTAATCTAAAGTTTTGGGTAAATTGAAGGTGTTTTTGGTTTAATGTGGTGTTATTTATCGTTTCATGTTTTAGGGCAGCTACTTTGGCTCAGATGAAATTAAGGAATTTATTATTAATTTTCTGCATCAGTAAGTGTTTGCAAATTAAAATGCATCTTTTATCTGTTTCTTATCATTTCACACATACATTTACTATTTAATTATCTCCAATTTAATTTCTTTTTTTCTCAGGTACTATGGTGTGTATGATTCAGGAAACAGACAGCTTCTGCTGGAGGCCTATCATAATGAGGCCTGTTTCTCAATCAGCCTACCGTTATCTATGCACAACCTATCCAGGTACAACTCTACAAAGCACCTCCCAGTCAATCTCATTAATACAGTAACTCATAAGCCTACATCTTCATAGGTCTATTATGGGAGACTACAACAGTCACAGCCGCAATTTCATGAATGCCAAAGACTCTGGTAAGTGCTCACAAGTAAAACAGATTAGAATCATTTTTCAGTTTATTTACCTGTGGGGTGTGACTGTAAACATTATGGCCAAAAGTATGTGGACACATTTTACTGAATTTAGATGTTTGAGCGGGATTAATGCTAATCTCTGTGCCTAATCTTCACAGCTACCAGATTCCGCTTGTTGAAACACACTCGAATGAATATAGTTGCTTTCCTTAATGAACTTCCCAAAACTCAGCATGACCTCGCCTCATTTGTCATTGATGTCAATACTTACACAGTGAGTTCTTCATATTTTTTTCCGTTTTTTTTTTTATCGGTAGTTTTGTAGTTTTGAAGTATTCAAATGTATCACTGTCACCATCTTTGCAGAAAACTTTGCTAGCCTTTACTATCAGTGGGGTTTTTAAAGAAGGTAAGTATTTTATACCTATAACTTAAACAAACTATCATTTTATATTCAGTTCTTTAGAATGTTTTTTTTTTTTTTTTTTTTTTACACCTCTCTTATAGTCAAAGACCAACAAAGAGACGCTATCCGTGCTTTCTCTCGGGTCTTTGTTGCTGTTCCAGCAATAAATTCAGGGTAAGTAAAAATTGATTAGTTTAGTAGTAACTTCATTAGAACAATTTACTACCTTTTAACTTAATCCCAACATAATCCTTCTGACCTGTGCCAGGGCTCTCATGTGCTTCAGCTGCTTTCAACCAACATTCTTATTAGATTTAAATGTCTCTCCATGTCCTGTATTCTGTAGATTGTGTTTAGTCAATGATGAACTGTTTGTGAGACCCGCCAAAGCTGAAGAGAGCCGTCGTGCGTTCACCACGCTGGCTCCGACTCCTTCCAGCAGCCCTGTTCTCTCTTCCACCAGCCCTTTACCCATGCTGTCTGCTGTACAACAGGAGATGCTGTCTGCTTTTTCCCAAAAATCTCTGATGAATCTTGAGTGGTCTCAAAAGTAAGTGGGAATCTTGACCAATTATAAACACAGGGCAACTATTTTTAGTTAAATCAAACCTTAAGACACTTCAATATATTTAAACCTTAAGATTAAAGTAGATGAGTTCAAATGGCTAAATGTAAATGTGTCAGTTTTTTGGTGATGCAATAGATAACCAGTACGAGTGGACCAGTCTGGGCATATATACTTTGCATAATGGGAACAGATACCTGTTGTAGGGACTTCTCATCGTTGTTTATATGAAGACTAAGCCAACAACATGAATTTAGTATAAACCCAAACTAGTATTTAGTTCTTCTACTGTAATATTATAGTTCTGACTTTAACAATCAGTAAGTCCACTACATGAATTGGAAATGTTTTTTTTTTTTTTTTTTTTTTCAGGTGTCTACAGTACAGTGAATGGGATTTTAACCGAGCTGTACAAATCTTTACTGAACTACAGGTAAATAAAATGCAAAGGCAAATGGCAGATATATATTTATTACCTATTAAAGATACTTAACCAATCATATCTCTTATGCATTTCTGTTTTAGGCTCAGGGCTCCATACCAGATGTTGCTTTCATGGTGTGAAAATAAAACAGCTTTGTTTGTTAATTGAAGAAAAAAAAAACACTACAACCCTGTTTTCCATGGGTTTTATTGTTGGTTTGAATCTTATGCTGGACTAAGAATGTAACAAGATCAGTTACATGTTGTTCATGAATGTTGGACTTTTTATTTATTTAAAGATTTATGTTCTGTACAGATCTGTTTGATTTTGCTGTGTGTTTCCTCAGCAATAAATCTTATAAAAAATTATTTAAAAAAAGGGTTATTTTGGTATTAATCATCATTGTATATACTATAATTTATAAAATACTATTTCGAATATGAAACGTGTTCGGTTTTGACCATAAACCCAAAATAATCAGGGAAATAAGTCTTATCTCTAATACCTGTTGTTCAAAATTAGTACAATTAACTCTACTGTTCTCACAAGGATATCTGTCTGCAGTGATATTTGGTATATCTACTTTAACATCTAATTTCTAATGAATTCCTCTCAAATCTGAGTACTGATAAATTATGAAAAAAAATCATTTGGGGGGAAAAACATTTACTATTAGATGAAATGGCAAAAGTTGAGCTAAATTGTATGCATTATTAGAGGTAAATTAATAATACACTTTTATAATAAAATGTATTTTAATTGTTCTAGTCTAAAATTCCAGAAAGTTTATTCATTTTATTGTTAATTTAGGACCAAATATTTCAATAGGTAAATATCAGCTTTCACAAACCTCTTCTTTACTTATTCATTCATTATCTTCTGCTTTATCCTCTATTAGGGTCGCGGTGGGGTTCCCCATGCCCATCCAGGGGAGAATGTCTCAGGCGCTGGGCAGATACACCCAGGACAGGGCGCCAATCCATCGCTGGGCACACACTCACTCAAACACACTCTATATTCAATTGACTTGATCCATGTTTTTGGACTGTGGGAGGAAACCGGAGAACCCGGAGGAAACCACGCAGACACGGGGAAGAACATGGAAACTCCACCCAGATGGGGATTCGAACCGGGAATCCCTAGCGCTGAGAGGCGAACATGCTAACCACTAAGCCACCATGCCACCTTCTTTACTTATTACTGTACTAATTGCTGCTTATTACTCAAAACCAGACAATACAGCTATGACCAACCAAGCTGTATATTATGACATAAATTGTACTTGGAGGGGTATAATACAACATTACAACTTGAGGATGCTTCCGGATGAGGGTACAGTGTTTAACATGGATGTGAGTCATAAATAGAGCAAGTATAGTTTGCATGTTTATTCCATGTCTCTGCGCCTTATTCTAGTTCCCTGTCCCTGTCTCTTAGTTAAAAGAACTGCTATCTTTGTTTGTACATTGATGACACCTGTATTAACTTGGTCATGATGATGCACGACGTGTTTAGTGTACTTTCCCATTTTTGAACACCAAGCGCAATATATCGATACCAACGCTGGTATTGGTATTGAACAATACTTGCGTAAAAAGATCGATACTCAAGTTTTTTGTGTGTGAATATTCCTTTTTTATTGTTTTGCCTAAGAACAATTCTATTTGGAAAAAAAGTAACAAAGAAAGAAAAAACTGTCTAGTGAGGGAGCATTTTGACTTTATATTTGTATTGTCGTTTCTCCTTTTGTACCTCAAAAATATATATTTTCCTCACGTTAAAGCAAACTTTGTTTTATTACTGTTCCATTGTTTCTAAGCAAAGATGTTGATTGGGATACATTATTTTGTTGTCACCTACAATGTTTGGCGAAATTCTATACTAGGTCCTTTGGATCAATGAAGCTTAAATATTAAAAAGTATCGGTATCTGTATCGAATATCGCGATATTGGCCCTGTATTTACTTGGTATCGGATCGATACCCAAATTCTTGGTATCGCACAGCTCTAACACACACACACACAAGTCGACCTTCTCAAAATGGGGTCGCTTTAGTTCCGTGACGTGCTCGGGGAGTGACGTAATGACGCTCGACTCTCCTCTCGGGCTCAGTATGAAAACAATAAACAAGCCTAGAAGGAGAAACGCAGGAAGACCTGTGGCTCGTAGCAAAAATACTGTTATTTCATTAGAAACTTCTTTACAGAGTGGCGTCTTTAAGGAAAAGTGCCTCGGACAATCTGTTGTCCTGCCTCGGAGAATGTATTAATCTTTGTGTCAAAGCGAAGTTAGCTAGCCAGTCTGTCCAGCTAGCCACCCTTCTGCTGTGTGAGCCCCTGTAGTCAGTGATCTTTTTGTGGTATGCAGTTCCATGAGTCTCGCTGCTGTGCCGCTTGTTTTCTTTTTCCTCCACCTGCTCTGTGCTCCCTCTCCCTGCTTTCTCTGGCCCTATGTCTCGGTGGTTCTTCCCCTGGTCGGGCTCGATAAAAAAGCGGGCCTGTCGTTACCTTTTACAGCATTACCTCGGTCACTTCTTGGAGGAGCGTTTGAGTTTGGAACAGCTGAGTTTAGATCTGTACAATGGCAGCGGAGTCATTAAAGATATCAACCTCGACGTGTGGGTGAGTTCCTTAAACTATCATCTGTACATTTCGCAATCTGGAAAACTTGCTCAACTCAGTCAAGCACATCTCACAAAGACAAACCCAGATGTGTTTTTAAAGACACCTTGGTTGGGTAAAAAATATGATCGTTTGATTACGTTAATCTATCAGATAAAGGAACTATGTAGCTTTGCTTGTTTGGCCATGAAAGAAAATAGACCACAATACGAACAACCTGGGGGGGGTAGCAGGGGACCATCCTTACAGCACACAAGTGACATATTGTGTGGATGTCACACAGACCTTAATGATGTTAAGTAAGTAAATATGTTAAGAATTATATCTGTAAGTTAATATGTTAAGAATCAATCTGATTCTTATCATATAGCCCCCTGCATCAAATCCCCAAGATGTTAACACACATTAAGCCATCTTGAGATGTTGCAATACCATCCTTACAGCACACAAGTGACATTGTGTGGATGTCACACAGACCTTAATGATGTTAAGTAAATAAATATTAATATGTTAAGTATTATATCTGATTCTTATCATATAGCCCCCTCCATCATATCCCCAAGATGTTAACACACATTAAGCCATCTTGAGATGTTGCAATACCATCCTTACAGCACACAAGTGACATATTGTGTGGATGTCACACAGACCTTAATGATGTGAAGTAAGTAAATATTTAAAATGTTAAGGATTATATCTAATTCTTATCATATAACCCCCTCCATCATATCCCCAAGATGTTAACACACATTAAGCCATCTTGAGATGTTGCAATAGCAACAGTCCCAGAAATAGAAATTCACATGTCATGGAGGACACATGTGATGGCTCACGTCCTCTCAGATAGGATGCGGTCGTAAATAAGAGAGTATTAGCAATAATTTGCAATGAGCTAAAATTGACATACAACCTGAAGGGAATGAGCCACTTTGTATGATTTTAAATCAATAAGATTGGGCAATTTAATAGATTTGTCTAATTTCTTGAACACCTTGGCAAGGTGTGTAAAAAGTCCAACAGCACAAAAAACTGATTAAATAACCATTTCTTACAGGCAGTAAACGAGTTGCTAGAGTCGTTGGCAGCTCCTCTGGAAATAGTTGATGGTTTTGTGCAAAGTATAGCAGTGACAATCCCATGGGCAGCACTTGTAACTGACCATTGTACACTTGAAGTCACTGGCCTACAAATAACATGCAGACCCAAGGACAGAACCAGTAAGTCTGTGCAAGTTGATGACTACAATCTAATCCCTGTCTTTTGGACCGTTTTGAAGCGCATTGACATTATTGAACTTTGATTTGTAGGTACCACCTGGGACTCCCAAGGTTGGTCCTCGTGTATGACTTCCAGCATGCAGTTGGCTCAGGAATGTCTGAAGGACCCACCTGAGACATCAGAAGAGCCTCCTGCTCCATTAGAGGGGCTCGAAATGTTTGCACAAACAATTGAGACAGGTGTCTATTTTAAATCTTAATGTCAATTGACATCAGGACGTCAGTGAAAAATAATCAGCTGGAGAAATAAAGATGTACTTATTTCACAGATAAAATCTGTAAAAAATTCCCAGAGGTTTTATTAAGTTTGTCTGTGTGCAGTTCTGCGGCGGATCAAAGTTACCTTTCTCCACACCATAGTGAGAATTGAGCACCATCCCCTTGACACAAAGAATGGGGTTGCCTTAGAGATGCATATTAAACGGTAAGAATCTGTAACCTTTGTAAATGGTGTTGGGTTTCTTGTGTTTCATTTGGAAACTTTTAAACAATAGCAGCATCTCAAATCGTTTCCTATTATTAATACTGTGACTTGTTTCATTTGTGTAATGATTGTGCTACAATGCAAACTTTTACCTAAGTTTGAAGAATAAGAGGACTGTAGAGAACAAATACATCTCCGTTGGTTTCTGTTTATTTAAAAACATGCTTCTCTAATTTTAGTTAAAGTTGATGACTAAACTGAAAAGACTGAAAAGAGTGGCTGAATAAATAGTTTTATTCCATGATAAAAAAAAATATTCTTTTGTATATTTAAAATACTTTGTTCTCTTTTTGTCCTCACTCGCAATAAAGTTCAACATGGTTTCACTTACACAATAAAAGATGCAGCTCTTTAAGCCAGAGCTTATTGCTTAATCTTAGTAATCCGAAAAAGTAAGCCTGCTTTCATTGTGGTGATTAATTGTTTATTTTTGTAAGAGTAATTACATATTTCTATATTTCCAGTTATCACAGCCATTTCATATATTTTACAGCCCAAGCCTTGGTAAATAGAATGGTTGAGTCAAATAAAAGTCTGATCTCTGCTGTGGTGACTCCTAATAGAAACAATAATATGTTTGTGTTTTGTGTCTTTAGCCTGATTTTGTAACCTTGATATTTTTGCGTTGATGGTCTCATACTGCAGGCTGGATTACTGTGATGAAGCTGTGAGAGACTCAAGTCAAACAGTGCCTGTGGATATTCACCAACCACCAGCCTTTCTGCACAAGATTCTCCAGCTCCACTCTGTACAGCTGCTTTATGACTCTCTCGGAGAACCACAGGTCAGAGGCAGTCAAGTTAAAGGGTTTGAGGATTTTTTTTTTTTTTTTTTTTTTTTTGCTAAGCAGCTGGTCTGAACTGTTGGCTAAAAGTACACAATGTAGTTTATTGACCGTTCCTTGGCAGTACCTGGAAAAAGTTCAAATCCAGTGTTTAATCCACTGATTGTACACTAGTGAACAGAGTATAAGTGCAGACACTTACAGAGAGTAGGATTGTATAAATAATCATATTGTTATTTTGATATAAATGTATATGATACAAAGAACAGTACATTTAAAAAAAAAAGCTGTGAGCAACAGTAAACAAACTAATATGAATTAAAAAACTTTTCTGATTCTTAAAACTTTTTAAGTGAGCACCTTAGTACAACATTTTGGTGGTGCACAGTTAACATATAATCCATTTAATGTACATTAGTTTATTAAATATGGATATTTATGTTGAGGAATCAGTTGAGAAATCTCAGTGTTTGTTTGACACCATTATGAGTCTTCTTCTCACAGTACTAAATAATGTTTATAGAACCTTGTTCCAGATAATACCGGCAGCAATGTAGAAGAAGAAAAGGACTCTGGGCCCAAAGCTTTACGGGTACAACCGGAACCTCTGCTAATTGGGAGTTGCTCTGGCTCCATGGAGACAACTGTCAAGATTAAACAGAATGACTTACTGCCCGGGCCCAAGGTGCTTCCAAATTATAGGCTTTATATTTTTGTAAATGTAATGACTGTGCTTCATAGGTAATCTTTTTTTTTTTTAAGATAATACTCATTTTAATTTTTTTTTTATTATTATTTTTTTTAGTTGGAACTAGATGGTAAAGTTGGTTGCCTCCACCTGTTACTTTCCCCTAGTCAGATTATTCACTTAACAGACCTCCTGACTGCCCTCTGCATTGAGACAGGTAAAATATTTGTGCCACGTTTAAAAAATCAGTCAAAACATTTACAAGAGAATCCAGTACATGCACTTTACCATGTAAAACATGGAAAATGTAACCAATTCAGTCCACATGTTAAAAATGTGTAAGTACATACACATTCAAAAGTCTTTCAAAAGTCATGTGTTCGTCATGTCACGTATATTTCCCTCTTATCTCACAGATGGTGGCAGTAATAAGCTTGGTGGAGCTGAAGGCAGTGCTGGACACAGTAGACCACTGGGTGTGGATGATTTAAGATTTATAGAGGAGGACCTCAGTAAGCAGCTCAGTGTTGATACGATAGACAGAGACGTTGAGTTAAACCCAGACCCCTACGTCACCATCCTGGAGAATGGAGGTAAAGGGTTTTTTTTATCTAATGTAATAAAGGTGATTATCTTATTTTAACACCTGACTTTTTTTTTTTCCCCCAAAACATTGACTTTTAGAAACAGTTAATATATGAAAATGCTATTAAAACGTTTACCTCTAAAAATCCATATTTTAATAGGTTTATATATTAAATTTAAATCTCTGGGTTGTAATTAGTTTTTATTTAATTGAACCAATTATATTTTTAAATATCATAAAATATAATATGCTTGATTAAATATTTAACTATTTATACGGTCTCATGTTTTATTTAATGTCCTAATAGATCTATATATAATATAGACCAATCAAGGATTGTTTTATGGTTTTTTATTGTTTTAGTTCAATTCTGTATATGATTTTAAGGTTTTTTTTCTATGTGTCTCAGAGATGTTTTACTCTGTGGGTCCCGGAGGTATGACAAGCAGTGTGACGTCAACGCGCTCAGGAAATGAGCTTTCAGACAGTGAGATGGAATCCTCAATCCACAGTCAAAGCAGCCTGGCTTCAGCAAACCCTCTGTCTCCACAGGTCCATACTGCTTTGAAAACCTGTCACGCTTGTTTATGGAAATGTTGCAGAATTACTATTTAAAAAAGAGTAATGATTATCAACAATTACTAAGAGCTCTCGTGTTACAGTTTTTGGACAGAACTGTGGGACAGGGAAAAAACTTGCATATTAAGAACCTTAAAAACTGTATACCAGCATAAAACAATTGCTTAAAAAAGGATGAAAACTTTTAAGCTAAATTCTCTCAATGCACCTGCTAAATTTGTAAATGAGATTTTTAGTATTAAAAGTTTTATCTTAGTTTCTTTTTGTTAGTTAATCTAAGAATCAGTGAAATCTCAGTTTCAAATATCTAAATTCTAGGTTTTATATATGTGGCATGTGCATGTTAGAATTTTTTTTTTTATTTGTTTTTTTCAGGGAATGCTAAATTGCCCTCGCCGTTATCCGGTACCAGGAACCTTATCTAGCTTTCCACAGTGTAGCAGGCCTCCACGTATGTCGCCCTCGCTATTTTGCAAACTACTTGTACACCAAGATTTCATAGCTAATTTATTCTGATTAATAAAACCGCTTACGTTTTTGTTCATATCATGTTCTACAGGATCAAAGCAGAGTGGCCAGTCGGAATCCATGAAGCCTAGCTGTTTTCTGCGGCTGTCTTTGGGTGGACTCACTTTGACTCTGCTGCAACAGGACCTGTTTTCTAGTCCTGAAGGTCTGTCCTTAATGGCTGATGTGTCTCGGGTCTTCTTCCATGAGCTGGCTTTCTTCAAAGACAGTATGTTCAGTGGACGAGATTTTCAGAACCTGAGAGCCAACTTTGCTAAAGCATGTCCTCATTCGCACATCAGGTACTGTGAGTTGCATCCATTGTCTGGATTTGTTCTCTGGCTGTTGTAGATATGTCTCGATTTATAATTGGAACTTTAAAAATATAAATCTTGTGTTTTTTATCTTAAGGCTAACGGGGCAAGCAGTGCAGTTGGTGTGTGAAATGCGTAGCTCAGAAAGGCATGCCCGTTCTGTGACCTCTGACCTTTCCTTCAGCATGCTGGAACTGTTGGAGTGTCTTTGGGAGCATGGGAAGCCACAGTACACTGAGGTATTGTAGCTCTCAGATGTTTTCACAATTCATTTTCAATTTAATGTATATAGTGAAAATAACCTTTTATGTTTATTTGTTTTTCCCATCGTATAAAGTAATAACTATTTTCTGTTTGTCCATGTATCTATCTTTGTTCAGCTGTTGCAGTTCCAGAGTGCAGGTCTCTTCACTATGGGAGCCACTGCCAAGCCCTGTGCCCAACTTCACTACAGCCTGACAGAGAAGCAGCAGCGCAAGGTACTCTGATTAATATTAATCTTTGCATGAATAAACATAACCATCTTCCAAATACACATATTTACAAAGCTATACCTAGTCAAACTCTTTTCTTTTAATCTTCCATGATGTAAAAATTGTATACTTCCATGTATGACCCCATTTAATTTCATACAATAAATATAAGACATGCGGCACGGTGGCTTAGTGGTTAGCACGTTCGCCTCTCAGCACTAGGGATTCCCGGTTCGAATCCCCATCTGGGTGGAGTTTCCATGTTCTCCCCGTGTCTGCGTGGGTTTCCTCCGGGTTCTCCGGTTCCTCCCACAGTCCAAAAACATGGATCAATTCAATTGAATTCTCAAAAAATTGCCCCATATAGAGTGTGTGTGTGTGAGTGAGTGTGTGCCCAGCGATGGATTGGCGCCCTGTGCTGGGTCTATCTGCCCAGCGCCCGAGACGTTCTCCCCTGGATGGGCATGGGGAACCCCCACCGCGACCCTAATAGAGGATAAAGCGGAAGATAATGAATGAATGAAATATAAGACATTTTTGTGCACGTTTCTGTTTTGCCTGTCTGCATGATATTTGTTTATTAGGTTTTAGAATTTGCTTTTCACATACAGATACTGTTAAGATTAATCATTATTAATGTGATCTACTGTTTTTCAGAGTGCTTCTAAGCAGCGAATAGTGCACAGGCAAAGCTCAATACATGTAGATCTTGGTGAGCTCACCACTGAAATAGACCTGGACATACTGGGCAGAATGGCGAACATCATACAGGCTCTGAGCCACTGTCCCAGCCAGCCTCAAAGACGAGCGACTGGCCAGGTCCTATCACCAGTTTCTAACCTATTTAAACATGTACATGTTAGTAGTTTAAATAACTGATATGTATCCAGTCTATACTATTAATAATTTCGGATGCATTATTTTGTTTTTACAGATTCATTTATATGAACTGCACTCCTCCCTTACCATCCTCTCTCCTTACACCGTTCTCAAGATTCGCTTTCCTATCCCTGACCTTAGACCTATGGACCAGAGAAGACCTCAAAGTGAGCGTGCAATACGAAAAGAGATCCTTAGACTGGAGATCTCCAATCTGGAACTGAAGTCTCAACAGGGATCAGACATCAAGCCACAGACACCATCCTCCCCAGCTGCTAAACTCATACAGCTGGTAGAGGCCAGTTTCAGTGACATGCATGGTAAAATGTACACACTGACCTGCATTATGCTAACATTTTATAATGCTTTTAGAAGCTTATTCTGTTTAAAGTTAAATGGAGTACTTTAGACTGCCCCAGCAGTTTCCTATCTCCGTTTTGTCTACTAACGTTATTAATGGAAATCAGAAATATTTTCTGACTTGCTTGGGCAATAAACCCAGAACATTGCTCTGAGACAAAATTAATACTGTGTTAAACAAAATTATTGTTGTCTATTTTATGTTTAACCATAAATAATACCAATAAATGGTGAAGCAATGCCAGGTCATTTCCATCTGCCTAACTCGTCAGTGCTTACATAATCTTTTGATAACTTTGGTGTAGTTATCTGATATCTATGTAATGTGTATTTTGACAGAGCTAATATTTTACTAAATCACTGCTGTTACATGTATGCTGTCTGATAACGTAATCTCTGATTACAATTGAATTTATGTGTTGAATTTATGTAACTGATGTGTAGTAATTCTTTGGTTTATGTTTTCCAGGAGTGTATGAAGGGTGGGATGGTGACCCATTTCCATGTATCCGTGTCCAAAAAAGCTTAGATCTGCCGGACACAGAAGGCATACCCAGGTCAGAAATAATCCTTAATTAGTTACTTAAATTGCAAAACATTTTTTTTAAATAATTTGTTTTGTTTCTGTTTGTGTAGAATTGTGGTCAGTGTAAATAAGGAGCAGATGCAGACTACAGAGGAGGTGATGGGGTTGGTTCAAACAAAGATGTGGGGCTTGGATTTATCTCTGTAGAAAACCCCTGTGAGATTAGAGAAAAAAACAACTCTCCATTCTCATCCAACCGCACCATGTTTGAGACTGAGGAGGTAGACAGCTTTCCTTTGTGTTTGTTATTAACTTTCCCTCTGCCCATTGTCTCTTATTAGTCTGTCATTTCTGGCTCTGAGATATTTGTTTCTTCCTTCATGTGTCTCTTTTAGATGGTAATCCCAGCGGATCCAGTGGAGATGAAGGAATTCCAGTCTCAGTGTGTGGATCAAAGTCAGTGTGTGGTTGATGTTACATTTCCCGTTGCTTACATTCTTCTACCCAGCAAAGATGCTTTTCAGAGTATCTACAACAGGCAAGAAATTATTTACAACATTCTGTTAAAAGGCCATTATGTTAAATTAAGTTGTTATTGAGATAATTAGTAAAGTACTGTTTTGTCTTTTTCTCTCATCAGGATCAATAATGATTTGTTGATGTGGGAACCCCCACCTTCCCCACCATCCCCTCCATCCCCTCCCAAAAACTCAAATAGTCCCTTGCAGCAGCACCGATCAGATGACGATGAGTTTCAGCTTTGCAAATCTGCCTTTAGGCTTGGTTAGTCACTAACAAGTTATTGTTGTTTTCATGCTTTTAAGGACTTAAGACACTTTTTGGAACCCCTCAACCCTAAATTGCACACAATTGTGTCATTACTCATTAAGTTTTCTGCTAAATGTTGTATAATTACGTGTTTTTTTTTTTAATATAATTTAGTTTTAATTGTAATTGTTTATATCATCGTAGATTCTGACTCAGAAGACGAAGAAGCTCCATTTTGTTCAACCAAGCAAACGGACAAACAGAAAACATAACTGACCACACCCTTAGCCTGCTTTGTTTGTCTGTAGTGATTGGCAAGGGTCGACTGCAGGTCATGACTGACACCAAGGTAAGCAGATTAACAGAAACTAATCACATTACAGAATTCTGTTACATTATTGTAATAAATAATATAGTACAATAAAGCCAATAAATGAAAAAACAAAAATGTCAAGAGCAAAAAGCTGCTTAATTATAGTTACTCTAAAATATTACTACTTATGAACATTGTGACATTATAATATGACTGAGAGAAAGCATCATTCTGCAATATACATTCTCAACATTGCATTATTATAAGATTAATAATCGTAGATATAATTAATCAATCAAGATAGGTTTGTTTACTATTTGCTCATATCAGAGATGGTTTAATTTATTACTCAAATTCTGACCTTTTCTCTCTAGACTTATGTATGCACATATGTATTTTCACATTAAACAACAATAGCACCTTCCTGCACATTTTCTACTGAAACTCAATAAGCAAATCATCTGGATTAAAAAAAATCTGTTCCTGCTACTACAACTTTTACAGATGTGAAATATCATTTGCTGTTTTTGCAGAATGAGGCAGGGCGGAAGGTGGAACAGTGCCATGGAGAATTATTATTAGACTTTGAAGGAGGACAAATTTTCAGTGTCACACAACATCAAAATAACCCCAATCTAAATTTCCTGACTATAGAGAGCAAAAAGGTTGAACTGTACCACAAAGGTAAAGCATTAAACACACTGCTACTTTTAGTTTCTTTAATAATGATGTGTTTGACAGATGGAAAATAAGAAAATCTTCAATGTCTTATCTCTTTAAAGCTTCTTTACCAGACTCCCCTGTACCTAAAAGACTAGAAATGCCCAGGTTTACTCCTCCAAAAGATTTGCACCCCACAATATATCCCACTGATGTGGGTGTAAGTTGTGTTGGACACAAAGATGCTGATGGTAAAATGCTGTCAACTGCCATCAAAATTACACTGGATCTTCATCGCAACATCAAGGTAGCTGTTTTTACATCCACTGTTTCTGCAAGTTTAATATTATGTGAGTTTTACATGTTTGCACTGGTTCATCTTTTAGGAGTTCCTGGTTGCACTTCAGCTTCAGGGTGCTACTTTAAGACATCACATGGCATTAAACAATCACAGCTGGCATGAACAGGTAACTCTGGGTTATGTAACTATTATTGGATAAATTTGACTTGAATCAAACTATACGTGCACAATGTAAAATGTGCATACCTATGTAATGCTACTCATGTATGTATATTTCAATGGATTTCTAATGATTGGGATTTTGTTCTCAGCTGGTTGATTTTCTGGATGTCATTGATGACGATATCCTAGGTTACACTCCTCCCACCATCATCACGGTGTTGCATACTCACCTAGCCACATGTGCAGTTGATTACAGGTTAAAGATGAACAAATTTTTTTTTTATTATTATTATCTTTTATTGCTTTATAAATGTAACTCTTTTTTTTTTTATTTGATTTCTTCAGGCCACTGTATCTTCCTCTGCGTTTGTTCTTCACAGCAGAGTCTTTTTCACTATCCAGTAACATTATTGTAGATACTGCAACGTTCCACCTCAGGTACTGACTGTTCTAATTTCTTGGAATACACAATAAAGTAAGACGTTGGTTTTGAAACCTAAAGAATGTCACCACTTTTAGGTTCATTTTGGATGACTCTGCCTTATACCTGACAGATAAATGTGAAAGTGAGACGGTGGATTTGAGACGAGGTATCTGTTATTATTCATAATATTAATGTGTGAAATGTATAATGTACAGTGAACAGCAAATATACTACCTGAAAATAAACCTAGGCAGGACAATGCAAACCTAATGGCATAGCAGCAGGATTGAATCATTCTATAAAGGTTTGTTTCAATAATGACAAAAACATGTTTAATGATTTATTAACCCAAATTTGAATAATTTCTTGCTTCCATAGCAAGTGTTCATGTAAAATGACAGTAGCTGTTAACTAATGACTAATGTTTTTCCTATCCAGATTATGTATGTGTATTAGATATTGATCTATTAGAACTGGCCATTACTACATGGAAAGGAAATGAAACTGGCAAACTGGTGAGTGAGTGTCTTGATTTTATACATATTTTTTTCATACTACAGTTTTCTACAGTTACTTCTCAAGGGTGTTCAACACTGTTTTGTCATGTTCAGACCCAGCCTCTATTCGAGCTACGCTGTTCAAATAACGTGGTTCATGTGCACACTTGTGCAGACTCCTGTGCTGCACTTGTCAACATGCTTCAATACCTGGTTGCCCAGGGAGACCTGCATCCACCCCCACGTCATTCATCTCCAACTGAGATTGCTGGACAAAAGCTCCCGGTAAGAAGGTCTTACTGTTATAGTTGTAATGAAGTAGGTAGTAAAAAAATCCAGGTTTTACACATTTTGCTGCGTGTTATAGTTTTTATATATTTTTTCCTTTTTTTTTTTAGCTTTCTGAAGTTCCCACATCTTTTCCACCTTGTCTTCCAGCCGAAACAGCCGAGATTAACCAGTGTGATCTTACTGATGCCCTCATTGACACAGAGAGATCTCAGAATGATGAGGACAGAGAATCTGGTCAGATTACAGGCTGCTTATTTACAATGATTGCATAAGGCCTTTTGTGTCACTACTTCATATTTACACTTTTTAATATATTTGCTATTATCTCAGTGCTATTTAAAATAATTTTATTTTTCTAACAGTTAACATTATAGTTCATAACTTTGAAACCATAAGGCCTACATTTTAATTTCACACCAACATAACATTGGAATGCAATAATAACTGGTATAATTTATTTTGTTTTGTTAGGAAATACTAAAGAAAAGATAAAACTTTTAATATTATCAATATATATTTTTATATTTATATTTTTATATATATATATTTATTTTTATATTTTATATTATCAATAAATCATTATATGTTTAGTTGTCTCTGTGATGTATAATGGGCTTCTGTTGAGGTCTTTGTGCTTGGACCCTGTGTATAGTTGCTTCTTGCATTATTTATTTTTAATTTACACTTTATTGGTATGCCAGTATGGTTGGGGTTTTATTTACTTGTTGGTTTAATAAATGTTGTGTATTATGTTTGCAGGTTCTCCTGTTACAGTAAAAAGAGCCTCGCCTGTCTCAGTGTATTTGTTCCCTGGAGAAGTAACAAAGGCCCAGTCCTCTTTGCTTGATGAGGAAGACTCAGAACTTGACAGATTGGTTGTAGCAGCTGCTGAAGTTCATGCAGATAATATGTTAGAAGAAGGTTCTGAAGGCTCTACAGATAATGATGATTTCTGTATATTAGAGGCACCTGGTATAGGCATTCCTGTAAGAGCTCTGATATTTTTGCTTAAATAGTTTTCTTTCATTCTTTAAAATAATTTGCTATATTTTTATAAAGCCAGATTAATATTTACAAAGTTTATTTTAACTTAATTTGAAGATGCAGGTATTCCTGAAAACATTTTATTTCTGTTTCTACAGCCTAAAGATGGAGAACCAGTAGTAAAAGTATTTTGTGAGGGTCCTATAAAGGTAATTGACGGCCATTTTTCACGACCTTTGGGAAGTTCGGACTTATTGCGGGCACCCTCTCGCTTCCCAGTGCCCCAGAGCAGAGTGGTGCTCAGAGAAATCTCTGTTGTTTGGCATCTTTATGGGGGCAATGACTTTGGAGGAAAACCCATCTCTGCTCACACACAACAAAGCAACAGGTAACACTGATTAAGAAAACATTTATTATTCAACCAGAGTCATATTAAAATTAGATCAACTAAAAATGATACTTCCATGCTATAAATCAATTATGTAAATCACTTGATATATAATTGTGTGTGTATTTATTTTTAATACATTCTGTACTTTTCTGTCAGAGTCCGTTCTGCTCCAGCTGGAGCCCGTAGTTCTCCCTCACGCACAGCTGGGTCCTCGAGGCCTCAGAATTCATGGCGCTGGCTGGGTGGCAGTGGCAGGCAGCATTCCCTTCTGATGGAGATACAACTGACCAAGGTTGTGTAGGAACTAAAAATGTATTATGTTTATAGTTTTTGACCATAAAGATTACATGCTTCATTAAACTCCAGAGTGTGGTTATAGGTCAGCTTCCAGCATGAATCGTACCCCGTGGTGGTGCCATCTGCCATTCCAGGGCAGGATGTGGAAGGGGTGGGGCTGAGGGAACAGCCTCTTTCCCGGCAGGTGTTCATTGTTCAAGAACTGGAGGTCCGTGACAGACTGGCTTCCTCTCAGATCAACAAGTTTCTCTACCTGTATACCAGTGAAAGCATGCCTCGGAGAGCTCACTCAAACATGGTGATTAAGTTGTTTGTAATCTGCTCCTTGTAAACACTTTTTCTATATCACTACTTTGAGGTAGCATATTTTATTGTTTGTATTAGCTTGCAATGATATTAGAGGTAGGTGATTCTACCTGTAATATTTAATGATTCTACCTCTAATATTTCTACCTCTAATATAATATATTCTAATAATATTTCTAATATAATAATATATGCAAGCTAATACAAACAATAAAATGTGATTATAGGAACTGTGATGCGGTCCTTTTATGCATGCAGTCACACATTTTATAACTGGCATTAATAGGAATATTAACAAAATAAATATAAAATGTAATTCATTTTGTTATAGTTTGCAGTAGTGTTTCTGGTCGTTATAATTTTTTTTGCATTGTAGTTGACTATTAAAGCGCTGCAAGTGCTTCCTGAGTCAGGGCTTGGTGGTCCAGAATGCTGCCTGAGAGTCAGCCTGCTACCCCTCCGACTCAACATAGACCAAGTAAACTGATCCCCGACCTAATAAATACTGTTATTCTGCTCTGTCTGCAATTTCTGTTATACCAGAATAAAAACAAAACAAGCTTAAATGTCTTATATTTTGCTGATGTGGTGCTGATAGACACCAATGAGAAGACCTGACCACAGATTTTATTTTTTGTATCAGGATGCACTTTTCTTTCTGAAAAGCTTCTTTAGTAACATGGCTGCTGGAGTTAACCCCTACATGCCCATTGACTCTGCCTCCGAGGGTAAGCCTAACTTTGTAAAGCATTATTTTGCTCTTTTTGTTCTCATGTTCATATTCTTACACACACCATTATTTTGTAGTGAAAGCAGATTCCACACTAAAGGCTACAGATGAGATGGAGCTTGGCTCTGGATTTAACCTCGATCTTACTACTTCTGTAGAAACAACTTATAGTGAGCAGAGCTCTTCCTCAGCTGGCTCCTCTTCCTCGTCTGACCAGCCAATTTATTTCCGGTACACTAAACATACCTTTACAACAAGAAAAAAATATTCATAAGGCTTCCAGTGTTTTTTTTTTGTTTGTTTGTTTTGTTTTTTTATTATTTTAATCGTTTAATGATTACCTTCTGTATTTTCTTTTAATAAGGGAGTTTCGTTTCACCTCAGAGGTTCCTATATGGCTAGACTACCATGGGAAACATATGGCCATTGAACAGGTAAAAATTCATTCATTCATTCATTCATTATCTCCCACTTTATCCTCTATTAGGGTCGCGGTGGGGTTCCCCATGCCCATCCAGGGGAGAACATCTCGGGCGCTGGGCAGATAGACCCAGGACAGGGCGCCAATCCATCGCTGGGCACACACTCACTCACACAGACACACTCTACATGGGGCAGTTTTGAGAATTCAATTGACTTGATCCATGTTTTTGGACTGTGGGAGGAAACCGGAGAACCCGGAGGAAACCCACGCAGACATGGGGAGAACATGGAAACTCCACCCAGATGGGGATTCGAACCGGGAATCCCTAGCGTCGAGAGGCGAACGTGCTAACCACTAAGCCACCGTGCCGCCCAGGTCTTTACTTTACATACTTTTTTGATACTTCACATAAGTCATATATGATAAATACTCCTGGCTTATATTGTAATTAAAATAATTTTATGTAACATAGTATTTAAAAAAAGCTGTTTTAAATGTATTGTAGAAGTAATTTCTGAAAAATTCTTTCTTACACGATTAATATATTTTAAGTCAAACGTCCGTTTTGTCATTTACTGCACTGTAAACTTTTCAGTGTATAGAAACTGGAAGTGTTGTCTGGAAAAACAGTTTGTACTTTAAAGAACATTAAAACAAATGGCTCATTCTGGAGATTCCACAGAAAGCTGAATAAATATATTTTACTACAAAGAACTTCCACATTAAGTGTACATTTGTGGTTAGAAAGGATTCTTCTGTTGTCTGTGGCACAAACAAGCCAGCCAACAAAAGGTTCTTTAGGAAACCAAAATTGTTTTTTGGAAGCATCTCTTTAAAGAACCTTTTCTGGTCCCTTATTTTTAAGAGTTCGTGTAAACCCTGTAATGCTATGTTGTTTTATAGGGAACGTTTGCAGGGATACTTATAGGCCTAGCACAGTTGAACTGCTCGGAACTAAAACTGAAGAGGCTCTGCTGTAGACACGGGTGATTAGATTCCACTCACAAACATCCATCAGTATCTCAGTTTTTTGTAGATCATTTTACATTTTACTGTGTTTTTATATGTATCCCTTGTATCATTTAGAATGACACTCCAGCCTTAATCTTCCCCTTCAATAGAAACATGAATTAATAAATATTTATGTATAAAGCATTGTTTGTATTATTTTCGCTCTTTATTTTGTGCTTAAATAGCATTCTTTTTCCTCTGTTAGATTGCTTGGTGTTGATAAAGTTATTCAGTATGCTGTGAATGAATGGCTTACTGATATCAGGAAGAACCAGTTGCCAGGGATTTTGGGAGGTGTAGGTCCAATGCACTCTGTAGTTCAACTGTGTGAGTAACCATATATATGTTATATATTGTATGAATGTTTTTTTTTTTTTTTTTTAAAGAAATTCCATATTTAAACATGTAAAGGTAAAAACCTTCTCAAAAATGGCTTAAGTACATCTGAGCCTAAAAGTATTCAGAGCCGGCGATGTGAAGTTCATTTGTCAGAGCCACAACTTATTACTTTAGACTAATATCAGACTGTCAAGAAACATTCATTCATTCTTTTTCTTCCGCTTTATCCTCTATTAGGGTCGCGGTGGGGTTCCCCATGCCCATCCAGGGGAGAACATCTCGGGCGCTTGGCAGATACACCCAGGACAGGGCGCCAATCCATCGCTGGACGCACACTCACTCACACGGACACACTCTATAAGGGGCAATTTTTGAGAACTCAATTAACTTGATCCATGTTTTTGGACTGTGGGAGGAAACCGGAGAACCCGGAGGAAACCCACGCAGACATGGGGAGAACATGGAAACTCCACCCAGATGGGGATTCGAACCGGGAATCCCTAGCGCTGAGAGGCGAACCGAAAAATACAAGTATTGTATATTTATCACTGGTGGGATCTATAAAAAGTAATTTCCCATATTTTATGCCCTAGCTGGATAATGAATGACTAGTATATTTCTTTATTGTTGTTGTTGTTAAGCCAGCCGTGCCGCAGTCAAGAAACATATTCCTTTAAATTATATACCATTTATTTGGTTCCCTGAACCTAAATTTCGACTTGTTATTTATTTTAGTTCACGGTGTGCGTGATCTGTTCTGGATGCCTATTGAGCAGTACAGAAAGGATGGGCGTATAATCCGTGGTCTACAGAGGGGAGCAGCATCATTTGGTACATCTACAGCTTCCGCTGCACTGGAGCTGAGTAACAGACTGGTTCAGGCCATACAGGTACAATGAAGCTCTGCCTGCCTTGGACATTTAGCTTTACTGGTCAGGATTAGAGCTTCAATAAAAACAAAATGTATTGTACCAAAAATATTTAATATTTTCTATAATTCATTATACTACAGGCCACAGCAGAAACGGTGTACGACATCCTCTCTCCAACACCACCTCTTACTCGCTGCATCACAGAGGGACGGCCAACCTCTCGGCCCAGGAGAACTCCGCAACCAGCTGACCTCAGAGAAGGTGTTGCCAAGGCCTATGACACGGTCAAGGAGGTATCATTCAGATGATTGTTCTTGTCTGTTAATAACTCAATCACTAGAGTCGTTTTGGACTGGTATTAAGTTATGACGGTTAAATCTTGCGTAATTGTTTAAATTAAAACTAAATTTGAAGATTGTTTTAAATAACATACATTTTGTCAACTCCCTGGCTTATTGATTTCTAATCATATGTAACAGCCAGCCGTGTGTTTTACTTTCCAGGGGGTGATGGACACTGCTCAGACTCTGTGTGATGTAGCTTCACGTGGTCATGAGCAGAAGGGGCTTCCAGGAGCAGTTGGGGGAGTTCTGCGTCAGATCCCTCCCACCGTGGTTCGTCCTTTAATCGTGGCATCTGAGGCCACCTCTAACCTGCTCGGCGGCATGCGCAACCAAATCAAACCGGATGCACGCAAAGAGGACTTCTTAAAATGGCGCATAGATGATGCCCAGGAATGAGTGAAGACTGGACTGAGTGCTGAAATTTTTGTTAGTGTGAATGGTAAACTGTAGACGTGAATGTGGAAGAGATGTGTGAAGATCTCTGAAAGTATTAATGCAAAGACAAAAGTGAAACACATTCTTTCACTCAGCTCGACCTGAGATCAAGTGACTTCTAGTTTTCAGTTGCACATTTTACCGACAGGCTGCAGACATTCTCCTGTTTAAATGTTAACACTTAAATGTTTCTCACTTTCAGTCTTTTGAACTTTTCCCTGTACTCTCCTTTTCTCACTCTTTCACTCACATTCCTACTTTCCTCACTGTCCTTTTTCTATTTCTCTTTCTTTCTCTTCCCCCTCTTTCTACATATTACCCCATCTCTCCTTCGCTCAGCATCTTTTTCTGTTTCTGCATTTCTGTATCTGCATTTTTTTTCTTTTCTAAATCTCTTTCTGCATCTCTTTGCATCTGAAAATTGGAATCACATTGATTTTTGAACATCATCAAAATATTGTCGGTTTGGACTTATATGCAGGACATCACTAATGCACCATGCCTCTCATTAATTCAGCTGTGTTTATAAACGAAATTGGGATGTAAATGATCACAGTATGGGAGCCAAACTAATAGCAGCCTTGCCATCATTTTTACAGTGTGGAAAACTGTAATTCTTTATCTGTCTCTAATCCCTCTACGTTACTCACGACTGTGATGATATTGTGCCATAACCCTGCCGTACCAACTGCGTTACTAGCTTGATCTCGTGATGCCAGTACACACTGTCTGGTGCTGCTCTCATACATCATTTTCCTGTCCAATAATTTAAAGCTGAAACAATTCTTCCCCGACCTACAGTTTCCAAACTTTTTTTTTTTTTTTATCTTGCTAGTTGCCTTTTGAAATGAAAAATAACACATGACTATGATCAAATTGTTTATCGTGATCTGTTTCTTTTCATTGCCATGTTGTCAGTGTACTGTGAAGGCTTTAGACGATTAATTGATCATAAAGGGGTTAAAATGTGGTCAATATTTTACACTTCTGTTCATACACTTCGAGGGAAGTGTGCACACACAGTGTGTGTGTTGTGAGTGGATGAATGGGAACGTGCATGTCTGTGGAGAATGGTGGTTTTAACATGATGGTGTGTAATCTGTATGAAGCACAGCTTTTACTGTGTCTATTTCTTGTAATTACTATATTATATGCTGTAATAACAGTCTGTATAATATGATGTGTAAACTAATTAATACAAAATCAATAAAATATGTACATTTAAAAGAAGGGAGCTCGCATGTTATGTATGATGATCCTAAAACTACCAAATAGTGTGACTATGGTTCTGACAGTGATGCAGTCCACCATGTCATTGTTATAAATGTGACATTACCTAATACAGTTATTGATTACTGAATATCTGCTTCAGTACAGGAGTATTGTATGTTTGCTAAACATGGTCAGTTCAATGGTGAGTCAATGCAAAGCTTATGTTCACAGTAATCTACAAAAATACGTTTTTTGTTTTGTTTTGTTTTTTGTTTTGTTTTTTAAGTTAAAAAAAGGTGGCATTTTATTACCCCACATGGGGAAATTTGCAAAACTTACATTATTACTTACAAAACTTTATTATAACTGTAGTTTTAACATTTCCAATACTGCGTAAGACAGTCTGATTTGTTTAGATTGTGCAGCTGTAGCATCAAAAAGCTAATATTATTTTAGCTCCACTGTTCTGTTATACCATGCATGTTTATCATCGTGTCCTTACTTTCCAACCACCACAGCTGTTGATCGTTTTGGTTTTGTTAGCTATTCTCATTCCGGCAGTGACACTAAAGTTTTCGAATACTTTAGTGTCACTGCTGTGCCTGACACGCCCAAATTACCACCACAAAGTTTAACATCAGTGATGCGCTGAAAATAACTAACCAATCCAAATATCACATGCAGTTCTCCTGTTGTCATCCTATTCCACTTTATTTTTACCCTTTAGCACTTTGTTTTGATATTAGGACTATGTATATTTTCAGTGTTTTACGGGCGACTTTACTGCTTTTTAATTTTTTACTTTGGAAACTTGTGTCTTCTTGTGGTTAGCCTTAAAATTCATTCATGTTGAAAATAACCTTTGTCTTCTTAAACTTTTAAGTGAAAGTATTTTGTTGGTGAATTAATGATGTTAAGTATATTATCTGGCTGTCCTGTGATAACCACACCTTTGGGCCCCGCGTTTGGCATTTACACTTAATGCAGACAGATTTATCGAGAAATAAGTGGCCTGTAGGTGGCGGTGTGATGCCTTAAATAGCTGGAAGCCTCAGCTTCAGTCGTGGGGAAGAAGTCCACGTGAGTGGTGATCAGTTGCATATTTAAAGCTTCTGTAAATTGATATTTATTTTGAATTTTCTTGATTTTCTTTTAGATTAAAAACAAACAATGAAACTGCTAACGCATAACATGTTGACGTCACACGTGAAAGGTGTAACTAAAGGATACCCGCTGCTGATTAAGGTAACATGCTAACAGCGATGAGGGCGAAACATGTTTCTGAAGAGGCGCAGCATTTATTCTGCTTTAGATCCGATTTTAAACTCGGTTTTCTCACCAGCACAGGTTTGGGAAGCGTTATAATATACTAACAATTAAAGTGAGGAAATGGCTTGGGGAAGATTTCATTTTATTTTTTATTTTATTGATTATTTGGTGTTGAGGTTGGTGGTGAGTCATATTTGTCATTAAACTGAGTTTACATTTGAACAGCTGCACATATTTGTGTTTCCAAACATTTACACATGTCAAAAATCAACATAAGCCCGAAAAATAAATTCATTCATTCATTATCTCCTGCTTTATCCTCTATTAGGGTCGCGGTGGGGTTCCCCATGCCCATCCAGGGGAGAACATCTCTGGCGCTGGGCAGATAGACCCAGGACAGGGCGCCAATCCATCGCTGGGCACACACTCACTCACAGAGACACACTATATATGGGGCAATTTGGAGAACGCAATTGACTTGATCCATGTTTTTTGGACTGTGGGAGGAAACCCACGCAGACACGGGGAGAACATGGAAACTCCACACAGATAGGGATTCGAACCAGGAATCCCTAGTGCTGAGAGGAGAACATGCTAACCACTAAGCCACAGTGCCGCCTATACTAACCATAAATGTGAGAAAATGCCATTTCATTTTATTATAATAAGTCTTTGATTATTTGGTGTTGAGGTTGATGGTAAGTCATATTTGTCATTAAACTGAGTTTACATTTAAACAGCTGCGCATATTTGTGTTTCCAAACATTTACACGTCAAAAATCAACATAAGCCCGAAAAATACATTCATTCATTCATTATCTCCCGCTTTATCCTCTATTAGGGTCGCGGTGGGGTTCCCCATGCCCATCCAGGGGAGAACGTCTCGGGCGCCGGGCAGATACACCCAGGACAGGGCGCCAATCCATCGCTGGGCACACACTCACTCACACAGACACACTCTATATGGGGCAATTTGGAGAACGCAATTGACTTGATCCATGTTTTTGGACTGTGGGAGGAAACCGGAGAACCCGGAGGAAACCCACGCGGACACGGGGAGAACATGGAAACTCCACCCAGATGGGGATTCGAACTGGGAATCCCTAGTGCTGAGAGGAGAACATGCTAACCATACTAACCATGAATGTGAGAAAATGGCATTTCATTTTATTAAAATAAGTCTTTGATTATTTGGTGTTAAGGTGTTTTATGACGGTCATCTTTGTCATAAAACTGAGTTTACGTTTTAACAGCTGCCCATATTTGTGTTTCCAAACCTTTACACATGTCAAAAATCAACATAAGCCCGAAAAATACAAGTATTGTATATTTATCACTGGTGGGATCTATAAAAAGTAATTTCCCATATTTTATGCCTTAGCTGGATAATGAATAACTAGTATATTTCTTTATTGTTGTTGTTCCCTTGACATCATGATCATTTCACAGGCAACCGAGGTTCAAGTAAAGGAAGTGGAGTTTAATCCTCAGTTTGTGAGCAGAATGATTCCTAAACTTGAGTGGAGCGCTTTAATTCAGGCAGCCGATGGAGTGAGTTGTCACATTTCCATTTAAGGCCCTTTAATCTGGGAAATGACTCCTTAGATGTTTCATTGATCTGTGCTTTGTCTCTACAGCTGGGTTACCTGCAAGATTTGCCCAGCACACCTTTATCAAACTATGAGAACGACAAGGACTTTTTACGCAAAGTGCACAAAGTCTTATTAGAGGTGAGATCCTTAAAAATAGCAACAGACTGAACATTTTCTTTTCTCTGTTAATATATTTACTTAACTCGAATAAAGTTCAAATACAAAAGTGAGACTGCAAAAGAAAAGAATGTTCAGTACTGAAAACTTTCCATCAGTAGGTAGTCTTGGTCTATTTATTTTATTTTTTTATTTTTTGCAGCTGTAATGTTTGGTTTGTTTCCTGGCTTGTGATCATCGTGGTGCTGGTGTTATTGCTCATATACAGATGTGTTTGTTTTGACCACCAGAGGTGTAAACAATAAAACCACTCCATTATGAAAACGAGCGGTTACAGCTTGAAAAGGTTTAGTCTTTCTGACACAAAGGGAATGAATAAGTAAGAGATGAGTGTTGGTCATGGATCCCTATTGCTATCAAAATAGTACATTTGCAACTTGCACTTGCATTCCTCATGAACAAACAGGACTGTAAGTGGATAAAAGTACATTTCAGTTTGTATCAGAGGTTAATGTGGAACTGGGTATCTTTCTTACTGAATTATAATGAGATGTTGATAATCTGATAACCCAGATCTCAAAAGATGCTGAATGTTTTCATTTTTTTAATCATTGGTCTGTTTATTTTTTCTTTCTATCTCTTTGTGTTGGCAGGTGGAAGTGATAGAAGGGATTCTGCAGTGTCCAGAGTCTGGCCGAGAATTCCCCATTTCCAGAGGTGTCCCAAACATGCTGCTCAATGAGGACGAGTCTTAGGTGTTTTTCATGCTGTGTTCGAATTCAGCTGATGAACAGTCAACACATTTTCACATCATTGCTGGTACTCAGACACAAGAAGCTTGAGTCACATAACAGGTATACTAATGGAATTACAGCTTAGTTATATACACATACAAATACAAATGCTTATTTTGATATAGGTTTAAACCAAAATCGAAAAATTCAATATAAAATTCTGAGCTGTTTTTTTGCCTCTGCTGCTACAAAAATATAGAAAAAAATTACTTGCCGGATTTTTATACTGTATGTTCTAAACTCCTTAAAGGGATTTGTATTTATATTAAAACAGAACCATGTCTGATTCACACGATTGATCATAAAGATTCACATTAACAATTATAATCTGTATCATCAGCTGTTTCTTTATTATATTTTGTAATATACTTTTAAATAAACCTTTCTTTGTGCTACATTTATTCCTGAAAGGACCAACCAAATCTCATATTTGGGAGAGATGAAAGATGTAATTCTTATAAGGTTATTCTAATAAGGCTAACTAAATAATCAGTAAAGTAATGGGTACAACTGTTTGGAGCTTTGTGCAGATGGCTGGCGTTCTTCAATACCACCTTTATTAAAGCACATATTTCATTGCCCTCGTTTGTGGCATATGGTTTCAGTTAGTCTGAATCAGGAAAAAAACATTTTCTGCAAAAAAAATAAAAAATTACATGTCTAAGTGTTCTATGAAAAAATTTAACCATACGGGTGCAAAGAGTGGTTCTACAGCATCTTGTCTTCACTTTTGCTTTTCATTACATCACTTTTAATTATGCATTTTGTCTCAGTTGTCAGTTAATCTTCTGGTTAAAAGATTAAGAATATAATGCTTCTTTATAAAATAAATATTGTTAAAATAAATATGTGGTATTACTCTTAATACTAAAAGGCAAAGTCTGCACATAACCCACAAGTGCATTCTTTAGCGACAGGTTTCATTTAATGCTTTTATATCACACACCCTACAATTTTCAAAACCTGAAGCTTTCAGGATTCAGCGTTTGTACACGTTGGTGCTCGAGCAGGTAATTAAACGAATACTTCAGTGTTTTTTTGCAGTCTAATTGCTTTTCAATCTTTAGCATGTGAAATTGTCAAGAGCAATAATTATAACATTTTCCTGCTCTTTGAACCGAAAGGTTTACAAGTATGTCAAATAATTGTAGGATTAAAAGGCATGAAAGTAAAAACAAATAGCTGCAGCTAAGCCTCATGTTTTTTGAGATATACAACCATATGATTTGATAAAAATGATCATTGTGCACCACAGCTATGAAGCAGGTAATGTTAATAACATGTTCCTAAATCTGCATCACTGTTTTTAGGAAGGCAAATTAAGTTTGATCTCTTTAATCATGAGAAAAGCTCATTATTAGAGGGCAAGCATTTCTCAGGGCGGCACGGTGGCTTAGTGGTTAGCACGTTCGCCTCTCAGCGCTAGGGGTTCCCGGTTCGAATCCCTATCTGGGTGGAGTTTCCATGTTCTCCCCGTGTCTGCATGGGTTTCCTCCGGGTTCTCCGGTTTCCTCCCACAGTCCAAAAACATGGATCAAGTCAATTGAATTCTCAAAATTGCCCCATATATAGAGTGTGTCTGTGTGAGTGAGTGTGTGCCCAGCGATGGATTGGCGCCCTGTCCCGGGTCTATCTGCCCAGCGCCCGAGACGTTCTCCCCTGGATGGGCATGGGGAACCCCACCGCGACCCTAATAGAGGATAAAGCGGAAGATAATGAATGAATGAATCATTTCTCAGATTGTAGAAAGTCAGTAGTAATCATTGTCTCTTCTGATATGGAATTTAGTCTGACATAAACAGGTTACACACAGACATAATCATTAGATTAGTTTTTTTTTTATTCTCTACCTCATGTTTTTTAAATAGATCAACCTCATTCACAGGAGACTCCTCATTAACTTTCCCGATTTGGGCACAAATCAGTCCTAAGTAGTTGCATATGGACCTAAATCACAGCGTTTAGTGGGGAATTGTTTTTGGCGCTGGAAAGTTTCTTCGGACTCAATCTGAGAAAGTTTACACTGAAGGCTGTGCAGGCGGGATGACGTGGCGGTTTAAAGAAGACTATATTTAGTGACTGCGAGGTCAGGGAGAAAAATGCAAAGCTTTTTTCTTTTCACTATTTTTAAATCCTTTTAATGTGTGTGTCAAGCGCTAGATGTCGCCAAATCACCTCATGAAATATTATGATGTATTTATTTTTACCTTCTTTCAAGTAGCCTTTAAAATTTTAGTGTTATATTTTGAAATCACTAACATTATTCAAAAGTTGTATGCAGCATCGACCTTAGAGACACCCAGCAGCTCCTAATCCCACTCAGCATCACTGCTCTGTACCAAAGTTCAATTACAGCCCTGTGTCTGAGGCTGTAATAAGCTTATAATGGAGGAGGTGGAGAACTGCAGTAAAGCTGTTTTTTTGAAAGATTAACGATCCTTTTTCTTCACGCACTGTAATTAACAATGAGACCGAGGGGGAAAGATAGGAAGGGAAATAAAGTGGGTGTTCTGTTCGAAATGAAAGGACAGAGATCTGAGTGGATATTAATCATTTTGGTGTGAGAATAGAATAGAACTTTTTTTATCTACATTTTTGTATTTTTAGTTTTAAAAGGTTAAATTGTATTGAAAGTGAATAAAAGTTCCAGTCAGATTCATTCATTCATTATCTCCCGCTTTATCCTCTATTAGGGTTGCGGTGGGGTTCCCCATGCCCATCCAGGGGACACGTTTCGGGCGCTGGGCAGATACACCCAGGACAGGGCGCCAATCCATCGCTGGGCACACACTCACTCACACAGACACACTCTATATGGGGCAATTTGGAGCATTCAATTGACTTGATCCATGTTTTTGGACTGTGGGAGGAAACCGGAGAACCCGGATGAAACCCACGGGGAGAACATGGAAACTCCACTCAGATGGGGATTCGAACCGGGAATCCCTAGCGCTGAGAGGAGAACGTGCTGACCACTAAGCCACCGTGCCGCCAGTTCCAGTCAGATAAGAAATTAAAAACATTAGCATCATCTGTGCATCTTCCTTGATTTCTCCTAGAACCCCTTTCACACCAGAGCTCAGAAAAACTGTAAGCTTCTTTCTTTAAACTAGAACAGACTCATTCAACTGAAAGCATCACACACAGAACCAATTCTGTGTTTTCTGTATGTGCATTTTAAGCCAATGCCCAGTTACAAAACATTTATTTCTCCTATACCTATGACTGTACCGCTTATGAGAGAAAACCTTATTAACCCATAAAACAAGGTTCTTGGGAATGGTAAAAAGATCTCAATGGTCTCTTTAACCCCACATAAAGGACGTTTATAAACCCCGTATTTGCTGGGTTAAGGTGTGTTGCGTGTCTATTTATGGCGATAGATGAATTAGCTGCCACTGTGAATCCACCCTGGAGGTTTTTACAGGGTCCTCCAGCAAACGTTTTTCAAAACATCTGCCCTGAAAAGTCTGACCACTTCCCCATTCCCATCTTTCTAAGCGTGGGTTGATGATTTGATTTCACATATGTAATATGTAGGGTTTTTTTTTTTTATTTACGCCCTGAAATAGTTCTGTAGACTGATTCCCTCGAGAAAGATAAACATGAACAATAGCTCCTTTACACTGTGGGGTTGAGTAACACCTCTCTCTCCCTGTCTATCTATCTTTAGATGGACAGAAGTGAATGTCAAGCAGCTTGTATGAGTTGGTATTTCGGCTTCAAAAAACATTAATCTATATAGTTTACTTAGTAAGAACATGTTTATGCTTCATTTTCATTGTGCTGAATCTTAATGTATAGTCTGGTGTTAATTACCCTGCAGTACCTGAGCTTGTGGGAAACTTAAATAGAGTCCAGACATTTGCCAAATGATTCATTATTGCGCCACTTTGTGAAAACAGGATGAGGAGCACTGAGGGAGAAAAGGATAAAACCGTGCTTATTCTCACTGTACTGTAGTGACTATGTAAGAAACCACAAACAAACAGCTGACTTTTCAAGATTCATCCTGTATAATTGACAAAATCTTTGAATCAGGCCTAAAAATACATTTCTATTTATTTTTTATTCTCTCCTAAATGTTTCTTCTGTTCGCTTTCAAAGCTATAAGATTTGTTTTATATATAATAAATAGAATAGCACTTTTGTACACTAAATTTCCCATGAGCGATGCAGATTATCATATACATTTGAACATGGTAACTCAGATAGCTGTGATGAACAAAGCAGAACAAAATTGTTTTCCAGGTTTGTAAGTGAAGAATATAAACCTGAGACAGACTCATAAACTAAATAATGTCCAAAAGGTAACCTGGTCTGATGAACTGTTTCATACTTTATACTGAGGCTGATGGGGGGGAGGGTCAAAATCTGTGTCTGAAGTCCAGGTTGGTGTTTGTGTGTAGAAGGTTTCCTTGGCTTACTTTTGATCGTGTTAATACCAGTCAATTATCATTTGAATGCCACACCCTTTTTTATTATTGTTGCTAACCATGTTCTTTCCTCTATAACCAAAATGTACCCGTTTTTTAAAGGCTACAGGCTATGAGTCCATGATTATTCACCGCATGGCACAAAGCGAAAGTCATTAAAACTGGTTTAATTAACAAGACCATAGACAGATGTTTTTCAGTGGCTTTTGCATGTTTCTTGCCTTTAGTCCAGTTGGTGCTATGAAAAATTTATTTCCATAATTTCTAAAAAAGAAATGACACCAAAAGTGTATTTCTAAAAATGCAATGAAATCTAAAGGATATTTAGTTGTTTAATCACAAACTTTTTAACTGATAAACGTGCACAAAAAAAATCAATGTTTTGTAAATCTAAAAAACATGATCAAATATCAGAACTGCAAAGCTTAAAGTTGGTATTGACAAAGTAGACTGAAATTTTATATAAGTTTATAAAAAGTTTATATAACCCTGTTTTGAAAGATTATCGAATTGATGATGATCAGGTGATGTCATCATTGAGTTTCAAAGGAGAATTTAACTTTGTTAAATTTATTTCAGGTGGCTTAGTGGTTAGCACGTTCTCCTCTCAGCACTAGGGATTCCCGGTTCGAATCCCCATCTGGGTGAAGTTTCCATGTTCTCCCCGTGTCTGCGTGGGTTTCCTCCGGGTTCTCCGGTTTCCTCCCACAGTCCAAAAATATGGATCAAGTCAACTGAATTCTCAAAAATTGCCCCATATAGAGTGTGTCTGTGTGAGTGAGTGTGTGCCCAGCGATGGACTGGCGCCCTGTCCTGGGTGTATCTGCCCAGCGCCCGAGACGTTCTCCCCCGGATGGGCATGGGGAACACCCCACCGCGACCCTAATAGAGGATAAAGCGGGAGATAATGAATTAATGAAAAAAATTATTTCATCCTTAAAAATGCTGAAAAGCTTTTCTTTGTTTGTGTGTTATCATTCAAGTGTTTTTATTGTAGTTTGGTTTGTTGGTCCATAGTGTTTCTAATGCACTGTTCAGTAACATGATGCTGTGTATATTGTAGTTATGTTATGATGTGTACTTTATATATTCCTTCATTCATCATCTTCTGCTTTATACTATATTAGGGTCGCGGTGGGGTTCCCCATGCCCATCCAGGGGAGAACGTTTCGGGTGCTGGGCAGATACACCCAGGACAGGGCGCCAATCTATCGCTGGGCACAAACTCACTCACACAAACACACTCTATATGGGGTAATTTGGAGAACCCAATCGACCTGATCCATGTTTTTGGACTGTGGGAGGAAACCGGAGAACCCGGAGGAAACCCACGCAGACACGGGGAGAACATGGAAACTCCACCCAGATGGGGATTCGAACCGGGAATCCCTAGCGCTGAGAGGCGAACGTGCTGACCACTAAGCCACCGTGCTTACTTTATATATATATAATGTGTGTGTGTGTATGTGTATGTATATATATATATATATATATATATATATATATATATATATATATATATATATATATATATATATATATATATATGTGTATGTATATGTGTGTGTGTGTGTGTGTGTGTGTGTATATATATATATATATATATATATATATATATATGTATGTATATGTGTGTGTGTGTGTGTATATATATATATATATATATATATATATATATATATATATATATATATATGTGTATGTATATGTGTGTGTGTGTGTGTATATATATATATATATATATATATATGTGTATGTATATGTGTGTGTGTGTGTGTATATATATATATATATATATATATATATATATATATATATATATATATATATATATATATATATATATATATATGTATGTATATGTGTGTGTGTATATATATATATATATATATATATATATGTATATGTGTGTGTGTGTGTATATATATATATATATATATATATATATGTATGTATATGTGTGTGTGTGTGTGTGTATATATATATATATATATATATATATATATATATATATATATATATATATATATATAAATTTTTCTGATGAAATCACAGTCTGGAGCGTGGATGTGGATGTTTTCATGGTTCTTTTCGTTAAGGATCATATGTCGTGATTTGTAGATGGCATTGAATCGAGACGGTAAACCTTACACCGAGACTAAGTTGCAAATGAAACGTCTGGTGTGTCATGGGAAAGTAAGCGAGGGGAGTAAAGTTATAAAGAAAGAAGATTGACTGAAATAGCACTCCCTTAAACTGCTCCAAGTGGAACCGCAAGAATTCGAGGCATTACTCCTCCACCACAGTGGACCTCAGAAACTCCGTGGACGTCCTGCACTGTTTCTTTTTTGTTTTTTTTTTTCTCCTCCGGCGTTGGGATTATAGGCATCATCTGAGCGTTAGAGGAACTGAAGCGCATTTAGAATGAAGACGAGCAGCGCAGGATGAACGCGCCGGCACGCTGCACTTTCCCTGCCGTCTGCTGGAGGACGTCACTGAGCGCATCTGCGGAGAACGATGGTCTGAGTGGAACTCGGCAGGAACTGGCAGGTTAGGGGGACTATGCGACAATCAGCAGCAGCGGGATCGACGTGCGCTGCATGCCTTCTGAACTAAAGCAGATAAATCGCTGCAGTCACCAGGTGCCGCGCAGCCCACGCACTTTCCACTCACAGTCCACACGCACGCGGAGCGCTGCCTGCCGCCTGCCGCCTGCCGCTGCCGCCTGCCGCCTGCCGTCATGTGGTTCATCAACCTCACCCTGCTCGTCCTCAAACTCGCCGGCTCCGCGGAGGGACTTTCGACCTGCCACTCGTACAACCTGGACGACCACAAGTCCAAGCGGATCGAGGCGGTGCGCGGCCAGATCCTCAGCAAGCTGCGCATCCGCTCGCCGCCCGACCCCGCAGCCAGCCCGCCGCAGGATGTCGTCCCGTTCGAGGTCATGCTGCTCTATAACAGCACCAAGGACCTGTTTAAAGAGCGAGGGCGCCATGCGGAGACCACCTGCGAGCGGGAGAGCAGCGAGGAGGATTATTACGCCAAAGAGGTGCAGCGCATAGACATGCTGCCGCCGCGCGCCGACTCCAGTGAGTGAACACATAACTCCTGAACATTCATTCATTATCTCCCGCTTTATCCTCTACTAGGGTCGCGGTGGGGTTCCCCATGCCCATCCAGGGGAGAACGTCTCGGGCGCTGGGCAGATAGACCCAGGACAGGGCGCCAATCTATCGCTGGGCACACACTCACTCACACAGACACACTCTATATGGGGCAATTTGGAGAACTCAATTGACTTGATCCATGTTTTTGGACTGTGGGAGGAAACCGGAGAACCCGGAGGAAACCCACGTAGACACGGGGAGAACATGGAAACTCCGCTTTATCCTCTATTAGGGTCGCGGTGGGGTTCCCCATACCCATCCAGGGGAGAACGTTTCGAGCGTTGGGCAGATAGACCCAGTACAGGGCTCCAATCTATCGCTGGGCACACACTCACTCACACACACTCTATATGGGGCAATTTGGAGAACTCAGTTGACTTGATCCATGTTTTTGGACTGTGGGAGGAAACCGGAGAACCCGGAGGAAACCCACGCAGACACGGGGAGAACATGGAAACTCCACCCAGAAGGGGATTCGAACTGGGAATCCCTAGTGCTGAGAGGAGAACATGCTAACCACTAAGCCACCGTGCCACCCACATTCACAGAACATTCATTATCTCCCGCTTTATCCTCTATTAGGGTCGCGGGGGGGGGGGGGGGGGGGGTAACCATGCCCATCCAGGGGAGAACGTTTCAGGTGCTGGGCAGATAGACCCAGGACAGGGCGCCAATCTATCGCTGGGCACACACTCACTCACACAGACACACTCTATATGGGGCAATTTGGAGAACTCAGTTGACTTGATCCATGTTTTTGGACTGTGGGAGGAAACCGGAGAACCCGGAGGAAACCCACGCAGACACGGGGAGAACATGGAAACTCCACCCAGATGGGGATTCGAACCGGGAATCCCTAGTGCTGAGAGGAGAACATGCTAACCACTAAGCCACCGTGCCACCCACATTCACAGAACAACCACCTGTAATTCATTCATACATTCATTATCTCCCGCTTTATCCTCTATTAGGGTCGCGGGGGGTATCCATGCCCATCCAGGGGAAAACGTTTCGGGCGCTGGGCAGATACACCCAGAACAGGGCGCCAATCTATCGCTGGGCACACACTCACTCACACAAACACACTCGATTTGTGGCAATTTGGAGAACTCAATTGACTTGATCCATGTTTTTGGACTGTGGGAGGCAATCGGAGAACCCGGAGGAAACCCACGCAGACACGGGGAGAACATGGAAACTCCTCTCAGCACTAGGGATTCCCGGTTCGAATCCCCATCTGGGTGGAGAACATGCTAACCACTAAGCCACCGTGCCGCCCACATTCACAGAACAACCACCTGTAATTCATATAAACTTAATACAAACTGTCTTATTGTATTAAACTACTCCTTATACTACACACTGTCTAATTTTCCTTCTATGATTAATAGAACATCATAGAAACCAACACGTGCAGGCTGCTTTTACTTCATTATAATAATGTTTTTATAGGAGCCGTTGTGTAACAGGGCATAACCTATGTATTGCTTCTGCAGTCTAACAGTGTGAGCAGTGCAGTGCAACCATGCATTATGTAGAGTCCGTGCTATAGAGCTGACTTCCACTAAAATAAAGCAGATCACACATGTGGGTATAGGATATCCTACTACAGACCACGCCTTTGTCGTAAACATTCTTACAGAGTCCATTTGTTTACTATGAGGATGACTGAATGGGATCTGCATTAGGAACTCAAGAGTACATACCAATCAGAGCGCTCCAGCTTCAATAGAGTGGTGCGTGCTTTTGAGTTCCGCATAGCACCTATAGAAAAAAGATGTATTTTTACATCTATGGTGTTCTATGGGTTCATATTTCATACATGTATGGTGTTTTACCCTGGCTTCTTTCATTTGCATTTGTGGTATCTGTGGATTGGGATCTGTAAAGTGTGTTTAGTAAATTTTTTGTAGCTTGGTGTTTTTGATATTTGGTAACACTTTAAAATAACATGTAATAGATTAAGAAAACTTAATGGTACTGATATTTTATAACTATGATATGGGTGTGTGTTTTTTTTTTTTTTTTTTTTTTTTTTTTTGATTGAGCCTGCTGTACAAATTCTGCAAATGAAGAATTAATTATAATTGTCGAAGAAACTAAGTGCAAATAGTAAAACATTTATGATGTGTGAGCCAGATGCTTAAAAAAAAAAGAGTTAATTGGGGGCTCAGTGGGATTGTTTTGAGTGCCATATGTAAATATAAGTGAATGTAATCAGCTTGTGGTAAGCTTTACAAGTTTGCTCTTGTTGTTCCATTTTACAGACACAATAAACACAGTGGCTCAGAGTCCTTACTTCAGACTGGTGAAGTTTGACGTCAGCGGTGTAGACACCAATTCAAGCACACTTTTCAAGGCAGAATTCCGTATCTACAGGGTGCAAAACACACAAGCACATGTGACAGAACAGCGAGTGGAAATCTACCAGGTGATTTTCTTAAACGTGCCATGGCTGGTCTTTCCAAACAAGGCACATCATCTTTGATTTGATTATTTATGTAATAGGACAAATATTGTATTAGTATAAAGTTACAAATCTGCTTTTAGATAATTAATTTGCCTCCCATTTTTCCTCTTCTAGATTCTGAACTCTGTTGATGTCACAACTTCATCCCATAGGTACATTGACTCCAGAACAGTTCAGCCACGAGCCAAGGGTGCATGGTTGTCTGTGGATGTCACAGATACTGTGAAAGAGTGGATAGCTTATAGAGGTCAGAGAGTTTAAGCAGCCACACCACATCAGGAAATTGGGCTCCACCATATGGTCAAAATACTATATTGTAATTATACTGCAGCATTTTGTAGCTGTGGTTCATCCTGGTATATTAGAAATATTTATGTGCATCCTTAGCTAAATGGTGAAAATATAGGCTGCACAGCTTCTCCTGAAATTACTTATGTTTGTCTAATCATTCCACTACCACAAATGATTCAGCAACACACCCACAAAAGCACTATTTTGGGCTGAATGCAATTGCCCAGATTGCACACATTACACATATTGCAGCTTCAGGAAAATATTAACAAGTCTGACATTGTTTAGTTCCTACCGTTTTTTTTTTGATAATGTGAAAAAGCTGAGAAGCCATTTATTTGCTTTTATTTTCCCACTTAGAAAAGAACCTGGGTCTGATGCTCAGTGTTCATTGTCCATGCTGCAGATTTCTTCCATCTGCAAACAATAGCAAGCCAAACAAGAGTGAGGAATTGGAAGCTCGATTTGCAGGTTAGGCCTTTTCTTGTTTTTATGACTGATTTGTCAGAAAAAAGCTTGCTCAAACCATACTTCTTGTCTCGGTTCTTCAGGTATTGACGATGAGATGATTCGCCAAAACAGAAAACCGAGTCTGACCAAAGGCCAAATTGAGTTCAGTACTAAAACACCACACCTCATACTGACCCTACTGCCCACAGACCGTCTGGACAACCCTAACAAAAAGAACCGTAAAAAGAGGGCAGCACCTGACACTACAACCTGCTCCAGGTACCATTAGTAAACCATAAAAGAAAGTAGTGTTTGAAGACAAGCTTATTAATATCTGGATGAGCTGTGTTTTTTGTTTTCATTGTAATGTGTATATAAGTAGCACAGGTACCTGATTATACTATAAACTTGGTGGTGTACAGTGTAACCAGAGTTTGCATGCAGCCACTTGCTTAGGGAGTGCCATGTGTTTAAGAGTAAAAAAATTACTAAGATGAGCATAAACCTAAATTCTTTGTGTATCTTTTCACTTCTGTACGAACTGCACTCAGTGGCAAAATCATGATGCACACCAGATAGAAGTTTGCTTTGCAAATCAGTATTTTTAGCAGAGTAAAAAAAATTTTTTGGCAAAACAAACAAATATTTACATATTAATTATAAAATAAATATTTTTTGAGGTAAAAGTATGGTTTGTGTGTGGTTAGTTTCAGTGGTATAAACAGTGGACTTAAGCATTCAGTTGAAATTAGTTGGTTCCCAAGGCATGAGAGAGGGATGCTTCTAATATATGAACTGTATATTAATTGTAATTATTATTACAATATTCATTCATTCATTATCTCCCGCTTTATCCTATATTAGGGTCGCGGTGGGGTTCCCCATGCCCATCCAGGGGAGAACGTTTCGGGCGCTGGGCAGATAGACCCAGGACAGGGCGCCAATCTATCGCTGGGCACACACACACACAGACACGCACACAAACACACTCTACATGGGGCAATTTGGAGAACTCAATTGACTTGATCCATGTTTTTGGACTGTGGGAGGAAACCGGAGAACCCGGAGGAAACCCACGCGGACACGGGGAGAACATGGAAACTCCACCCAGATGGGGATTAGAACCGGGAATCCCTAGTGCTGAGAGGCGAACGTGCTAACCACTAAGCCACCGTGCCGCCTATTACAATATTCATTCATTCATTATCTCCCGCTTTATCCTCTATTAGGGTCGCGGTGGGGTTCCCCATGCCCATCCAGGGGAGAACGTCTCGGGCGCTGGGCAGATAGACCCAGGACAGGACGCCAATCCATCGCTAGGCACACACTCACTCACACACACACACTCTATATGGGGCAATTATTTGAGAATTCAATTGACTTGATCCATGTTTTTGGACTGTGGGAGGAAACCGGAGAACCCGGAGGAAACCCACGCGGACACGGGGAGAACATGGAAACTCCACCCAGATGGGGATTCGAAACGGGAATCCCTAGTGCTGAGAGGAGAACATGCTAACCACTAAGCCACCGTGCCGCCTTATTACAATATTAGTATACTTATTTAAAAAGAATAGAATGAATGAATTTCAATAATCCTTATGTTGTATTTTTGGTGATCTTTTGCACAGAAATGCAGATCAAGGCTGCTGTTTAAGGTCTCTGTACATTGATTTCCGTCGTGATTTAAATTGGAAGTGGATTCATGAACCGAGAGGATACAAAGCAAATTTCTGTGCTGGCAGCTGCCCCTACTTGTGGAGTGCAGACAATCACTACAATATGGTGAGTGAATAAACCTCTCTACAGAAAACATCAATATCTCTATCTTTAATTTAAATAATTATATTTAATGTCTCTTTTGTACAGATTTTACCACTTTATAATAAATTGAATCCTGAGGCATCAGTATCTCCCTGCTGTGTGCCCCAGGACCTCGAGCCTCTCACAATCGTCTACTATTTGGGCCGGACTCCACGGGTGGAGCAGCTTTCTAACATGGTGGTAAAATCCTGCAAATGCCGCTGACTGCTGAAGCTACACAACTAGGATGGACTTTTAATGTGCTGCACAGCGAAAGATACAGAAGACAAATGATGAATACAATATCTCTGGAACGCAAAAAAGCAAGTAAACACCTCTGAGTTCATAACCAGGACTTTTGTCAGATTTCATTTTCTATGAGTTAATTCAAAGAGATGCACAGCATTATGATGCCTATGTTTTGAAATGAAACTGTTTCAGGTACATCATGGTATTTATACTCAAAGATCTTCAGGTTTCATACCATTACTTTTATCATAGCCTTTTTGTCCTTAACAGCTTCAATAATAATAAAGTATTCAACGTGGTAGACAAACACCAGGCATTAAGGGTGGAATTAATGTAAGAACAGTTTATTGTAGAACTGTAGCACAGGTTTTTTTTTATTACAAGATATGTAAATATTTACTTAACCAGGATAAGTTGTATATGTTTATATACCAAATAAAAGAAATATTATACTTTCAGAATTTTTTATTGAATTATACAGACTTCAGTGTGGCCATTGGTTTTATGTTGGCAGACTGAAGGTTGGGTGTTCTATGCACATTATATGCATATACTGTATACTTGAAATTTAAAAATCATTTATCTAGGTAAATGTACATTAAGGAGTTTAGATTACAGTCAGTATCTTTAGGTGTAGTTTTGGCGTGGTATTAAATTATGCTTAATTAATGCTTTAGGTCCCATCTGGGTGGAGTTTCCATGTTCTCCCCGTGTCTGCGTGGGTTTCCTCCGGGTTCTCCGGTTTCCTCCCACAGTCCAAAAACATGGATCAAGTCAATTGAATTCTCAAAATTGCCCCATATAGAGTGTGTCTGTGTGAGTGGGTGAGTGTGTGCCCAGCGATGGATTGGCGCCCTGTCCTGGGTCTGTCTGCCCGGCGCCCGAGACGTTCTCCCCTGGATGGGCATGGGGAACCCCACCGCGACCCTAATAGAGGATAAAGCGGGAGATAATGAATGAATGAATGAATAATGCTTTAGGCCAATTTGATGTGCCATCTATTGTTTGAGGTTTTTTACTTAAATTATATTTTATAAAAATATAAATTTTTATAAATTTTATTAAATCTTTAAAGACCTAACATTTTCTTAATGATTAAAACATAATAAATAAACAATTAACAATCAACTTTGTTAATTGATATCCTGATATTTTATAAAAATGTGTTGTGAGGTCAGCAGGCCAATGTGGTTGAGGCTTCTGAACAGCGGCATAAACAGGATGGAAGAAGATTCCAGAAAAATGCCTTATATAAACACCCGAGCTTCAGGGTTTATGGTGAAATGGGAAAAAAAAACAAAAAAATCAAGTGAAGAAACGAGTGCTGATAAAGCACTTTTCACGCCATGCAGAATCTTCAGTATGAAAAAATAATCTTTACAACCACTTTTTTTAAACAGGGCTGCAGATCTAACCGCACACACTCATCTACGCTGCTGAGAAATGTTGTGGAAGGTACTGTTGGTTTGACCTACATGTTGCATCTGCATATTTTCCTTATCTTCTCAACCTGGAAAGCCTCAGTTTATCCTTTAAAACCTATAAGCCCTGGAATTGTATGACGATGTTTGTTTTTCAGGGGAGACATTAAGTTTTTTGTTCCGCTCTAATGTTTATCTGTGTGGGTCTGTGGCCGCAGAGGCCAAAGCTTGGAAATGAGAGGCTTTCTGTGTCTGGCTGCCAGAGGTAAAATCGTTCTTTAAGCACTAAGAAAACAGGTTTTTAATAACCCATGACAAAAGACGTCTATGAGGGTTGTAAAATACACTTACACAGCTGGTATTTAAATCTGATTGACCAAAATAGATATATTGAATAGATGTGATTGCTACATCACAATGAGCAAAAGTTTCGGAAGTTACACAAGAGTAGTCACAAATATGATCATTGTGTTCTATTCATACTCAATTTCTGTCAAGGGCTGCACCATCGAAGCTCTACCACACAAATGATTTTGGAAAAATGCCCAGAGCTGCATCTAGTGTTGGTGTTGACTGAGCAGATAATATCACAAGTTCAGTAAGGATGTAAAAGAAACTGGGAAAACTGGGAGGAATAAAATCTAAGAAATGTCAGCTACAAAAGAACTCTGGTTTGTAATGTTTTTCCATTATACATAAATACTGTAGTTAATGAACTGACTAAAGTTATAATATCTATACTTACTAAGTTTTATACTTACTTTTTTCATATTTAAGCCAATTACTCTTTAAGAGTGTCAAATAAAAGTTAACAATAGATGATGGGGTATTCAGTCTCCCTGGTTACCCTGCCATCCACTCTATCATTACATCATTTAGCAGATGTGTTTATTCAAAGATAAATTGGTCACATTTGTTTTGGTTTGATTTGTGCTGTTCTCATGCTTAACTCTTAGTTTTTGCACATGGTACATGTCCATTATTAGTTGTTCTTAGCCATTGCGCAGTATGCTGTTATAGTTGTTTGATGAATGCTCTTTGTGACGAGTAAACAGACGCACAAAAAATTACAGAAATGTGAGATGTTATAAGAAGGTCACCACTTCGTTGTCTGACTGGACTTTCACAGACACAGACATTTTTTTTATTTACAATATGCTTTTTTTTATATTTGCTGAAACCCGACTTAATTCAGGGCTGATTTCTCAGATTTCTTTTGTATTGTTATAGACGTGAGGATTAAATCAGGGCCCTAAATGGTTAATAGGCCTGGTGGTTTTTTAGCTGAAAAAGTCTGTCAAATCCACAGAGATCCTTCTTACACTACTTCTACTTCCTTCTTACATACTATCCAAGCCACAACCTAAACCAGGAAAGGCCTGGTTCAGATGAAAGTCATATTCATAGGCCTCTTGTGGAAACTAAATGAAAGTGTAGTTAAACTGGGTTGGATTGGAAAGTCTTGAAATGAGGTGCCAACAGAGCACAAGAGAAAAATTCACAGTTAATTATAATATAATGACATATTTGTGTTTTTCTGACATGGGTTGAAGTTAAATTGTAGAAGTAAGGTGCCTGACACAAATCCCTAATTTTAAAACTTCCCAAAAAATATTCTAAAAGCTAAAATGTTCATAAAAAACACACTTTAAAATTTAAATATCAGATATTACATAAAATCACTCCTGCTGCTGTTGCAATTTTTAGGTAAGATAGTAAATATTCTACTTCAAAATGAGTGATTATTAAATTGTACAAATTTTGTACTAAAAAGCGATAAAATTAAATGGACATGTTGGCACTAGAACCTGTTCAGAATGTGCTCTACAGTTTGGTCTTATTATAAAACAAGAATGCAGAACTACAGAAAGACTTTTAAGTGTAAAATCTAAGCCCAGCTTCATTAACAATTATACATACATTTTAAACATATTTAGTTAGTTTATTAGTTTTTACTTAATTTATTTCTTATCGACATATAAAATGGTAGTCTTACAGAGAACAAACATTTCATGTCCTTAAACCTTTGTTTTCTAAATGGCCGCAGTAATAAAGAATACTTTTAAAAGTGCACTAAATTGAGAGGTTATTCTGTTTTTAGTGCATGTTATTCTGTTTAAAGTAAATCACCTGCAGCTCTTTGTGGAGAACAAAATAATAATGCTTTTGACCATTTTAGATAATTCTTTTCATATTTAACTGTGATTGGCCCTGTAACTATATTTGGAACGCCCCCAAAGCCAGCTGAATTTATGGCAAAATAGATTAAAAAAACATTTTTTAAAAGTTGCAAACATTGGTGTTCTGGGGAAAGGGAGGCGGTGTTAGGTGGGGCAGAGCTACAGGCCCTCAGATGCAGAAATTAGTGAAGTTTTGCTGGTCTTGTGGCGAGGCTCCTCACAAAACTACCATCATGTGTTTGTCCGCTTGGCTCTAAATACCTCCTTCACTACATACACCCAGCACTTATCCTCATAGCCTGGCTTTCCAGAGTCCTTACAAAAGCCATTCGGAGAGCTGTCTCCCGCTGGCCTGAAACGTACTTTTCTCTCATTTTCAGCTGCCACTCTAAGCATTTAAAAGCTCATCCATTATGTACTGCTCAGATTTCTGCACAATTCCACTGGACTTTTCCATAAACACTTTGTGTTTGCAGTCTGCAGCAGATTTGGATACACAATGTAAAACTAAGATTAGGAAGGCTATTTTGGGAAATTTGGGAAACATTATGTTGAAAACCAGGTCAAGAATTGGCTGTGTGTGTGTGTGTGTGTGTGTGTGTGTGTGTGTGTGTGTGTGTGGTGTTGAATGTTTCAGATACTGTAAATGACTGTCAGTCAGTTAATATAATTCTATTTCTGAGAGAAAAAAGGAATTAATAAAATATATTTTTCTACAACTTTAACATGTTATTAATAGAAAACAAAGTAGAAAAAATAATGATCTTGTTCTAAAAATTATAAACTATTTAATAATGAAAACAGACCATTATTGCATATTTGTGAGTGAAAATATGTGGCCTTACTTTGATGTCAAATTATAGGTTGGTGGTTTTAAATAACAATCAGGTGTGAGCCGGCGCCCTGGTTCATTTTAAACTCATTTTAAAAACTCTTATTAGGTCTGATCTTTATTGCCATCAAAATTGTGCCTTCATATAGAAAGAAACTTTGATTAATTTAACTTCATTACATAACCTCAGGTTTTGATTGCGTTTAACTAAGATGTTTTCCACATACTGGTTGTACTGGTAGATTAAATTAACCACACTCTTCAACTAACCACAGGTTTATTATATTTTTATGTAATTTATGGAAGCACCAGTCTAAAATATCAGACTGAATACTCAAAATGTTTACACGGTCAGAGTGTTAGAGGTTTTATGGTTTAAAGCGCCGTCTTGTGGACATTATGTACACTGCTTTTTTAATAATAATAATAATCATTTTAAACCCTTAATTATTTAGTCCCCTGTTAGACCAATATATATCAAACTATAAATATTTTTGAAAGTACAAACATATACTACATCACATCTGTATTTATGTGCAAAGTTTTAAAATAAAAAAACTAAAAACCTTTAAGTTTCTTATTTCTGTTATTTTTATTAAAAAAAGAGAATGAACCAGATAAATACACACATACACAAACAAAAAATCTTAACATTACACTTACAATATATTAATACATTGTTGTCATATGCTGTTCAAAGGTGGTAATGAATTTGAATTACAGGGGAAAAATATCTCTAAGACAGTGTTTTATCTTATACACAGATAAATCTTATCTAAATCTTATCTATAATCAATAGATAAATCTATTGTGTTAGGTAGTACAGCTTTTAAATAATAATAATTATATAATAATTATAATATATAATAATTATTATTATATATTTTTTAAATGTAAACTTCTAGTATAAAGAACAATTACATTTTAAAATGTAATTGTTGTGTATACTTCAACAAGTAATATTAGGTTTCTCTGCATGATCTATACTTGTTTAGACATTTTGTTGTATATAAAATAGCTTTTCTCTTGTACATGGGTTTTGGGTGTATAACAGGTTCATTTGTTCAGTTGTTCAGAATGCTGCTTAGTTAAAATTTATTTCAACATTTAAATACTTAAAATATTATTCAAATATCTTTCCGTTCCTACCATTGTAAACTCTTACTGCAAAAGTGTAACAATGATTTAAGTCTTGTGATCTTCAGGTCATTGCACTCTCCCTTTATTGGATCATGTTACCATCTGGATAAGCTCTAAGAAAAACAATTTACACATTTCCAAGTAACAGGGGGAGTGGATTAATGTTTTGCTTCACTCTGGACTATGCTGTGACTGGGTCATCAGGGTCTTGTTTAGATTATTCCATTTACTCTTGAACATGATTACAGATACTAGCTTTAGGTAAGTGTTTTCATCTTTTTGAAATTCCAATTCTACAATATGTTAGTGTTGTTTCTCTTATGGGAGATTACAAAGGTAAAGATTTTAAAAGTTGCTTGATCAGTAAAGGCGGCACGGTGGCTTAGTGGTTAGCACGTTCGCCTCTCAGCGATAGGGATTCCCGGTTCGAATCCCCATCTGGGTGGAGTTTCCATGTTCTCCTCGTGTCTGTGTGGGTTTCCTCCGGGTTCTTCGGGTTTCCTCCCACAGTCCAAAAACATGGATCAGGTCAATTGAATTCTCAAAAATTTATATGGGGACATATAAACATATTAGTCTGTCTGTGTGAGTGAGTGTGTGCCCAGCGATGGATTGGCACCCTGTCCTTGGTGTATCTGCCCAGCGCCCGAGACCTTCTCCCCTGGATGGGCATGGGGAACCCCACCGCGACCCTAATAGAGGATAAAGCGGGAGATAATGAATGAATGAATGAATGAATAATGAATGAATGATCAGTAAATTTGCTTATATGCTCATTAAACTCCAGATCACAGACATACTGTACATTACAGGATCATAGCTGTTACATTAACAGGTTGCTGTATTTGTACCTGAATGTCAGTCATAGGTGTGAGTTCAGTCTTTAAGTGGTGGTGGTGTTGGAGGATTTGATGGAGGCTGAAGGTCACTGCTGCATGCTCTTTGGAGTCTCGGTGGACCTCTATATGGAAGTTGTCGCCTAATGCTTCTCTTCTTGGGTTTATATGCACCATGCAATTTGATACGCTCGCTCAGAGTGTCGGAGGACTCATCGATGTACGCCAAGTTCTCACCAAAAAAGTCCAGGACAGAGGGACGAGGGGGAGAAGAAGGAGTACATGAAGAAGTTGAAAGTTGAAGATCCCAGCAGCTTTCAATGAAGACGACAGGAATGTCCTTCTCACTCGTTTGCTTTTCCTCAGCCTCATCTGCAGATCCAGAAGTCTGGGAGTTCCACTCTGACTCAGACCAGGATTCAGAAGGGATCTCAGACCTCAAGTCAGATCCTGAAAGTGATTTTGAATTTGTTCTTGATGCGGGCTTGGAATTAGAGCTCAGTTCAGCGCGTGAGACAGGCTTTGATCTGTTTCCTGATGTCAATCGTGATCCAGGTCTCACCTCATAACCCACATATAATCTAGGGAAACGTTTGACATTAAGTTATTATTTAGTTTTTAAATCAGATGCTGTAGCTCTGACTGACCACATGTAGGCTAATTAAAAAAAAAATCTTCCACTAACCTTGTATCAGATGCCGTGTTAAACTGGGTGCCAGGCCAGCTGACGAACAGATGGCCATTTTCCCGGATCGATTCAGCCTCAACAGACACCCCATGAGGAAGCCCGTCCACAGCAAGTCTCGGGGGGCGATGGTGGAGAACACGGTGGCGTTTCTTTCTACGTCTACGTTGGAACTGGAACGGATCATTAAGGTCAAGAGGGACAGGGAGGCGGAAGTCCATGGACATGTTCTGTATGTTCTGGGTCCAATCAGTTGCATGAGCTCTCAGCTCCTCCATCTTCGAATATGACAGGAGGCAATAAAACTAAATTAATGATTAAGATTATTTAGCAAGTCAAACAGAAAAATCTCTGCAGTTGAACATGATTAGCTGCATGCATTCAACAATAAATATCAAATCAAAAAATAATCATCAATCAATGATTAAATACATTTTTAATATATTTGTCTGGTCAATTCAAAGCCATTTAATAAAATACAAACTAATGTCTAGGCGCTTGTGTTTTTTTTTCTTAAATTATTATTAAGTATTAGTTATAAATTGATAAATTTATTAAATCATTCAGACCCACCTCTGCTCTGGTTTTCTTTGATAACCTTCGAAGCCAATTTCCAATCATAGTCAGAATGGATGCAAAGTAGGCCAAGCCAAATACGATCCACAACCACACCAGGGGTTTGTACATAGGAATACCATCTCTCCGATTATCTATGAGATTAGGGAGTGAACATAAATCTGCATCTGGAACTCAAACTCAATTAAGTAAGAATTGTTAATAGCTATATTTCCAGTAAGACCATTGGAGAGCTGACAGTGAGTCAAGCTTGTCCAGAGAACCAATTACCAAGCATCAGAAGTACTGAGAGTGTGTCCGTAGATATAAACAATCTTCACTTAGGCAGACTTTATTAGATTAATAAAATGTCACAGCAATTAACTTTCACAAATCACAGGATGAAATTATGTGGCGTGTTTATAATTAGAAAGCAGGCATGTCATGAGATAATGAGATTTCCTGTACATCCAAAGTAAACACAATAGATAGTCTCATTATCACATCGCCTACCTGCTACGTAGTCACCAAAGCCCACAGTCGTCAGTGTGATCACAACAAAGTACCCTGCCTCCAGAAGTGTCCAATTCTCTACTTCCTGGAACACCAGGGTTGGTAAGGCAATGAAGATCAAGAGGCCAATCAGAATGGAGCACACTGCAGATATGACACGCACACTTGTGTGGCTTACTTCCTTCTGCTATTGTTTGAAAAGATAAAAGTTAGAAAATCAAAAATTTTTAACTAATAAACATACAGCATGTCTATTTTTTTGTAGAAAATAAATGTTCAAATGATTATTGTGGCAAATTAATCATTCATTCATTCATTAACTCCCGCTTTATCCTCTATTAGGGTCGCGGTGGGGTTCAGGGGAGAACGTCTCGGGCGCTGGGCAGATAGACCCAGGACAGGGCGCCAATCCATCGCTGGGCACACACTCACTCACACAGACACACTCTATATGGGGCAATTTTGAGAATTCAATTGACTTGATCCATGTTTTTGGACTGTGGGAGGAAACCGGAGAACCCGGAGGAAACATGGAAACTCCACCCAGATGGGGATTCGAACCGGGAATCCCTAGTGCTGAGAGGCGAACGTGCTAACCACTAAGCCACCGTGCCGCCGCAAATGAATCAAATGATTGATAATAATATTTATTGTTGGATTGATAACAGTAAACATTAGGCAGTAATAAGAAACACCAAAAAGAATAAAAGAGCAAGAACACACGCGGAACAGATCCTCTATCTTTGCCACTGCCCTCCGGAGTATGGTGCCCAAGTGATCCCCTACTCCAGCTAATAGGAATCCAAACATGGGGATCCCAACCAGAGCATAGAATATACAAAACAACTGTCCACCCTCGGTCTTCGGGGAGAGGTGTCCAAACCCTGAAAGAGTCAGGAGTGAAGGAAATGAGATCAGCTAAAAAAAAAAATAAAAAAGTGAAAGACATGATAAAAACATTTATGTGAAACTTTTACCAATGGTAGTGATTATAGTGCCACAGAAGAAGAAAGTGTTGATCAGATCCCACCTGCTGGAGAAGTTGGCAGAGATTCTAGCATCCACACCCGCTTCTATTGCATCAATCACTTTCTGCATAGAGATCATCATCATACAGAAATGTCAAAATGTGAACATATTTTTCACTATACTGCATCATAGTACATAAACATTTAGTTTATTCTATTCTAACCTGGTTTATTCTATTATATATATATATATATATATATATATATATATATATATATATATATATATATATATAATGTGTGTATGTATTTTTGAATACTTTTAAAATCTGGTCTAAGATTAATATAATAATAATGTCTATAATACATCTGTCTTAATTCAAAATGATTTTTTTAATGATATACAGTCCAAACTTAATAGACTATAGACTATGTTTATGTCAATAATCACACAGTGCTCATCAACTGATTAGTAAAAGCAGATGAAATCATAGTCTAATTATTCAGTTATTTAATGTCATTCATTCTCAGTAACTGATGAATCCTGATCAGGGGCTTGGCAGGAGTGTGATGCTGGTCTAATGTTTTCTATAGAAATGTACCTGAGTAAACTCACTGAGACTGCTCTCTTGCACACAGTTATGGTTGTTCAGAAAGGCAAGTCGAGAGCTGAGCAGCTGCTCATATGCCTCTTCTTCTTTGGGAGCCTCCAGCCAGCCGAAGACCAGTGCACCCATCACCAGATACAACAAAACGGCAGTGAGGATTGTCAGCAGTGTCGAATAGCGCATGGTTCCTTTCTCATCCACCGGGACTTTGGTTCTGGAGCTGTTTGAGCCACATCAACTAACAGCAAAGAAAATCTGTTTTCTAGGACATGGGTTTCTCCTAAAAACAAAGCAAAAAGAAAAGATTGAAATGTTTTTTTTTTTTTCATTCATACTGATTTATCAAAACTTCCAAAATAGACATGAGACAAAACTACTGACAAGCAAATCTGCAGTTTTCTCCTCCTCTGTCTTAGAGCTGTGGATGTTATCTGTCTGACACACATTCAGCCTCGTTTACTGAAACCTCCAGAAACCTGTGGAGCAGATACCAAAGAAATGGGCTCAGTGTTGAGAGGTGTTGGTGCAGCCCAGACATGAGACAGAGTATCATAAGCAAAACAGTTTAGTGCACAACAAATGACGCCATAGTAACAGATCCTTTGGCAGAGGTCTGTGTAAACACGCTGTTCTTAAGCTCGGTGACAGCAACTTGACGTACAGCAGAACATCATAGACCCGAGTTCACATGGCACAGCATGTATTTATTATTCCATTTAAAATCAAAAATTAAAACCAAATGTTTGTAGACATAATAGGTTTACAACATGCAATTAACTAAATATATTGAACTTTTTTTATATAGAAATTTTGATGAAATTTTCAATAATTTGCCAAAATGTGATGCGTGACACGGCTGTCACTAAAACAATCTATTTGCTTTGTAAACATTATTGTAAAGGCTGTAACTAAAAAAACAAAACATTTTGCACATATATTTGTTCACGTTAAGGGCAAGCTAAAGTTTACTCCATTCTACATCATAAGAATGATGTCGTTAATTTTTTTTTAAACATATGCTAAATTTCACACATTCTTAATAGTTTTAATGCAGATCCTTTGAGTAATAAATAGTCATTTAAATGATAAGCCTCTTTAATATTCAGTTATAAAAAAAAACATTCAAAAGCCCATTATTTCAGGGTATATAAATACAATTCAAACTCAGGTTATACATTCTTATACACTATTGTAAATATTTTTTTTGTAAATTGTAAATTATAGTGTACTCTTTTAAATCTTTGTTTAAATTTATGTATGTGACACCGAAAGTATGGCACCTTAATTTTGTTATACCTGGTATAATGACAATAAAGATATTCTGATTCTGATGATTCAGTAAAACATCAATACAGCAAATTCAATATGAGAAATCATTTCTATTAGAATAATTAAGCCCATTTACTTACCTCAGTGAAAGATGTGCAAGTGCAAGATTCAAGCGAGTGACAGTCAGGAGTTCCCTCTCTGCAATAAAAGGTGGCGTGTGGGTGTGTGTGTGTGAATGTCCAAGCATGTACAGGGTGTTTCCCCATTCCCAAGTTTTACATCGACCTGCCACCAGGAGAAAATCAGAGGGAAAAGGTCCAGGATGAAAGAAAAATGTCCAGAGTGTAAACACATAGCCAGTTTAATAAAGCCTCACTTGTTTATCAGATTTCAGACAAATGTAAACATATATTTTTATTTATATTTAAAATTTATTATATTTAATTCATGAATCTTTCCTGATTAACACATTTCAAAGTGCATTTTGTATGGTATAAAATTACTGCAAGAAATCTGACTACATTTGAATCAATACATCTAAATTAAGAAAAGAAAAGAAATAAATAAATCAAGAACTGGTTTTATAAATACCAATCCAGCATTTAACATCACCACACCCTGAGGTTGAAAACAAATGCAAAAGCATTCTGACTCCTCACAGACTCTAAATCCTCCAGTGTCCTTTCTGCTTTCATGTGTAGTCTTATTTAAATGAAAGAACAAAGAATCTTTAGATGTGCAACATGTGGAGTCTAATTTGTTCTAAGTTGATTCTGGGGTTTGACAGGGTCATAAAACTCAATAAAACTCAAAACTATATATCTCAGAATCATTATGTCTTCAACGGCATGAAACAATAGAAACAAGCTGACCAACGATTATTCCTAAATTACACCACAGAGATGCTTCCACAAACAATTCAATGCATTTAGATTTTCTTACTTTTCTATGAAGTACAAAAGTATTTCCCATCAACAGGATATCAATCATGCAATTAAAGATATATTTAATATCAATTATAAGTAAAACATTATTTATAAACTGTACAAAGCAAAATCTGTTTTACATTTCTCATCCATCTGGCCTTTTATTGAAAATAATAAATGGTAACAATTTTAAATATGCAAATATCCAATTCTAAGACTTATCATCAGATAAAAGAAGAAGCCATGACCCTGCACTACTGCGGCAGAGCAGGGTTGAGGGGTTCGAAGTTCATATTCCCAACCCCAAAGAAAAAGTCTCCTCACAGCATGATGGCTTTATACTTTTTTTTTTTTTCAAACAGAATCAGGAGAGAAATTCTTACAATTGTTTATACATTTGTGCAAAATTAATTAATTAATCTAATATTTCTATTTATGTTCTTTCTGAATAAGATTTTTTTAAATGTTACTTCTCAAAAGAAATTTAGCTTTCTGAACACTTTTGGGTGCATTTTAAAATTTCTAATTTCTTTTTTGAAATGTGGCACATAAACTTGTACACCTAACAGATTTTGCTGCCGCCTTACAGAAAGCTCTGATGGAAAAGAAATGACAACCACAAACACATTTTAGATTTTAATAAAAGAGACTTGTACAACACGGGAAAATAGCAATCGATCTTTTCATAAACAAGTAATATACAAAAAAAAGAAAATTCCCAATGTTTCAAAATGTTATTTAAAATAAATCAAGGCACGTTTTGTAATACAAATGCTCCTCTTCTGACAGAGAAAAAAACTCCTGCACAGAAAAAACTAAACAAAAGCTCAAATAAATATATTAATGTTTTAAAAAAAGAAACTTCCTTTCAAAACGTCTTAAACAAAAAGAACTGAACATCTTTTTGAAATAAGATCAACCAGGCACTGCAAACAGATAGTGTATGAGGGTGCGTACACACTTACTTACTTTAACACAGATCACCATACAAGGAGCGGAAACAAATCCATGTGGAACTGAGTCATACACTCACCCTCATACTCCTCAAGCCCCTAATGTACCTTATTTACTTCAAAATCTATGGTAGTGCAAAAACTTTTAAGAAAATATATGGACATAATAAAGGCAGTCACAAAGTTCAAGTGTTTCCTAATGAAAGCTAGCAGATGTCAGTGTTAGTGTAAACATAATAGCTCAAAAAAAAACATGAGGCATTCGGTCTCAGATGAGAGTCGAAGGCTGTAGGTACATTACGGTTCCTAAAAACGATGAAATGGCTAAATCTATTATTAATTCAATAACTTAACACTTTTTACATTAGTATTAACTACTTGGTTTTCTTTCTAGGTGGTTACAGCCAAAAAACTAACAAAAGGAGAAAAGCAGCTTTAAATCCATTGTCCATGGAAACCTGAAAAGTGAATAAAAAGACATAATAAAGTTGTAAAATTTCCAACCAAAATGAGCACATATGTCCAAGTACATAAGAATGAGCACCTGTGGAGCACTATATTATGGCTCGATATCTTCCTCAGCTTCTATAATTGGAGGTTCTCTGACAGACATTCGTAAAGCATCAGTACCAAGAAGACCCCTGCGCAAGACGTATGGACATGAAGGGCCACTTGGGATATCAGCAAATCCTAGAAGGAGACGAAGAAAATATTTAAATATCTCAAGCAGATTGTTTGGATGATCTTTGACTGTACATTTATGAGAGAAGTCACTCATGAGTCAAAAGCACCAAAATTTAGATGCGTAATTGATAATAAACTAGTCTAAATGATGTTCATTTATTCATGATCTACCGCTTTATCCTCTATTAGGGTCGCGGTGGGGTTCCCCATGCCATCCAGGGGAGAACGTCTCGGGTGCTGGGCAGATAGACCCAGGACAGGGCGCCAATCCATCGCTGGGCACACACTCACTCACACAGACACACTCTATATGGGGCAATTTTGAGAATTCAATTGACTTGATCCATGTTTTTGGACTGTGGGAGGAAACCGGAGAACCCGGAGGAAACCCACGGAGACACGGGGAGAACATGGAAACTCCACTCAGATGGGGATTCGAACTGGGAATCCCTAGCGCTGAGAGGCGAACGTGCTAACCACTAAGCCACCATGTCATTTAGCAGATGCTTTTATCCAAAGCGACTTACAAGGTGAACACAGGGTTAATCACAACATCCCTGGAGCAATGAGGGTTAAGGGCCTTGCTCAAGGACCCACATTGGTAACTTCAGTGGACCTGGGATTTGAACCCCCAACATTCAGATTGACAGCCCTACACCCTAACCACTGAGCTACCACTCCCTCGCCCTAAATGATGTTGATATGCCTTTTCAGTTTGATCAGCGTCTCTATTGTTAAATATACATATAGTTAGATATAGTTTTATTATTTGTTAGTGTTTGATTTCACAAATTCCCTTCTGAATTAATTATACTCATAGACATGCTTTAAAATATTTATCAACAGCCTTCCCAAAAAAGTGGCAGCTAATAAAGGAAAAAGGAAACCAGCTTATAACCAAGTAAACCGGAAACCTCCTGTAGGTCTTAGTGATTTAGTGTTATCTATAGTGTATGTGGATAAATTCTGTTCTGGCTGTTCAGTGTGTGTTCATGCCCACCTTTCATAACCACCTCAGGCAGACCATAGGGCTCATATTCTGTGTCGTCATAAGCTGCGGACATGCGGCTTCGGTTTCGTCTAATTCGTTCAGCCAAGTGAGCTGGATTAGCCGAAATCGGAAACGAACTGGAAAACAGGAGATTTTCTGGTTCTGACACAGAGACAAGAGACAGGGCAGAAGATTCGTCCAGTTCCTCCTGCTGTAGCTTCATTTCCTCACGCTGCATCATCTGGTCAGTGTCGGTCTGGGTGCTGGAATTAAGAACGCTCTTTGTCCTCTGGAGCGAACTGTTGCTTTTGAAAACTTGGATATCCAGCTCACATTCTTCGGTTTGAGTGAAGACACACTTCACATCTTTTCCCTCTGCATGTGGCCTGTCTGTGACCCCACTGATCTCCGATCCTTCATCATGATCTGTGTTAGATCCTTTCAGTGCAGCGTCACGCTCGCTCACTAAAGCATTGTAACTCCGTCCCACCAGAGCCAACGGAAGCGTGTTGACTTGGTTTGTCCAGTTTACTTGAGCAGCAGCTTTTTCATCATGGTTAAGACTGGACATGTAGGACTCTTTTGGTAGTGTGTTAAGCTTTGGATCGATTATGTTGGTCATGAGTGTAGTTGTAGCTGAACCACTTTCTAGGTTGTTAAGTGTGAAACCATTATCCTGTAACAGTTTCTCGGGTGACTGGACATCTTTATCCAATCCTGTAGGTCCCAGTGGTTGAGCAATATTATGAAAGTCATCGGAATGTTCTGTTTGTGATGATACGATGATCAGTGTTCTTATATCCTCTTCGGTTCTGGTCTCAGTTTTTAAGTGATCAATTATTTCATGTTTTACATTGTCATCTTCATCCAGTTCCTGTTATGCATAAAATATAGTTTGTTATATGTTACACCAAACCACAAAAAATATATTTATTCGTACAAACTTAAAAAAAAGCAAAATAAAAACAAATTTGACCAGTATTTTTTTTTAAATCTCATTTTACAATAATGATGGAACCATTGTATATTACTGTATATGCAAACTTATATAGGACATCAATTAGAAACTCACAACAGTATCGTCAAACATAATATCTATGCTCTGAATGGCTTTTAGGCATCAAGTATTCCATAAAGCTCCGTTTTAACTTCATGTATAGCATTCATATAAACTATTACACCAAATGATTAAAGTAATACTAATAATGTTTTTATATTAGGTATTTATATTTACATTATTAAACAGTTTAATCACTTGATAAAGCAATTTACCTTGCCTCTAAATACAGGCTTTACTCTCTCTGCCATCTTTACAGAGAAGTTCTGTTCGTCTTTATGCTGATCTGTAACCTCGGAACTAAAACATCCAGTTTGCCCGATCCTTCTAGAATGAGAGCCTACATTAGTGAAATGTTTGAAATATTGCATAAATATAAAACATAAACACCATTAAACCAGCAGCTGCACATACTGCCAATCATCACGCCCCTTAAATGCCCTCATAAATACACATTACAAGGAAACACAAAGGAATATGTGGTAAATACCAGTAAAACACTTGAAGTGAGTACCTGCTGTTCATGCTGAAACTGTGCAGATCAGTTGAGCCGCATGGGAGAAGCAACTCCTCTTCTCGCACCACAACAATAGGGTTGCTGGTGCTGCTTTTTAGCTCTGTGCTTTCTTCATCCATGCTTTCAGTAGGTGGCATGGCAGAGAGTCTCCAGATTTGCAGCTCTTCCGCTTGTTTCTTGTTTTGCTCTGAGAGAAGCTGAAGCTGACGTTTCAGATGCTGTAACTAAGAAACACAATCACTTGAATAAACATTAATATTATTATGTCATTGTATAAACACGTGGATTGTATACAAGTTCTAAAACCTCATCTGTACTTTAGTTTACTAATAATATAGCTGAGCAAAACCATTTGAAGGATTGTACCTTGTAAGATAGGACCTATACGAATACATTAAATAAATTATAGTAGTTCATCGGGCTTTTAAAGAAAAACTGGTACAATAACATAAAAATGAGCACAAAGTAGTATCTGTTAAGTGACTTAAATTAATTGTAAGCATTCAAATGTGTGAAGCTAATGCATTTGCTTAAGGGCAGAAGAGTTTAAAATCCAAAGAACTGGAAGAAGCCTGCAAATAAATTTAGGAACTTGGAATTCTAGAGAAACTGTGAAAATAATGTATTGAATATTGAAAGTAAAAGATCTTAATAACAAAGCAAACTAAGCACAGAAAAGGAGTACCTGAGCTGAAGAGCTGATCTTACTTTCTTCATCATCCTCCGTCACCATACTAGTAGAAGGTGCAGGTTCATTAAATTGTTCAATTACACAATTGATGGACAGAATGCCCTGATTAGACATTTCTTGAAGCTGCAGCATGAGCTGCTGGTTTCTGAGCTTTAGCCGTTCCAACTCATGCAGCGCTTTATGAAGTTCACTAGTTTCAGTTTTTGAAACACCATCCGAGGAACCTATTAACACTGGTGAAAATTTAAACGGGTCCTCTGTCTCATCTGGACTTAAAATCACAGACGTCCCCATGTCTTCAGTGTGAATGCTAAATGCTTGATCACTACATAGCTGAGCAGGAGTCACTTGTTCCGGTAGTTCTGTTGCAGTAATAATGTTAGTATAATCTTCCAAATCTTTATCGTGGATATTGGAGCTCTGTAGATCCACATCCTTCATATAAGAGTTACCCAAGATGGCACCATGAGTATCAGACCTACTCTGACTTAAATCTACATGTAAATGATGATCTCCATGATTCACCGCGCTCTCATTCTTTACATGAACATGTGGTTTAACAGCTTCATCAGTACTACAAGCTTTGTTAATATCTGAATCACAGGATGTATTTACGGATTTGTCAGACTGTTCAGTGATTGAAGTGTCATTGATCATGATCTTCTTTTCATTTTCACTTTCTTTATTAGCAACATCTTTCACATCATTATACTTTTCCTTCTCTTCTGGATCAACAGAACCACCAACGGTTTGAGTTCCGACATCTTCTGACATCTTCGAAGTCATAATACTGACGTCACAATTCCTCATTGAAGATTCAGCTGATACACAAGACATAGCGTTCATCAGATTCAGCTGTGATTTTAGTTTCTCATTTTCAGCCTTGATGAACAAAACGTCCTGATTGGACACTTCTTGAAGCTGCAAAGTTAGCTGTTTGTTTTGGAGCTTCAGCTGATTCAACTCATTCAGCGTTTTGTGAAGTTCACTTGTTTCAGTTTTTGAAGCGTTCATGTCTTCTGAGGAATTGTCCAGCAATACCGGTGAGAATGTAGACAGGTCCTCTATCTTACTCGATCCTAATATGACAGACATCTCTACAGTCTCCACAGGGTTACCAACATGTGCTTGACCACCGCATTCCTGATCAGAAGTCACCTGCTCCAGCACTTCTGTTGTTGAAGTGCTGTCAGTATAACTTTCACAGTATAAACGTCCATCGTGAATATTGGAGATCTGTAATTCCACATCCTGTTTGGTGTCTACATCCTTTACATTAAACTTCGCTAAGATGGCATCATTAGTGTTAGAATCGTTTTTAATGTCTATATGTGAATGTTGAACTCCCTCATCCACAGAACTCTCAATCTCCAACTGAGCTGTTGGTTCAATTATTTCATCGATACTCAAGGCTGTGTTGGTCTCTAAATCACAGGCTGTATCTACAGACTTCCCAAACTGTTTAGTGTTTAAAGTGTCCTCCACTTTCATCTGTTTGTCAGCTTTGAGTAACTCCAACTCCTGGAGACACTTCTGCAGTTCCTCTCCTTGCCTCTGGAGGGCACTGTCTCTCTCTTGTACATCAATTAAAAGGTTTTTAATATGATTGCTCTGGCTCTCAAAAGCTAAAGTGAGCTGCTGCGTCTGGCTTGTTACTTGGTTTTGAAGCACCTCCAATTTTTTCTGGGCCTTTTTTGACCTCTCCACTTCTCGGTCTCGTTGTGTTCTCATACGTTCCAGCTCTAAGACTAGAACAGTGGTGTTGTCCAAGTCCAAGGACCGTGTAGCCTTTGTTTGCTCTATAGGTTTTTCTACTGAAGTACTTTTGAGATTAACTTGAGCTTCTTCCTCAAGGTTTGTTCCAATTTCATAGTCAGTTATCAGGTTTAGGTCTTCCTCTTTGGTGAGCCCAGTGTTATGATGGATTGCTGATTCACAAAAGGAAATGTTAGCTTTTGAAAATGAAAAAGCATCGGTGCTCTCTTTGGTGAGGTTTGGCTGGTTTCCAAGCTGCAGATAAGTTAAAGGCATGTTAGTTTCCATGTCCTTTACTGTAACAGACTGCTTTAGTCGATCCATTTCTGCCTGTAGTTCCTCAATCTTTATTTGTTCTACTGCGTTGACTTTGCACAGTTTCCGTTCTTCTTCCTCCTGCTCCCGTTCCTCTCTTTCCTTTAAAAGCTCGAACTGAAGCATCTCAACTTCTCTGCGCAATTTTTCTCTTTCATCTTCGAGCTGTTCTTCCTTAATGTTCATCTCAGCTAAGGTATCTTTTAGCTTGATCAGCTCCCCTTTGGCTTCATTTTCTTCCCTTTCAACTCCATTTTGTCTTTTTTCAGCCTCCACCTCTAAAGTGGCCACCAATTCCCTGAGTCTCACAGTCTCCTTTCTCTCCAGCTCCAGCTGGGATTCCAGTTTGCTTTCTTTATCTTTAAGTTCCTTGGCCTTGACACGTTGCTGCTCAACCTGGCTCGAGTGCTTCTTGCTCAGTTGTTTTAGTTTGGTCCTCGCCTCAGTTTCTGCTCGTCTTTGAGCGTCAAGGTCCTCCAGTCGTCGATCCAATTCCAGCTTGGTGTCCCTTAATTCGTCACGAAGAGTAGCATTCTCTTTCCTTAACTGCATAAGAGACGAAGGCTCCTGTTTTGTTCCATTCAAAGGCCCAGCATCACTACAGAGATTCTCTTTAAATGCACGCTCACTGATTGAATCAGACATGTACGAGTCTGTGTCAGTGTCTTCTATTCCTGTATCTTGTTCAGTGGTGGAGCTCTCCATCTCCGATTCAACAGATCTTCGTTCATGTTGATTCCCTTCCTGTATATTGATGCTGAGAGATGGGAATTCTGCAGATTCAAATTCACTCATGTGCTCGGAGTCGATGCCCTCGCCGGGTTCTCTGCCTGAGGGATATGTTAACACCACTGCTTTTTCAGGTCTTAATCTCCCAGACTTTGGGGCTGTCCGTCCCTGCACTAGGTGCTGATGAGGTGGAGAGCGATCATAATGGATAGAGTGTGAGCAGCTAAAATCCTCCCCTGCAGCAGGAGTGAAGGTGTGAGGAACAGGTGGAGGAATAGCTGAAAGCTTGGCTAGATGAAACAGAGAAGGAAAGAAGGTTAATATATAATTATATTTTTGATATATCATAGTAGGGGTGTATTCAACTACAGATTTTCGTAGTCGAATCTGATTCGTTAGATTTTCCCTATAGTCGACTGATAGTCGAATCAGTTAAAATTTCACCACAATATGGCGCTATAAGCATAGTTTTAAAAAAAAAGAATTTTTTAAAATATATTTTACTTGTTTTTCTAACAAAAGAAAACTTTTTTTTGTTTTTCTTTTTTTTTTCTAGAAATTATGATGATTTTATTTGACAAAAGTCTATATATATATAACGAAAACAAAGACATTTCATGTAAAAACTAATGCTTAGCAGCAGCCTTGGGCACCCCCATGTGGTCAAAATGGTACATTCAACTATGAGGTTCATAGTCGACTACGGTTCTCCGAATCGAATCGTCGAATATTGCAGCTCACCCCTATATGATAGTTTTCTTTAATTAACCAGAATGACTTTTTAAGTCATAATACAATTCAAGCATTATGTGCTGAATCTGTACTAAACATCTGGCTGTATTAAAGATTCACATTATTTACTTTAATATCCAAACATCAGTTAGAACCATATAAAGTTCCCCTTATTGACATCCTTACCCTGCAGGTCTTTAATGAGCTTTAATGCTTCAGCTAACTCCTCATTTAGTCTTTTTACATCTGCCTCCAGGCTTTTCTCCTTCTTCTTCAATTGCTCCAGAGACACAGTAAGCCCTTCGTTTTCTTTTAGCGCCCCCTAAAACACAGAGTGCATAATGCATTCGTAAAGCACAGAACTATTTCAAAATTGTTATTACATAATATTAATATCAAATCATCCTCAAAAGCTTGAGCTGTATTATTAAGTTCTTTATTGTGTTTCATGCAATCGCATTGTGCAAGTGCGATGTTAGAATCAACCAATACATACATACATAAAAAAGCCAAACACTACAGGGTTTGAGGAAGCAAAGTAGACACTGCTTGATGAAATAAGTAGCAGCTGCGTTCCGACTTTGATAACAGTGGGGACAAATACAGAGGAACGCATCAGGTTCTACAGTCCATTGTGAAATGTGGCTAGACTCCCTGGACAGGTCCCCAGTCCATCAAGGGACAAACACACAAACACATTCACACCAAAGGGGAATTTAATATCGTCAGTTGTAATCACTTTTTTTGGACCGTGGGATAAAATTAAAGCTTCCAGTTAAAATTCATGCAGACACAGTGAGAACATGCAAACGAACCATGTCTGCCCACCCGGAAATCAAACCCAAGACCTCCTTGACGTAAGCCGAGAGCATGAAACACTGCACCACAATGCTGCTCATAGGGAAAACGAAAAGTTTGACGTAAACAGTAGGATTTTAAAATCACCACATCAGGAAAAGAGCAGCTCTTAATAATCGTATAAGACGACACAAATTTTACACACATTTCAGGGAGAAAAATAACAATAAAAATAAACTTGTGAAAACATACTGTGAGTTTAGCTTGCAACTGAGTCTCTCTTTTCTGAGTGTCTGTCAGGTCATTCTGCGTGTTCTTCAGCTTGCCTCGCACTTCCTCCAGGTCTCTTTCCACCACTTGCTTTTGAAGTGTCAACTAAACAAAAATAGATAAGGCATAAGCCTGATGAGCTTCTAAATCAAAACAAGAAAAAAAAAAGCGGAATGGATATTTAAAGAAAAGGAGAACTGACGGTAAGGAAGATGGAATACATGCAGCCAGAATTTCTTTCTGTACTATTATTTAAACCAGTTTATATGTTACTTTGATTTTTAAGCAACTATAAAGATCTTTTTCTCATTGTTCGTTGATCTACGGTTCTTCAGTACTCTTATTACTAATAAATAATAACTAAACAAAATCAAAATAATTGTTTACTGGCAAACTGAGTACAACATTTGCTAAATAATGACATGTAAATAAAATGTAAATTAAAAGTAAACAAAAGCTTAAATTGGTAAATGGAAGAAACCATGTCTTCAGTTGCATTTAAGTGTTAACATGCTCCTCTGAGTTAAACATGTTAACTTCATTAATAAAGTTGTACTTTATTAATAAGATATATTACATTATCCCTCTTTATATTATATCTTATTATATTACAATAAGATATATACACACACACATACATACTAGTGTACTTATAGTGAAGTATACTTCACTATAACCTCTACTGTAGCCATTACTGATATTTAAATGTATCAGTTATTCATAATAACAAAACTGTACATAATAAAGCAGTGTAAAGGAGATTGGATTTGTCCCATTGTACATTTACTTAAAACGTTTGTATTAAAAGGATCTTCTGGAGTACTGTTTGACTGATAAGCAAACTATGAGGACAAGAACAAACAGAAAATATGCTACACTGTTGCAGAGCCATCAGTATCTAGGTTTTTACTTCTACTGAGAAAAATGATATTACTAGGGATTTCATCAGACCACACAGAGTTTACAACACTGACCTTAAATTAGGTGCCTTCTGTCAGAAAGTCAGGAAGGAGAGAAGAAAAAGGAGGGGGAAACACTGACGGAGGGAGAAAAGTGTGAGAAAGTACGGGAGCAGCATATGCCAAACAGGTGACATTAGTGCATTGACCTGTGGAATGCATGTTGATACTCCCATTAGAGACAGAGAGGGACAGGAAGAGAAAGAACAGGACAGAGATTGCAGTAAAAAAAATCATAATTCTAAAGAATAAAGTTCACAGAGTACACATAAAGAAGCAACCGACCACACATCTGGAAAAGGGATTATTTAAACTGATATGATCCTAGGAGACCGGCATTAAACCATCGATCCCTCAATCTGTTACACCTTAAAACGTTGATTGTAAACAAGGTCTTCACATCTCAAACCATGATGCTGAATTGTGTTCTCATACTTCTGAGTATTACTGACCATTAATATAACAAATTATAACAGTCAGTTACATGTTTCCTCGGATGTTTTATATTGTTGACTTGATGATTGTGAGGTGGTTTGATTTACACAGGGGAGGCCAGACATTTGCACAAGACTGTATATACACTTATAAACGTGTGTGTAAGTGTAACAAACCTTGTCATACTGTGTCTGTAGTGTGTTGTGTTGTGTTCTGGCTTGCTGGATCTCCTGGTTAAGTTTGTTACTCTCTTGTTGGTGTTGCTTCTCCATAGACTGTCTCTCCCTCTGCAGCTCCAAAAGCTCCTACAAAAAAAAAAAAAAAAATGACATTAAATTAATTCAAATTCCTTCCCATTCAAATTAAACCATGTAACCACCTGTGCTTTAATTCATTTCCATGGCAGATACTGACAGACACAAAGGTTATATGGTAGTTGGAATAATGTTTTATTGATGCTTTTCACTTCTGGGTGAGCTCTAGGTTGGGCAATTTGGAAATGTACTGCAGTGGAACTTTCCACTATCCAGACAATACAATAACACTCAATTGCACGAAAACATTGAATCATTTATTATTAATATGTATAGTTCTGATGAGGTGGGGGGGGGGGACTTAACAGAACATTTTTTTATAAATGTGTGTATGCTTTGCTAATAGGCTATTTTTTATGTAGAACCAGAGACAATGTAACATTATAAAGTGAAACTTGTGTCGTTAATATCAAAATGACAGCAAACAAATCATTTTAATATAATTAATTATTATTTACCTGAATAAAATATTTTAAAAAAATTAAAAACCTCAAGAACTCACTTTCTGGTGCTCTCTCTCCGTTTCTTTTCGACGTTGCTCAGCATTGCATCGGCTGGTCTCGGCATTCTGCCTCTGGCACTTCAGCTCCTCCTGTAGCTGCTTAACACGTTGCTCAGCTGCCTGAGCCTTTACAACCACAAACACTCATTTATTAGCCACAATAAATCTAAACTTACAGCTTGAATCTCTATATGAGGATCTGAATGTACAAAACACAGCAACAAGTAATGAAGGCAGAGAAAGCATTTAAAAATCATTTTTTATAAAAAAAAATAAAAAAAAAAAAAAAGTTACTGGGTTTTTCATATAAATAATAAGGTTTCAAGCTTTAAATCTCACTTTAGAGCTGTGTCATGACCGGCAAAACAACATACAGATCATGAAACCACAGCCTGGCATCAAAAGTACCTGTATCCCAATTGAAAGCCATCCCTTTTGATTTGATGCCTGTATGAGAATGCTGGACAAAGGATTAAAATGTGTGTGTCATCCAGTGAACCACACACCTGTGGTATGTGATACACTGCATAATTACACTCTACATGTCCCAGATTCTCTGAACTGATAAAAAGAACCATAAAAATACTGCAAATGGCTGTAAAGATAAAAAAGCTAAAAGAAGACCAATTACATTTCCAAATAATGCATTTGTTATTTGGACAGTAGATTAACTGTGGTGGAATCTTCATTCTGTATACAAGTCTAAATATTTCGGAAGATACATTTGCTGAAAAAAGTAAATATAACTTTAGCTAAATCAGTCTCACAGCTGCAGTATGAATCTAAAATAAGCACAATGTCACACATGGGGATTATGTAAATACATATTATTCAAAATGATTAAGCAGTCTAGAGCAAGTCCTGCTGTGATGTGTGATGTGTGCACATGTGCACCTTCTCCTCTCCCTGTGTGATGCGCACCAGCGCCCGAGCCAACTCTTCTCTGGAGCGTGTTAGATTCTGCTCGTTTGTATTGAGTCCTTTCAGAGCCTCAGCCAGGCGAGACTCGGTCTGTCTATAGGACTCCTTCTCCAGCTGCACTTCCATTTGCAACTCTGAGACACGGACACGAAGTCCTAAGAGAGAGTGAGAACACATGAGACAAGTTTACAACAAAAACCATCCATCCATCCAACCATCAGTCCATAAATGTAAACTTTTTAAACATGAGCCCCAAAACTAAAAGTTTTGACCTGGAACAAAACAAACGAGCAACGAACAAAATGTCTTTTAAAGAGACACTGTATCTGAAACAGGCAAGGAAAAAGACAATGACCACAGAAACTTATTTCTCAGTTTCTTAACAGTGGAGGAAAACAGACACAAGGTAATCACACACAGATGATTGCAACATAGCTTATTATAATTATATTGCTATTTTGCTGTTACTGTTTTATCCTTTCTAAAACAATACAAGATCCTACATCAGTTTCATAACTTTGTTTCTACCAAAACTACCATTTTAAAAAATCCTGATGTTCTGTTCAGGTCTTATGTTCCAATAATTATGTGGGAACTGTTAAGCTGAAGAAGCTGACAATAGAAGATTAACTCCGCACAGACTACACACCCATTTTTACAATGAAGAGTATTCATACACCACCAAACACACCCAATGCACTCCTGCACATGTGCGCGCACGCACACATACAAAGCTCTTTTATCTGTAAAGCTCATGTACACAGACTAAAAGATGCTGACTGACTACCCATCAATGATCACACGGGCAAAAAACAGCAGAATCACAAGCATGTGCAGAATCTAACAGACATGCTTCAGGCTTACTTTTATTCCATTTGCAACCAGGACTGAGAAAAACCTACATCAAATATAATTAATTATATAAAACAAAAAAAAGCATGAATTTCCTAATGCTTAATTAATACACTCACGTGTGTAATAGAATAGTTTCTTATTACATACACAAAGTTGATCCTGTCTCATAACCTTCCAAAAATGTTCAGTGTACGGCGAGCAATTACATTCAGCTCAACCACAAAGAGAAATCAGCATATACACAGCCACTCACACAAGGTCCATTTACAATGCAAGCACAAAAAAATCATTCCATTATATCTGCTAATAAGAGCTTTTATTAACTATGCTCAGTGTCCTGACTGTGACCCTTTGCTTTACCACAAGAACAAAACCTCACCTGCAACCTATTGCAAATATTGCTTTGAACTATTATATTTATTATCACTTAATATATTTATAAGTGTATTGAATATTATAACCCTAAAGGCAAGTATTTCTGTTTGTATATTTGGATTTTAAATATTTTTAGAATTAAAAATGTAATAACCCAACAAATAAATACATTTCTGTATATATTATTTATGTAAATGACCCTACACTTTGTGTCATATATTAAATTTTAGCAGGTCATTTAGAAAATAATGTTTCAATACACTAAAAGCACATTGTCATTTTAATGTTTCTACTGTTTAAAATGCTCCATCGTCTAACAGCACTAACCATCAACCTCCTTCCTCAGTGCATCTTCAATCCCATCATCCCGTGAGCCACTGGCTGTGACGACAGCATCACTGGGTGAGAAGGAGGAGACTGTTGGAGACGATGCTGGTTTTCCTTTGGGAGTTGGCTTCGTGTCATTCTGTTCCCACGGAAACACGGAAGACGGGGTGCGAGCCTCTGATTGGTGTACTCTCTGTCGAGGGGCTGGAGTTTTGAATGTCTGTTGTGGGAAAGTGGATGGGACCACAGAGTGCTTGGGGGTGTCTCCAAATTGAAGCTGTTGCTGTAAAGAGACAAAAAAAAATAAAGTTAGTGTCAATAATAAAAGCTTAATTTAATATTTGCTGATATGTTAAACTACTTTGAAAACAGCATTAAAATAATTATTTAAAAAAATGTAATCCAACATAATTACAAGGAGAGCAAAGTTTGTACTTGTAAACTCACACGGGCATGGTGAGGTCTGGAGTCACCTTCTCTGTTATAACTTTTTCCTATTCATAAAGAAAAGTCATGAGGGAAAAAAAAAATAAAACTAACTAAAACTAACTAACTAAGCAATAAATGATTTGTAAAGAAAAAAAAACTTGATCAACAAAACATATAGGAATGTAATAGAAGGAGGAACAGAAAGGACGATACCAATTTGGTCCCAAGGTGAGTTCATGTTCCAGCTGGGAGTGGAAAACAGCATGGACTCTCCCGAGGCACTTTCTTTCTGCAGCTTCTCCAGCTCTGCCTCAAGGCTGGGGGATGGGAAGAAACAAGATAGGAAGAGGAAATATTGAACTATACTACACCTCTATAATGAGTTGACTATACTCATTTTAGCACACATTAACCAACTGCTGAATAAATAACTGAATACAATAACAAACAGTATAACATGACTATTTATTGGGAGTTAAAATCATTTGTTATATGACAGAAATAAAGTATGCTGTTTAAAAAACCCAAATACATTACATTCAGTGAAACTACTTATTCTAGGAGAAGGATCACAACCCCCACCCCCCACTCACTCACTACCATCCCAACCCCAAGTAATGGCGTACCGTTTAATCTCCAGTGCAAGGTTCTGTGAAAGTGTTCTTGCGGTATCCAGCTGTCCCTCTAGAGAGTACACTTGCGCAGTTTTAGCCTGCAGCTCCAAAGTCAGACGATCCTTCATTTTCACCTCTCCCTGTGCCTTTTCTCGCACACCTCCCAACTCCCTCTGCACCACTGCCAGCTCCGCACGCACCTCCTCATACTGAAATCAAGGATTGGGAGCAGAAGGCAAGGAAGTCACAATAATTATTAATAATGACTAAAAAAATCTGTATAATATTAACATACCGAAACTGCTGCTTATTTTGTATGATTTTACTATGAATGTACTATGAACATACTAATTTTAGTATGAAATTAATAAAAATGTTTGTTATGTATTAAGTTATTGAAAAGTACCATAAAACAAAGACCAACATGTTCAAATAAGTAATTTAACATATTTCTCTAATTTTAATTTATAACAGCAGGTTGAATTGTTAATCAGTAACACAAACTTGAGTTTCCTAGCAGCATCAGTAATAATTCCATTCACAAATTAAAAGGATTAAACAATCAACTGCACTAGCCAAATTAGTCAGACATTCTAAAAACAACAATAAAGCAATTATACAAACACGTAGGTGTTTCTGTTTCCTGCCTACAATTTTATTGCTTCACGTGAAGACTGACATTTGCATGGCAATGGCCGTAAACTGACCTTTTGCTTCTGTTTGAGTAAGGCAGCCTCCGAATTGTCTAGTTGAAGCTGTCTTTGTTGTCTCTCTCGGTTCAATTTCTCATTAACGGCTTGAAGCTCCTGGACCTTCTGCAGGACCCGGCCAGAGAGACCAGAGGTCCAATCTTCTGTAGCCCAGCTCATTTTAATACGCACAGCCGAACAGATCAGAACTTTTACAGAGCTCCAGTCTGCTCATATTTTTATCCTGAAAAACAGAAAATAAAGTGAGAAATCCAGAGATAGGCGTAGTTCATTTTTTTCCCTTCTATTTTGAGGAGTAATCAAAACAGCAGGTGAAAATCTCAACTCTGCCTCAGGGAAGTAATTCTGCTGCTACTTGCTTTTGAATAGAAAAAAAACAACAGTAGAGAAATTGATCATCTGGATGCAATGCAGAAATGAGCTGGTTTATCCACATGTCTGAAAGCATGTTTGTATTTTTTCTGCAGTTCACATGGAAACACACTCAAGGGAATTTATTGCAAAACAGCAGCATGAACAGCACCGCAGTCACACAAACTCCACAGAGGTTTTTTGTGGTCATAAGAAGACTGTCACTGATGTCAGATTTTTTGGTACAGATGTGTCCTCTGGGTGATAAACAGGAGAGTGAAAAATTCCTTTTTGGAACAACACCGAGTTTTAGATCAGCTTCACATGTGAACTGATCAACATTCGATCATAATACAAAACAAGAGCTCAATCTTTATTAACAATACGATTAGAAGGGCAGGAATTAACCTGGTAATGCAACAATTGTTTCTGTAAAAGAGACAAACCCCATTAATCTGAAATTCCCAGCGTGTTTCAATGGACTGTTTTTAATATCTAACCTTATCAGAAACTCTGCACATAACAGCAAATAAACCACTGTGCACTACGCAGAACAAAGCCGTACAAAAGAAATATCTGTAAAATAAGAAAGCTGTTTTTAAAAAACAACAACCTGCCAAAAATAAATAACATATTTGCCGCCACAAAGCGATAACATCAAAAAAGATGCTCATTAGCCAGTTAGCATAATAATTGGAGCTCTTACCGCCTTTTTTCTAGGATTTTAGATTTATAGTGCTGCATGGCGTACTCTTCAGACTTTTATAAACTGATAAGGCCTTTGTTTATAACAGAAAGCAATTAACTCTGAAGTTTAAATAAGAAGCTTAACGAAGACACTGCGACCTGAACAATCCGCTCCGAACATCTCGTGCGTTATTCGACTGTCCTGCTGAACCTGATTTGACACGAGGCGGCGGGCAGACGTCACAGTAAAGGCGGGGCCCATTCGACTGTAATGTCGGATTCAACCACACGGGGGCAAAATGCCGCCAAATGTTTCAAATGAATTCACATTAGAGCTGTGCGATACCAAGAATTTTGGTAAATACAAGTAAATACAGGGCCAATATCGCGATATTCGATACCGATACCGATACTTTTTAATATTTAAGCTTCATTGATCCAAAAGACCTAGTATAGAATTTCGCCAAACATTGTAGGTGACAACAAAGTAATGTATCCCAATCAACATCTTTGTTTAGAAACAATGGAACAGTAATAAAACAAAGTTTGCTTTGACGTGAGGAAAAAATATATTTTTGAGGTACAAAAGGAGAAACGACAATACAAATATAAAGTCAAAATGCTCCCCTCACTAGACAGTTTTTTCTTTCTTTGTTTCTTTTTTTCAAATAGAATTGTTCTTAGGCAAAACTATAAAAAAGGAATTTTCACACACAAAAAACTTGAGTATCGATCTTTTTACGCAAGTATTGTTCAATACCAATACCAGCGTTGGTATCGATATTATCGATATTTGTATCGATCCGCACAGCTCTAATTCACATCGTATTTAAACTTTGATGTAGCAGGTTAGTGAACGTGCAGAATTGTTTTAGGCAGATTTGTTTTTTCTGGCACTAAATTATTATCTAAACCATGGTTTTGTATAAAGTATACAGTGTCAAATAGGATTATACTGTATGCACAAAACAAATTCAAATATATGAACACAATATGTTACATCTTAGTGGTTAGCACGTTCGCCTCTCAGCGCTAGGGATTCCCGGTTCGAATCCCCATCTGGGTGGAGTTTCCATGTTCTCCCCGTGTCTGCGTGGGTTTCCTCCGGGTTCTCCGGTTTCCTCCCACAGTCCAAAAACATGGATCGAGTCAATTGAGTTCTCCAAATTGCCCCATATAGAGTGTGTCTGTGTGAGTGAGTGTGTGCCCAGCGATGGATTGGCGCCCTGTCCTGGGTCTATCTGCCCAGCGCCCGAGACGTTCTCCCCTAGATGGGCATGGGGAACCCCACCGCGACCCTAATAGAGGATAAAGCGGGAGATAATGAATGAATGAATGAATATGTTACATTACATTAGATCATTAGGCAGAGGCAAATTACACCACCGAGCTACCGCACCATACTAAATTTGATATCTCAGTAGGAAATTATTGATTATTTTTGATGGCGGCACCGTGGCTTAGTGGTTAGCACGTTCGCCTCCCAGCGCTAGGGATTCCTGGTTCGAATCCCCATCTGGGTGGAGTTTCCATGTCTGCGTGGGTTTCCTCCGGGTTCTCCGGTTTCCTCCCACAGTCCAAAAACATGGATCAAGTCAATTGATTTCTCAAAATTGCCCCATATAGAGTGTGTCTGTGTGAGTGAGTGTGTGCCCAGCGATGGATTGGCGCCCTGTCCTAGGTCTATCTGCCCAGCGCCCGAGACGTTCTCCCTTGAATGGGCATGGGGAATGAATTAATTATTATTATTATTATTATTATTTTATATTTTAATAAACTCCTTTTTTACTCTAAAACTCTACTAACACAAGGCACAAAATAACAGCGAGGAAAATTAAAAGGGAAGAATGCATTATTTATATACAGTAAAAAGAAAAATATAGTGTCAAAAGTTATAACAAAAGAAATTACAGCAGTTATTTAAAAGGAATTGAATATAAACTGGTGTATATGTCCATTTTTGAAATGTTCACATTGGTGGAACTAACAGCATCTCATTAGAACAGACCATCAGTGTATTGCAGTGGGTCTTTACCTGAGGTCAGGTGTAGAATGCAACAATGGGCCTGCTCTCAAAAAGCCAAAAGCGACCAAAAAAGCGACTTACAAATGAGAACACCACAAGTCAGTAGTTATGGAGAAAAACAGCTACACTTTAGAAACACATGTCCACGGTATAAGCCATGCAGTTTCCTAGGCAGATTTTGGGCACCCCCTTGTCACAATCAAGTTAAAATTGGAACTGGAGAAAAAATTTGATAAATATCTAGAGTCTTTTTTTTAATAGAAACCATTTATTTATTGGCCTTTTAATACATTACATTTGTATTGAGTCTTATCTGAGTAGCATAAAAATGTTATTCTCTGTTTTTGTAAAATCATAGTTTGATATATGTTTTAAAATACACAATATATAACATAGATAAATTGGTTTGAAACAAATTTAAAACCAGATGCTTCTGTTTGTGTGGTCATGCTGAGAGGAAGTGCAGTTTAATCCTTTATAATGCAAACTCAGAATAAAGCCCTGATAGTGCTGAGCTGTGTGGAAAGCATTGAAGTATACAGAGTTATAGCAGACAGCAATTTGACAGTCAGGTTCTCAGAACCAAGCTGTACAGAATGATAGTCCACTTACGCAATCTTTAGTAAGGTTATGCAATGCTTTTGTAGAAATCTATGAGAGATTATGTACGTGCAGACACCTGGTTTCATACGAGTGCACATACATCCGCCTCGAAGGGCTTATCTAAACATGTCAGTCACTGGGTATTTCTACAGGATTAGTCTCTTATGCAATCTGATTATAACGCACTAGATTGGACATCTTGAGTGAACTCATGGGGTGACAGAAAAACTTAAATATTTACATAATCTACAAAACTTTTTTTACTTTCCAGTGAAATCTGTGTGTGCCACTGATTATAAAACGTGGGCTGCTGGTTAATCTGTTGGAGAATTTTTAAGAAAAATTAAGTAATCGGCACAACAAAGGTAAGAGCCAATGTACGACCAAGTTAGAAAGTTTTTTTCTCTCTGTGCTTTCAGTACCATGCATGTATTAGCTGAATTAGAAACACATTTTATAAGACTTCAAAAATGTATTAAATAACATTCTCTTTTAGATGTTCCCCTGGTCTGCTGTATTCTCTTTGGAGCCAAAGATACCTGGACAACGCACACCTGAAGAACTGGTCACTAACACTCTAATGCTAGAGCTGGGTGCCATGGTGAAACGCATGGAACGCATCTCTCTGGAGAAGGCCAGCGAGGTTCGTCGCCGGCGCAGCTCTACAACCTCCGCAGACTACAGCTGGCTTGCTGGGTCTCAGCCTCGTGTCCGTTATGAGCTCACACCAGGGGACGTACTGGACCTGCAAGAACTTTGTGCCCAGATTCCCCCTCAGCAGTGTGGCCCGGTCATCGTCAGGTAGGGGTAATATGGATGTTTTAATCATTTAGGGAAACATTTGTGATCATGTTTTCCAAAACCTTACTAATCTTTTTTTATATACTTTTTTTCAATTTGATTAGCAAAACAAATCTTTGTGCAAAATGTTAATTCACAATTTAATTTTAAAGGCCAAAAACTTTTTTGTAGTTAAACTGCTTCATTTTTGACATTTAAGATTATTGTTCCATTAGGGAATAAAAATCTATTCTGCTTCTTTTTGTTATACATTTATTATATTTTTAAAAAACACAATTTTAAAATCATGTCTGAACTTCTGTGGCTTATAGATTCCGTAAAATGATAAATGAGATTGAGCCGGAGGTGCACGAGGTCCCTCAGCTGTTCCGCTCTGTACTGAGAGCCTGTCTGGATGAAGAGCAAGCTCATGTTGACATACAGGCCCGCACGGCCAGTTGGGAGAAGCGCCGAAGCAAAAGCCTGTCTTTCGTCACCTTTCGATCAAAGTTTCGCTTGCTTGGCCACGGCAAAGGCGGCATCGGTGGTTCCCGGGGCAACCTACAGGAGGAGGTTGAGTGGTCAGAGGAAGAAGAGGAGGAAGCCACAGAAAACGAGCCTTTGGCATCACCACGCCCCAGGAGAGGACGGAGCCAGAGCATGCCAGAAATTATCCCAATTGAAGAGACTGCACAGAGCTGAAGAGGTGGCAGTAAGTGGGAGAGGTGGAAAGGCGAAAACCAGAGATATAGCAAAGTGTAGCATTGTGGCACAAAGAAAAAGTTTGTAAGACAAGAGAAGTAACATTCAGAAAATTTGATCTTGCACTTAAAGTGTTAACGATAAGCAAGACTTATGAGAGGCCTCGGTTTAGTATGTTTTTACTTTTTCTGATTGTAAATATTATGTGCATTGATCTTTTTTTTTTGAAGTTTTACATATCAATAAAAAAAATAAACCAAAAACATTTTATGGCACTCCTCACACACGCATACATATATTCTAACAAAGTAAAGGAGGTATATATATATATATATATATATATATATATATATATATATATATATATATATACACACACACACACACACACAATAAAAAAAATCAAAGATTGTAGATTAATTTACACACAGAATATTTTCCATTTCACAGATTTGCATTTATTACGCACTCTATCCAGATGTTTGGTTTTGTTCCTTTGTTCAGATCTTTACAATTCAAGCCATACAGCTTAAAAAGAGAGAAAATGTACATTTCAATTAGAAAAGTGCTTATTAAATAATACTCTGTACATTGATGCATATAGTTGAAAGTCTAATTAGAAACAAACTGTCAGGACTTGATATACTGATATCTTGGTCACAATTAATTATTTAATGCATTCTTGTTAAATGATGGATCTCATACGGATTCCCGGGCATTAGCAAGTTAATCTGCCTACTTTCATATAATCCACATAACTGCAGAACCACATCCGACACTGGGATGGGTGGGCTTATATCTATTCATTTTTTATATGATGTATGTAACTGGTCTTCATTTGAACTACATTCAGTTGAAAATCATAAGACCAGGGAGTACCGATCTTTATATGTTAATGCAAAATAAAATCTTAAGAAAATTAACTATGCTTTTGTAAAAGTTAAAGCCATAACACAGCATGATAAGTTTCAGGACTGATTCTAATACAGGAGTCAGAATGAAGAAACAGAAAAGGAAAAAAAAAAAAAAAAAAAGCTCAATAGAAAAGAGGACTGTACAAGCGGTCACATTAATTTATTCCAAAAGTGAGTTTTAAGTCATTCATGTTATCACCAACTGCTGATAACACTGTCAGACGAAACTGAACCAGACCAGTTTGTAGAATCAAACCATTTACAAAATGAGCCTTCTTCTTAAAATAAACACAGTAAGTGAAGACTCAATAGTTACAATGTTAATGTGTAAAGCTAACAGAGTGTGTTAGAGAATCCTCACCACACCCTTCCCTCTCTGAACAGAACAGGATGTTACAGTTTTACCTTCGTCACCATAAACTGTAAAGAGAGGAAAATTATCCATGAATGTTTCTTCAGCTGTTTTATAGTTGCACTTATCAGTAAACTCATACCATCCAAAAGTGGTACAATTATTACAGCCGAGACTAAATTGTTTTGCACATTGCCCACTATTGTCCATCTTCTTGTTGCGTATTCTGTGTTGCCTTCATTTCTTTTCCTTCTTCATGGTCCTTCACTCTCAAGCAAGAAAGACCACAAAAATGATGAAGAAGACCACAAGTACAAGGAATATCTTAATCATAAGCCAGCGATTGGAAGAGACAGACTGAAAGTACTTGAGGATCTCGGCATGGGCCATTTCCACATTTAGCTGAGTGTCCTCCACATTAGAATCGATCCTAAAACGTGAGAAAGATTTAAAAGAAATATGGGCTTAATAACTATTGGCATTAACATATATTAAACTTAATGATAATGTTAATACATGAGGAAACTCATTCAAAGGGACTTTTATATCCTTGTTCTAGTGAAGAAACCGGTTTCACTTTAAACTACAATGCTTTCACTATAAACACAGTGTTTATCTCCTCACCTCTGTATGGTCTCCTCCTGTTCCTTCACCATATGTGCCAGCTGTTGGAAGATGGAACCCAGTTCCACTATCGTGCTCTCAATGTTCTGCATGGTATCCGCTCGACTCTGGATGTATGAGTCCTTAATAAAGCAGCAAAAACATTAATGACTTAAATTGAAAATGAAAAACAAGCAGCGATAATGGCTTTCTAGTAAAAGCAAATTTTACCTGTTCATCAATAAGTTGTAATTGGAGAGGGTTGGCAGTTGAGTCCATATCAATGACAACTTCCCCACCAAGACTTCTAGACTCATCCTGCATCAATACTGAACTACCTAAAACCATAAGAAAGGATCGTTTTTTTAAAGATCAATATATTACGGGTTTAACACTAGGCTCCAAGGTTCTACCTAATTAAACAAACCATTTAAAATAAAGCATCATGTGTCCACAAAATAGAAGCAAATCACATTCTCTCATGATGTGCTAAAAAAATATAAGTCAAACTGTTGGTAAGGTAATTCAACATATATTGACTTTGAAAATTGATTTTCAGACATAAGTGTGAACTTACTGAAGTTGTTGGCAAGCAGAGGGGCTGCAGATACTGGTGCCTGAGAAAAGTGTTCTCTCCTGCTGCGTTGCTGCTTTAGATTCTACACAAGAAGAAAAAACGATATATGATAAAATAATAAAGAATTAATGCAAGTCATGCTATCAGTGTTAAAAGTCCTATCATTCATTCATTCATTATCTCCCGCTTTATCCTCTATTAGGGTCGTGGTGGGGTTCCCCATGCCCATCCAGGGGAGAACGTCTCGGGCGCTGCGCAGATAGACCCAGGACAGGGCGCCAATCCATCGCTGGGCACACACTCACTCACACAGACACACTCTATATAAGGGCAATTTTGAGAATTCAATTGACTTGATCCATGTTTTTGGACTGTGGGAGGAAACCGGAGAACCCGGAGGAAACCCACGCAGACACGGGGAGAACATGGAAATTCCACCCAGATGGGGATTCGAACCGGGAACCCCTAGCGCTGAGAGGCGAACGTGCTAACCACTAAGCCAAGTCCTATCATGGTAAATGTAATTTAAATTCATCACAGGCCTCCTTGCAGGTTCAAACAGAAATAACAACTAACTGGTGTGTAAATCTTACCTCGGTTCTGACTTCCAACACCGACTTGAAGTCATTCGACATTGATGCCAGTTTTGACTGCAAATATCAAAAAGGGATGTTTTTTCAGTACAATGAAAGATAGTTTTGATGGGTTTTACAAGTTACAGCAATGCAACAAGTTTAGTCAGTGTTTATCTCTCGTGTAAAACATCAGATAAGACTAACTTGGAGAGAGACAACAATCGTGTTGGAATGTGTCTGGATATGGCGGCCATTCTGTCCACTGCGCGAGCGCACCAGGTCCTGCAGCTGTGCTATCTGTTTATTTAAACTGTTGATGTCCTGAAAAAAAAAGGAAACAGACCCAAATGTCAATAAAGACCAAGCTAAAGTCAATATGTAGCACAAACTACGAATACATAAGCAAACATCAATGATTAGCTTCTGGCAATTAAACCAATCACATCCTATAATTAATGATGAAAAAGAAAATAAGATAGACAATCAGCTTGAAAATCACTTAATCAATTAAACAATCCAGCACAAATAAACATGATGTAAGCAAAAAATAAACCAATAGTTATATACCTGCTTTATAATGTAGGTCAATTCTTCAATCTCCACAGATTTATCATCAAAGAGAGACTTTTTTTTGGCAACTAAAAATATACAGATGGCAATCAAAAATAATATAGTGTAAAGACTCATGCTGTAACTTCAAAGCTCACTGTAGCTGTAGCTTCAGAAGATACTTACGAATTGTTAGCTTTTCTAGTTTTGCAAAGGTGTTACTTAAGTCTTTGCCAATTCTCCTGAAAAATGCAAAAAGGACAGATATATATCAGAATTGGAATACTTTATTAATCCCAGGAAGGAAATAGCAGTGGTCACAGATGCCCTATTTATAATGTTATAATATGCAAAAAATAAAAATTAAAGGATAAAGTCCTACTACTACTAATAATAATAACCACATCAAATATAAAAAATTTAAAAATAAGAGGCAATATAATGAAATGTAAAATTATAATATTGTGTTCTAGAAATTGTCAGGTAATACATATTGACATCAAACCTTACTTTGCCATTAGCGTGAAGTCACTCCTTTGTTTAAGAGCAGTATGACTGGGTTTTGCCACCACACCATTCTGAAAGATGATGGTAAAACATGAATATTAAATGTTTACAAAACATAATTATGTGATGTACACATGATGACAACACTCAAAAAACTGGTGCTCCTGGATGAAACCCATGCCTACACGAGAAAGACAACAAAACATTATCCTAAGAACCCTGACTGCCTGTCTCATGAATAGAACCTATAATCTTCTTGACTATAATACTCACTCACAAATGTATTACTACAACCACATGAAAAGCCGAAGACAGGCACTGTTAACACAAACAGCATTTTGCAAAGTTCGTGTAGCTGGTAAAGGCATTTTTGTTACTTTTTTTAAGTAATAATATTTTAAATCTATTGGTCTGCTGTTTAATTAAAATTAAATAACGTATGTATGTAATAACCTGTCCTAAGAGCTGCAACAGCAAAACGTTAATATGGGGATATTTAAGTGCATAAATTATTATAAGTGCATAATTAATTGATATTACAGTATATACCCCCCACCCCGGATAAAATATAACTACCACTTTAAGGCAGAGCAATGCTTATAAGGAGGATGTAAAGGTTTACCTTTGTTTCTCTTCTTTGAAGGGAATTGCAGGCCGAATGGAACTCAAGTGTACGATCCCTGCAGGTCATGATTCTTGGAAAGTTGCGTCTTAATATCGTTCTGTAATAATAAACCTTTGTGAATCCTTATAACGTAGGAAGCGTTACAGACTCCAAATCCAGCTCGTTGATTAAACACTTCTCATGCGGTCATTGGGAACTTAATAGATTTGAGAGCTCTGAAAGATGCCTTGGTTCATCTGTGATCAAGAAAGGCACAACCAACACGCCATTACCATATGTCGAAGGAAATTACAAACTGATCATTATATTTACGACATCAAAATCCCTACACATTAAATTGAGTAAAAACGTGGTGTGAAAGTAAACAGGTATGATCTCCGAAGCCCAGAAGTTTCGAGCTCATCCATCCAGACATTTCGCTAACGAATACTGAACCTCGTCAAAACAGTCCTGAGAATAGCCCACGTTCGCGGTGTAAATGAACAAACTAGAGAACACCAACAACAATGTCGGATTTATTTCGAACGGCTGTTGTATTATTAGAGAAACATCAGTGAAACCGAATACATACAACAAAAAACTAAGACGATAGAACGCGTCGCTTTAAAATCCCCTGGCTGTATCTCAAATTACTTCGAGTTTCTCATCAAGCACACTACATAGGCTGCAAAGTTCGCTTACATTGACGCACGAATGAGTGCACTTTTCAAAGGAGTAGTGCGGTATTTGGGATTCAGCCCTGATACCGACAGAAAATAAAAGCTGTTAGCTGCGGGGCTGTTAGCTCATCAGCTGGTTAGCTTTCAAGGCTAGAAAAAAGGCACGACTAAAGTTGAGCTGAAACCCAATGGAATGTAAACATGTAAACCCCAATAAATCTTACAGAAAGCTTGTATTTAGCGTTGTGTGAAGTTATTATAAGTACTTACTATTACTTGATCAATATGTCGACTTTCATCGTTCGCCGATTGCTGTAGACACTCCAGTGTTCCGGTGCGTTACGTCATTGCCACGTCCACCAACAGGCATGCGCCATTGACCCACCCTAAACGTAACGTATGACGTGGATGGACATACAAAACTAGCTATTCCAACAAGCGTATAAACAACGTTAACACAACCTTGCATTCGATCATTTAGTAAAACCATAAGATGCATTTTTTTCCTCTAATATGGACGTTTATCCCAATAGACAATAATCATAATAGCGATTTTACAGCCTCCCCCCCATACAGAATGTGGATAAAAGTATTGGGACACCTTGACCTTACACATAGCTTAGTGGTTTAGCATGTTCTCCTCTCAGCACTAGGGATTCCAGGTTCGAATCCCCATCTGGGTGGAGTTTCCATGTTCTCCCCGTGTCTGCGTGGGTTTCCTCCGGGTTCTCCGGTTTCCTCCCACAGTCCAAAAACATGGATCAAGTCAATTGAGTTCTCCAAATTGCCCCATATAGAGTGTGTCTGTGTGAGTGAGTGTGTGACCAGCGATGGATTGGCGCCCTGTTCTTGGTGTATCTGCCCAGCACCCGAAACGTTCTCCCCTGGATGGGCATGGGGAACCCCACCACGACCCTAATAGAGGATAAAGCGGGAGATAATGAATGAAAAAAAAAAAGGCCTTTATGAGAACAATGTTCTAAAAATCAGTTCTGTGGGATGATATTAAACTGGGTAATATTACAAAAAATTTTTTGTATAAAGGCATACAGTGCATTATATTTTTATTATTTTCACTTATTGTACAAAGTATACATCTATAAAGTAATTCATTTCTGTAGTTAAAATCTCAGCCCACAGATACAAAAGCCACAACCAAGTTACTTAATTACTGTTTTTTTACAGGGCGCCAATCCAGTGTGTGTCCAGTGATCGATTGCCCCCCTGTACTGGGTGTATCTGCCCAGTGCCCAAAACGTTCTCCTCTGGATGGGCATGGGATAACGGATGGATGGATAAATGAATGAATAAATAATAACCTACAGTATTCTGTATAACTGATATACATTATATATATAGGGCGGCATGGTGGGTTAGTGTTTGGCATGTTCTCCTTCTCCGGTTCGAATCCCAATCTGTGTGGAGTTTTCATGTTCTCCCCGTGTCCGCGTGGGTTTCCTCCGGGTTCTCTGGTTTCCTCCCACAGTCCAAAAACATGGATCAAGGTCAATTGAATTCTCCAAATTGCCCCATATAGAGTGTGTCTGTGTGAGTGAGTGTTGGCGCCCTGTCCTGGGTGTATCTGCCCAGCGACCGAAACGTTCTCCCCTGGCTCCCCTGGATGGGCATGAGGAACCCCACCGCAACCCTAATAGAGGATAAAGCGGAAGATAATGGATGGATGGATGGATGGATGGGACATTAAACATATAGATGCTTTTGTGGAATCCTTTATAAAAAACACAAGAATTAATATAGAGCTTGTTCTCCCTCTGTTATAACAGCTTTCACTATTTTACTAAGGCTTTTAAACAGATTTTAACCAAATTTCTGCTCATTTATCCAGAACAGCATTTGTTAAGTCAGACACTGATGTTGGACAGGAGAGTCTGGCTTGCTTCTTTTCTAGGAGGCTTAGAACAACCCCTTAAATGCAACACTACAGCATTAGTCCTTCACCATCAAACTTAGTTGGTACACCTTGTAACTCACTCCGTAACTTCACATGGTGTTCGTAAATAATTAAACTAGCCAACGTTACCAGATGAATCTGGAATATGAAGAATGAAATAGAATAAACAACTGTTTTGTTTTATTACAGTACCTTACATTTTAGTATGACCTATTTCTTTACAAATATTAGTTAGAGTGGAATACATGGCCAGGAATGAGATTTTATTGACCTGTGTGAATAGTAGTGAATAAAACATATAAATTAAATAATTAAAATATGTCTCCTAATTAGGTGCACGGTGGCTTAGTGGTTAGCACGTTCGCCTCTCAGCGCTAGGGATTCCCGGTTCGAATCCCCATCTGGGTGGAGTTTCCATGTTCTCCCCGTATCCGCGTGGGTTTCCTCCGGGTTCTCCGGTTTCCTCCCACAGTCCAAAAACATGGATCAAGTCAATTGAATTCTCAAAATTGCCCCATATAGAGTGTGTCTGTGTGAGTGAGTGTGTGCCCAGCGATGGATTGGCGCCCTGTCCTGGGTGTATCTGCCCAGCGCCAGAGACGTTCTCCCCTGGATGGGCATGGGGAACCCCACCGCGACCCTAATAGAGGATAAAGCGGGAGATAATGAATGAATGAATGTCTCCTAATTAATAAATTGAAGCTTTAAACTAACAAAAAACTAGGGAGTCGATGTTTAAACGGTGGAGCCGAATAACTTTTACCAGCAGAGGTCGCCAGTGGGTCCAAAATAAAGATAAGATAATTAATTGCATTCACTGATCCAATGCAATTTTAAATGATAGCGATATGTTCTGTGAAAAAAACACAGTCCCGTTTATTTTAATTAATTTTCAAAATAAGAACGATAAGCACTTCATATATTCACAGACACGCGTTTATTAATGATACAAGCTTTGCGTTTTATTATGGCGCCAGTAATCGTTCTAAATATGTGACCTCACAGCAAAGGTCCTGGGGTTCAGTGGTCGGGAGGTGGGGTTGGGGTGTTTGTCTGTAGCTGCCCCACGATGGACTGCGACCTGCACCCCTGCGACTTTCTAAGCGGCTTAGAAAACCAGTAATTAAGTAACTTGGTTGCGGCTTTTGTATCTGGGGGCTGAGATTTTAACTACAAAAATGAATTACTTTATAGATGCATACTTTGTACAATAAGTGAAAATAATAAAAATATAATGCACTGTATGCCTTTATACAAATTTTTTTTTATTAATATTACCCAGTTTAATATCATCCCACAGAACTGATTTTTCGAACATTGTTCTCATAAAGGCCTTTTTTTCATTCATTATCTCCCGCTTTATCCTCTATTAGGGTCGCGGTGGGGTTCCCCATGCCCATCCAGGGGAGAGCGTTTCAGGCGCTGGGCAGATACACCCAGGACAGGGTGCCAATCCATCGCTGGGCACACACTCACTCACACAGACACACTCTATATGGGGCAATTTTTTTGAGAATTCAATTGACTTGATCCATGTTTTTGGACTGTGGGAGGAAACCGGAGAACCCGGAGGAAACCCACACAGACACAGGGAGAACATGGAAACTCCACCCAGATGGGGATTCGAACCGGGAATCCCTAGCGCTGAGAGGCGAACGTGCTGACCACTAAGCCAGTAACCACTAAATAGCAGTGACCACTAAATAGCAAATTTGTATTAGATTTTTTATTTTTACAAAATTTAACACATCTGACATTTGTAGGCAATATTTTACATATTTACATATTCTACACTTCCAGTTGGATTGAGGATCATGCACGGAACCTACTTCCACTTAAAAAGGTCCTAAGGATGTTACGTTGCTATACCTCCCTCCCACTTGTTGGATTTTTAGTACTAGTCCACCACTACTTGTACTAGGATGACGTGCCACTGGAAGCCTAATACAATGCACAGCATTTGGTTCTCCTCCACACCAATTTTAAAATAATTAACAAAATTTGGGAAAGTGGAAACTACAAGAACCCTGATAATACAACAAATAACCTTTTGTTTGTACAATATTATTTTAACAACAAACCACTGGAAAGATTTTTTTTTGTTTACCCAGGTAATTGAAGACATATATGGGGAGAAATGAAGATAAGCAGAACTCTGGTGGTTGCAAAATTGAGAGGGTGCCTTTGAGATAAGTGTCACTTTTATAACTGTCATGTTATCACTCAGACACACTTGAGCCAGCATTGTCGATCTTGACAAGAAGCAGCATGCTTAGGCCTGTTTTGTGTTGTCCCTTTATTGTGCGATTCATGTTTTTGTATTATTTTTAACACTGGGACTGTATGTACCAGTGCATTGCACACTCATTATGGATATGTGACATCACAGTTTGAATTCCATTTCAACCTTTAACTGGAACATCTGAATTACTGAGAATCAAACATACATTTTAACCAACATTATTTCTGTCATTATTACATATTATTACAGACCACATGAACATTTTCTCAGGACTACTTGTTCTTAGGCTTTCATGCCTTTTATAACGGCTCACTGATACCATCTAAATACACAGGCACGCACATTTGTGTTTTTCTGATACCATTTGAATCCCCCCCCAAAACACAGCTGCTTCAACAAAGGCTCCCAATGTAAACATTGCTGATGTATTATCATTACTGCCACAGAGAGATGGGGTATGAGTGGGACAGAGATATGAACAGATAGATAAAAATAAACATGACTTTGATTTGAGATGGAAATGTAAGGGATGAGTGCAAGCAAGGCAGAGAGGACCCCCAGGGAGACTAACAATGCAAACACACAGTGTGTTTTTCAGCTTAGGCCAAGATTTAAGAGATTCTCACAATTCAGTAGAAAAGGGAATTTTTATTTTAGGTTTTGTGAAAATGAACTGAAAAGAGAGACTGAGTGGGAGAGGCAGACAGCATCGTGAAAGGGTACCCCTACCTTTTTTCAGATGAGTCATCCTGGTTCTCCATGTCTCTCTATTTCTGTCCCTTCTTTTCATTTTTTTCTTCTGTGAAATGCTAAATTAGGTCCTGACTATTAGGCCTGGCAGATTGAAAAACTGTTGTCAGCCTGAAGGTTGCCTGCCACCCATGTTTACTCACAAACACTGATTAAACTGAAAATGAAAATTGAGGTGAATTGCATCAGTCATAGTCAGCACCCATCCATATTCTGTGGTGTTTCATGCAAAGATGTTAATTTATGAAGGCTTTAATATATTTCACTATGATAAAACATGTGACTATATTAAAAAAATATGCTGTTGTTTGCAGTAACGATACAAATACAAAGCATCAGTCTACCATGATCAAAAGATTAGCTTTCCAAGCAAAAGTGAATAAACTGGCAACAGCTATAAAGGTTTGTAGGATGATAATAAAAACTACAAGTGTGTGGCTTTAGATAAGGTAGACTGTAAATGACATCCACAGCAGGGACTAACACATTGGATGAATCAAACAATATACAGAGTGTGTGTGTGTGTGTGTGTGTGTGTGTGTGTGTGTGTGTGTGTGTGTGTATGTTTGAAAAAGGAACTGACTCAGCAGCAATGAGGCAAGAGGAGGGAGAAACTAATATTATTTCTCACGTCAGCCCACCTTTGGCAGCCTTTTACCAGTGCCTCCCAAAAGTACACGATAATTATCAACATGTTTGTCTTTCATTATCTTACTAAAATGGACAAGAAGCGGGATGGCGATTTCAGTGTGAGATTACAGTCTGAGAGCAACGAATGAGACAACAAAGTTTGTGAGTTGGTTGCATAGAGCGATATTCAGAATCACCAGTAACCACAGATTCTCAAAAATAGGACATCTCACTTTAATAATACAGTATAATGGACAATACATTATGTCTGGACGACTACTTGATGTGTGAATGTTTATATGCACATTACAGGCAGGCGTACGTTCTGCTCTTCAGTACACTCTAAACCAAAGACATTTTTCACAAACAGAAAATAGGGCACAATGGTGTAGCAGCAAAAAAACAAACTATTGATTGTTACAATTATACACATAGAGATTATACACAAACTGTAGCTTAGACAGTGATCTCTGGTGTTGTCACACGGTATGACCCACGATGTGAGAATGCAGTTGTTTTTTGACAAACTCTGTACAATACTGAGGGCAAACAGTAACACCTAAGATGAGCAGTACATTCACATACAATATATGTAGTTTGAATATTTGCATATTATATTTAATTACCCCATCAGTAGCAGTATATTAAGGCCAGTTAACTAAGCAATGTGGGGCAGAGCTAACTGGAGAAGATTATAGCCATTTGAGCAAGAACAAACATAAAGCTGTGCAAAAGACAAGTGTAAAGTATCTGGTCCACAGAAACTTAGCATGTTAAAATTGCACAAATGGAATGACTGTTCTTAATCATGGTCTGAAAAAAAAGAAGTCAAAGATTTTATTTTCATTTACATTATTGCAGATTTAACACCTATGTATGGGTCATATTATTTTAGGATCCATATATATATAAAACATATAGACCTGAGAATGTACAAATGGTTTACAACTGATGCATGATTCCAGACTAAGTACTGAACTATATTGCATCTAATAATTTGTATTCTCACAGTTATAATCTAATAACACAGAAAGTATCTAAAAGCAACATTACAAAGCTAGATAAAAAATAGGCAATATAAAAATAAATACATTATATTTCAGCTTTCCAACAGTCAGTACAGAATTCCTTCCTTGAACTAATATATCATAGTAGTGGTTTGTATCAGTGCTGACAGTTGTAATAGATTTAACAGATTTGTGTCTGTATTATCAGCATGATTTCCCTCATTACCACACACACACACACATATATGCTTGATGCATTCAAAGTAGTACTGAAAATAAATCCAACTTTTTCAGCTGTATTTACACATTATGACTTTTTAAAAATGCTTTAAAAACTGATTTGGATAAGTAATTAACCTCTTAAAATTAAATCGACATAAGTAAATCAAGCACTAATCATTTTCAGGATTTAATGCTGGGATAACTGCCCATTATCTTACATTAACTTCAGCTGTTTTGGTCACTTTAGAATAAACCTGACTGTCAGGATTTCACTACCATTATCATGGTTTAAAGGGTGCTTTTAAAATAATTTCCAAAACAACATTGCGAAAAGGCACAATTATCATTCTGAATACAGAGTGATCATTATTAAGAATATGAAGTCCATGGTACCTCCTAGACCAAATAATTTCAAACAGAATGGAGCATAATAATCTGGAGGAATAACAAAAGATAAATACCAATTTAAAAGAAGGTATTTTACTGATATTGGACAGTCTGTGCATCTAACATCCAGCTTTGAAGCTATATCCAAAGCTGGTGGAAGACAATAAGCAAAAAGCTTCCAATGAAAATGACCACATTGTGTCTTGTTTGTACAAAAATAACTTTGTTGGGAAAAACCAAAAACAGTACACCACCCAGAACACATCACCTGTTGAGACGCTTAGTGGCAATGTTAAGTTTTTGCAGCATTCTTTGTAAGAATGTTTCTCTTTTGTGAAAATTAAGAAATAGAGGGAGAAATGGATGATTATTCGCTACAATATAAGGCTTCTGCTTTCAGCATTTCCAAAACCAATGTAATAGCTTAAGCATATAGAAGTCCATTAGTAGTCGCAAAATCCTGTTTTTTGTATGAGGAAGAACAGCCTTATCTCCATTAGTGTGCAAAAGTGGTAGACATACCCAAACACAGTGATAGATGTAATTAAAGAAAATGCTTATATTCAAAAGGCATAAAATGGGAAATGGAGAAGCAGGTTGATCCTTTCTGATTTCTGAACATTCAGATCTTTTTACTGAATTCTCATTTTCAGTTACATTTTAATTATATTAAACAAAATGTGTAAATAAACCTAAAGAACTTTTAGTTGGTCGATATCTCAGGCTTTACCACAAAAACCTGAATATTTCAATGGGGTCTGATGACTTAATGTACATGTACAAAAGATGAGGACTGGTACAATAAGATTATTAAAGTACATAAAATGATCTACTGTATATATTAAACATAAAATTCTTCTCCTAATATTAACAAAGAAAGCATATATTTGCCTGTAATATCCTTATATGTCAGAAAGACAGAATGAGAATCAGTGAGTAAGAGGTAGTTTAAAGCAACAAAAGGAATACAAAAAAGGAAAAGCCTATTTATGGGCATGTGTAAGAGAGATTATTGTGTGTTTGTAGCAAGCACCAGTGGAGTACAGCCAGATATCCTTACTATTGACATTCCCCTCACAGCATGGCCCAAGGCAAAGGCTCATTTATTCCCAAAGAAAAGTGTGAGACAAAAAGCAAATCAAACAAACACAATAAGACTCATTGATACACGGCCGGAGGCCACGTGATGGGCTTATGGAGGCTGAGAAAAATCAGGCCTGTCACACAGATTCTTATCATTCAAAATGAGACCACACAGGCGCCCATCCATCCATTCAGCACATCTCAATACCAATCCCTCTATACCCAAGACAGATGGGAAATGTCCTAATGACTTCTGCAGATGCAACCTCATTCAGGATTTTTGAGTTCTTTGCAACCAAGTTTAAGTTTGCCTTCCAGTTTTCTTTTTTCTGAGCCATTCGTGAAAAATGACAGCTTCATTTTTTCTTCTATGGTGACTGCAAAATCCAGTTGTTAAATAATTGTTCCTAGCAACCATCCACTAAAATAAGAGTCCAGTGATAAAAGTGATGTCGTTCCATGTCACCTACTTCTTGTGTGGTCAATTATTTACGCTGCTTCATGAGTCTAGCATTGCTCCTCAGCAATCCAGACATTCAGACACAACAGCATTTCCCGTCCATGACATCATACCACTTGTACCAATATGAGTCATGATAGACTGTTGCAGAGAGATGCTTTAGAGACTTTATGGTGGAATTCTGTGACGAATTGCAATGAGATACACACATCAATACCGGGACACAAATTCCAGTCTACATACATGCATCTAATACTGCAGTAAATGTGGTCAGGAACAGGGAGGCAAGAGGTTCACGCCCCTGAATCCAGCTTCTCTTGATGAGCCTTCCTTTGCTCTAAAACTCCATAGAAATATGCCTGAAGATGAATAAGGCTACTGTAATCATGGAATGGAGGGGGATAACTCCTCGTTACACTCTTATGGACTCACATCTGAAAGGAAAACATATTCTTTTTAAATATCCAGTTAAAAAAAATGAACAAATCAGTACTGTATTTAAACATGGCTGTGTTTACCTGCAGCTGCGCTGATTGAGTCGCTTGACTCTCTTAGTGCAGCTTGCCTCCTTTAGATTGCATGTACACTCACAGGTATCGGCCTGTAAAGTCATTCTGTGACTGGGGCAAGGTGGGCACTGAATTTCGGCGAGGGTGGAAGGGGGTGAGCTTACTTTGACAGCTGGAGGGGAAGGGGTAGTATGTGGTGTTGTCCTATTAAAACAAGACTCGGTAAATATGCTATTTCCAGATAAATCTGATTCTAAATCACTAAATAAGACAGTTTAAGTTAAGTTTAAGTAAAAATGGTCTGTAATAACACAGCATCATAATTACATTCAGACACACATGCCAAAGAGATTTTACTTTGTTTGAAATTCTCAACACAAAAAACTAGAATGTTATACAGTCAGTGTCTGTTCTTTTTACTTAAATCAACACTCCTTTAACAACAAGGCTTTGCCAATCAATGCTGGACTGTGGAAATTTAGTACCACAAGGTCAATGGTGAGGTAGGGCATGAATGTTGACTGATAAGGACTACATAGGAAGACCTGGGGTTAATGCCAGTCAGAATTTACCCACTGTAAACTCAATAAACCTTTATTTTTTTATACTTAATGCAGTGTCATGCTGAAAAATAAAATCACATTTCTCTACACTGTTCTGCTTTTACCAAACTTTGCCAAAGCACTGACACTAGCATTACAATTCATTATGGTGTCAGTTCTTGAGAACAAGACAGTCTAAATTCTGTGTTCCAGATGTTGTCTAAATTTCAAACAGTGTAATATGGTTTCAATGTTCTCTAATAATACTGATAAACTGATATAGTGGTTGTCTACTGAGTTAATTAAACCAGTACAGTTATGCATTAGGTGCTGGCTTTCCATCAAATAAAAATTTCTGTCTAGTAAAATTTTATGCTGCTTAAATCTAAATATTCAGATTTTAGGTGGCGAGGACTTTTCCCAGCAGGAGCTATTTGGCTGAATGAGTTAACTATCTGTCTTTGTCCAAGTTAAAGTTGTTAAGGAGACTGAAAGCCACAAAGGGGGATAGAGAGGGGAGATTTGGCCCACAAATTATCTTAATTTCACACCTGTCACTGACTTAATCTATTGATGGGTGAATGATGGATTGCAGGGAGGAATGGCCAATCGAAAAGGAAAGAGATTCGCTTACTCTTCCATACAAATGAGAAACATATTTTCTGTTATAAAATAGAGTATTTGTGTGGAACTAATGACATCTTAAGATTTGGAATTAAACAATATAACACGGTGATAGCTGAGTAATAACTGACATGTTCATTTACCATAACTGATTAAAAAAATGTTGATACAAGTTGATACAAGTGAACTAACTAAATTATGGATTTATAAATGTCACTGAGAATTGTGAAAATAACTGGTATGTAATGTACATACGTAGGTTTTAGCTTGACATGTTTCCTTCGCTTTGGTTTGCCTTTCTCCCTTTTTCTCCCTCTTCTATGCGGTTGCATAACATTGATTTCGCTTTAAAAAAAAAAAAAAAAAAGATTGATGAGCACAGTATTAATATGATAAATGGTGTCATGGTCATTGCTACAAACAGAGCTAACACACCAGGATGACTGATTCAGGGAGCATGTGACTTTGTTTCTTAATTCTTGTGATTGCTTTTCTTTCCACCAGTTGCCCTCAAGAGGCCAGTGGCCTAATTAGGCAATAAAATGAATTTCTGTTTCTCAGCTCAAGACAAGTTCTAGGCCGTAAATCACATCCAACTTTCATGACATGAGGCAGCTGGATGGACAAAATTACACAAATTGAAGGATGAGAGATTAGGTTTATTATTTGTATACTGTGTACTGGTAAAATATTCACAATTGCTGATTATGACAACACGCCGTGTCATCATACTACATCAAAGCCAAGTCAAAATCAAAGTACTTTTTTATCAATGCTGCAGTATTTACATAGCATACAGAGCTACAGTCAATCTTATTTTAAATTCAACCTGATTTCATTTAGGTTAGCAAAGGAATAAATACTTTTAGCATTACTTTTATGCCTATTTTGATAAAAAATAATTGTTGTACTGACCACTGGTTGCTTTACTGAGACAGAACATGGCTGTTAAACATGGACTTGATCATTTACAATTGTTATAGCATTGTGTTATGTGCACTGCAGAGTGCATAGTCCTTTTTTTATTTACCCCTCTGTCATATTACTGATAACTGATCATGTACTAAGCAATGCTTGCGACTACAGTCACATACAATGGTTTTGAAGAATGGGGGTACTGAAATGTATTGCACACAAATATTAAATACATATTACTCACCTGGGTTCCTCTAAGTGAAGCTCTGGCTTTGGCCTAAAAAAAAGATTTATTTCAATCAGCTGACACAATTATATTACTTTCTATACACTGAGATAAAAGTCTAGAGCTTCATTAAATCAATAAATATACAAAAATCAGATTTGATTTAATACACATTGATAATGTATGTATTAAACAAGGATTCTTAAGTTTAAGCTAAGCTTAAGCTAAAGATGGTGGGTACATATGGAACTAACCAACACAAGTCTTCAATTACTTGCTTAATTAATAATGTGATTGATGGATTCAGAATCTTACTTTATTATACACATGGCAATTCACAAAAAGCAAAAAGCACGGATTCAATGTACGTTATCTTTGTGAACCCTCAATTCCACCACCACTTTGAACCCTAATCCTAAATCCTGAGTCCTGAAAGAGCTTTTGAGGTGCATTATACAATGACCTATAAAAAAGCCAATACAAGATCCTAGTGTGATGCAAGAAAAGGAGCTTTTGGATGAATTAGCTTTAGGGGCAGTCTTTTATAGACTTTATGCAAAACAGGCCTTGATTGGATCAGACTATGTTCAAATAAATTAGTCTGACATTTCTTGATTACAGTTAAAATTGGTTGTCTATTTAAAATATACTTCTAAAACTAAAATGTTTGGGTCACTGATCATTATTCATAAAAAAAAAGTTGGGTTTTTTTGCTAGCCATTTCAAAACTAAAATCAAGTCCACAAATGCTACAGACAATCATTGTCTCAATGTACTGTACTGCTTCTTGAGTGTGGCAGTTTACAGGTGTGCTAAAATAATTTCAAAAGTGATAGTGGCCAAAATAATCTTGTTTATGGCTACTGTATTCCAATATAAAAAAATTACATTAAGAAATCTTCAGTGAAATTGGTAAATCTTGTTCTAATACACATTTTGCTATTATAGCCATCGTTTAAAATTGTTAGTACCTAGACTAAATGGATTTTAAGGAAATCAATGTGTTTATGTATTTAACTCACCTGCATTCACACTGGCTATGTTCTATAAAAGTTAAGTGCACTAGTTCATGCCCCATATATGTTGTTTTCATTAGCTGTGGACATCAGAAAACAAGATGGACACATCAGGTTACAACATCAAGTTATGTAGATACTCACAAACACATACATACATACACACACACACACATGCACACAGATTGTTGAGTTGTGTGTTCATGAAACAAAACAGAATTCAATAAATATATATGATGTTTTCTTTAGTATGAATGTACAATATAAGCTCTGTGTATGTACAATATAAGTAAATTAGATTATGAATTCCATGTATGCTGTTAAGCATTAAATGTTTACATTCATCATAATTAATTAATTTTATTCACGTTTTGTTTGGTTGCAGGATCAACTGGCACTTAACAACTTAATAGCTTGTTTATTAGTTTATATGTACTTTGGAAGTCTAATTTTTCTCTGCTCTCTACTATTGACCACCACAAAGCAGGCGTGATTTAAATGGTGAATGATACTGCATTTCTATACAATTCAAAGTCCAAGAACACGTTGAAATTTCTCAAACCTTAAACAACAAAGATTCTTGTTCCAGTTTTTTAAGCATCATCCCGTATTAATTACAAATCACTTTTACACAATAAGTCTGCTAGTATTAAAGTACTATTTCAAATGCTACACTATGTTCACTACATTATGCAAAGTGTTTGTGATTTAAACACTGCCCTAAGGGAAACTACCAGGAAATGAGGAAGTCCAAGGTTGGGAATGTTGACATTCCCCCTTTACGCATTCTCAGATGTTTGCTCTGGCCCTTTCACTACACAGCAGGGTGTGATGGCCCTAGGGTTGCCTCTCCTATTCCCTTACATCTGTGGGACACAAGCACAAACAAGTCCTTTATAACACCTTAAAATCTGAGCAAATCGAGAAATAGTGAGTGTAAAGCGAACAGTGAGTGTGAAAACAGACAAAACGATCCAGTATAATAAGATCAATGAGGTAGATGGCATTCCAGCAACATCTCAACTCATCATTATCTTCAGTCTTAAGTGTCAACATTGCTGTTCTGCAGTTTAACAATCTGGCAGAACAGAATCTCTTGTCAAATCTTCCAATTAGGGCAGCAGCAAACGCAAGACAGTCAAGCAAGAACACCATGAAGTGTTAATTCTTGCATTATGATGACAATCATGATCAACTGTGTGTCTCAAACAGCCGCTCCACTGTGACAATTTTCTGGACATGTACACGGCAATGTATGTACCAGGTCCTTGGATTTCATATATGTCATATCTCTAATAGATCAAAACTAAACAGAACATAATTGAGATGAACTAAAATGCAGAATTTCTGATCCGCTAATTATGGGCAATGTCATTAATGCTCTGCTTTGAGCTGATGTGTAAAAAAAGGCAGCGTAGAAATAAAATAGATTTGATCTGATTTAAAGCTCACATAGATGTAATTTCAGATGTCCACATACAGGTATGTAAATAGCCTGTGTTTGTAAATTTGTGAAGCACTCAACAATGGATATTTACTAAGCTACCGAAACTGGTATATAACTATTTATGCACATTAGTAAATCTAAAATTGTGCAAAAATTGTAAGATAACCCTTTGCCCCACTCACTGACTGACCTCTGTCTGCTAGAGAATAAGCACCACTGAAATACTGAAAGTAGATGATAATGCTATGTCATTGTTTTTGTCTCATTAAAACGTTAACCAGACAGTTAGACATGTATAAAACCTAACTGCTCCACATACACGGCAATGTTGCTTTCAGATCTTTGTCAATGTCCACAAAACATGTCCAAAGTCATAAAGAACTATCTGTAATAAAAATTGAAGAATGCAACAGGAATGCTACAAAGTATGTCTCATGAAACCAGACGGAGATTACATTAACGACAAAAGCAAATCAGACGGGCAAAGTCTGTGGAAGAGCTGTTTACTGAGTGAAGCTAACAAGTAGCAGAGAGTGCATGTTTTATTGCATTACACTCACTGGTACTGGTGTTTAACAGCTGTGTGTATGAGAGTGAGTGTGTGTGTGTGTGTGTGTGTGTGTGTGTGTGTACTTACTTCCATAGTAATTGTATCTGTGTGCGAGGGCACACACTCCAGAGCCTCGTCTCCACAGCAGCCCCCACAGCGCCTTAGTGATACACATGATGGCAGGAAGAGGTGATGCGTCTCCCATGGGAACTCCCGCCAAACCTCCACCATTGTCTCTCTGGGCTGGCAGATACTTTTTTGATAGACATCTAGCCATCTCACAACTGAGAGAATAAAAACAATAACAGTCTTACATAAAGTTTCATCATGTTTTAAATATTCTGAACATTATGTCAGATTTGTACATTTGGCACCAAATACGACCTGTGTGACCATCTACCAACAATGGTGTTATTAATAACACTGGCAAAATTTGTATTACATATAATATAAAGCCATTTTTGCCAAAAGTACCTGGTTTTGTTATATATCACATATATTAATCTCAAATTAAAATATGCATGCAGTCAATGGGGGAGCACATTAAAAGCAAAATTGTAAGCTGTGTATGGGATAAAAGCTTAACCGGCAAACGTAAAGAGAGCATTTAGAGACCAGCTATTCTTGGTCAGCTGCTCAGAATAGCTGTCTCAATCCACCTCAAAGGCCTCATGTATTTCTAAATAAGAATGCAGAAATGAATACCTTGTCCTGATCTGTGACTCTCTGTGGGCTGCCAGTGAGTCAGCTGAAAGAGAAGGTATGATACCATCAGACATAACATTCTGTAATTGAAGACAATAACAATAACATGCTAACCTGCAATCTCGTTGATTAATGATGTCCACAAAATACTGAAACACATACATCGATCATCTACGATATTACAACTACCACTTTGTTTCAACCCTCATAGTGCAAATGACCAAACATGTCCACTTTGTAGTTCTACAATCACAGACTTACTACATCTGTATTTTTATGTATGTTGTTAGTCTCAATTTACTTTCTGCTTTAGTCGTCAAGACCCCCATTGTTCCATCTATCCCTCATTTTGCCAAGGGTTTTATTCATTGTATTCACTCAGTGTCCAACTTATAAGATACTGTACTAATGTATGTAGATGTAAACCTAAAGACAAAATCTCAACCTCTAATCCTTCATCCATGTTCACGGAAGAGTTACCTGGATATTTTTGGTTCATAATTCACAGTCTGAAAATAACTACAACTCCAGCAGCACTGCTGTGTTTGAGCCACTTGTACCTATACCACTATGACAAGAATAAGCACCCACTTAAATAATATTGCTTTATGGTGGTCCTGACCAACAAAGACCAATGTAAAGGTAATAAAAAACAAATGGACTACAGCATATAATGTCAGAAATGAACATGAAACCTATTTAAAAAGTGGAACTGAAAAAACAAGGAGTACCGTAACATTCAGAGAAATCATTTTTTTCTACTAATAAATGGTATTCAGTAAAGAAGAGTGAGCCATATATTTTACTTAAACTCCCCCTCAGCAGTACTGGATCCACACTGGTACAAGGTCAGATGAGAGCAGACTTTGTACGTGACCTAGCACACACATAAATAGACGTGGGTACACAAAAATGGGCAATGTGTGTTTAGTTCAATTGGTAATTTTTGAACACACAAATTCAAATGCAGTTCTTGCAGTGTTGGACTAAGTGTTGGACTAACTAAAAAATATGCAAAATGACTTTAATCTATAAATGTGGATTAATTGTCTTTAATATTTAAGAGGATAATTTAAAAAATGTCTAATATACACAATTAATTACACAATAAAAGTGTAATCTGGTGAAATACACAGTGTAGAATCTGGCAGTGAGCTACATAGTGTTGCAATTTGAGAGAAATTTCTGTTAATTTGTCATCTTTTCTTTGCGTTGGAGTTATTGCAAAATACAGCTGCAAAGCTTAGAATTGTCTTAATAGCTGAAACTGCCACATGCTTCCACCCACACAAAGAAAGAAAGATCATCTTGGTGCTGCCAGCTTGAGCAGTTTGGCAGTGTGTGCCCCTAGCTCAGAGTCTTTGATCCCCTGCACATCCATTCAAAGTCTGCAGTTCTTTCTGAGTGCCTTCAGCCACAGCCTGTCTGCCAGCCTTGCAGACATCCCATTGAAAGACCTTGAAACACTGAGCAATACTTGTGCACTACTTTCCCATTTTAGTTCCCAGCAGGTGCACAAATCCTGTGCAGCTAAGCAAAATGCTACATGAAGAATTGAATCAAGGGTAGTGAATGACATCATCATCTCCCCACCTGGGAACAACAATGCGATAACTTTCTCCCATGAGGAGCCTGAATTATAGGAACATTGTGTGTATGCGCATGTGCAGCAAGGGGAGAGACCGAGATGTGTGCAAAATGTTAATTAGCAAAAGGGTCATAGCTGGGTCATTGCACTGAAGAGTCACTCCAGCCCTTCATAAGACATCACCCCACCATCACCAGACCACTGAGGAGGTACTTTCAGTGATTCATAGTCATTACCTGTAGATTTAAAATACTGACTAAACCTTTAGCATACAACGATATATTATAAAAAATGTTACATAAACATATTGCCCGGGAAATAAGACCTCTAATACACAGGGCAAAATTCCATGAGGCAGCAATCAAACAACAAATGTTTATTAAAGCAAATTAGCCTTAGGATATGTGCCACCAGACCAACTTCTCTAAATATACCTCAAGGGGCTTGCACACTTAGGGTATTTGTATTGAGCTTGTATTATGTTTATTTTAATAAAGCTGTCATTGCTTTATCAATAAAAATGGGTATCCGGGTTCGAATCCCGATCTGGGTGGAGTTTCTATGTTCTCCCCTTATCCTAGTGAATTTTCTCCAGGTTCTCCGGTTTCCTTCACAGTCCAAAAACATTGTTGCTCTGCCCAGCACCCAAAACGTTCCCCTCTGGGTGGACATAGGAAACGCCTCTTCAACCATAATAAAGGATTGAGCAGAAGATAATGGATGGATGGATGGATGGTTTCTCAGCATTAGATCAATCAGCAGCAGACAGAGGGCTTGAGTATTAGCTGGCTGCCCTGTGTGAATGAATGGATGTGTGTTTAGACCTGATGCTCTGATGCTGAGGTGGCATGAACCGCTTTGCAAAAAAAATCTAACTAGTCGTCATGCTGCAGGAGGTGGATGAGCCGTTTTGCTAATAGAAAACACTTGATGTATGGACCTAGGTGGGAAGGCTTCCCCAGGCTTTTCAGACCAGTCACAGCTGGATCTCAATTCAGCATCAGAAATCTGGCCACTTTACACGCCCCTTTTGTTTCATTTTATTTTAGCATCTCCATTTATCACTATGTGATATATTGATGCAGAGTGTTGCACATCCTATAGCATGTTTAATGGTAAGTGCCCTGTCATGAAAGAGTAGCAATAGTCATTTAATTTCCTTTTTGTTTGTTTTAAAACAGGTTTTTGATCATTTTAGTTTCTCGTCCTTGTGGTGTCATCCATCATAGGTTTGTGTCGTACTTTCCCCTGGAAACCTTCCACCCTCCACATAAGGTACAATAAAGGCAAAGAGTAGTTTACATATATATTTTAAAACACAGAGATGCAGAGCACCCTTGTATTAAACAACAATCTGCCTTATGGGTTAGACCTATGAGAATCTCTAATGCAAATCATATAATATAATAATATAATATAATATCATTTGTATGTATATGGCAACTTATTGTATTTCCCCTTTATTATAATCACCCTAATGCATTAATTATGGTATTTTAGTTACTATTATTATAGCCTAACAACCATATACACAGTAACAGGGGGCAAACAATAAAAAAAATCTCTGAAAGGTTCTGTTTCCTGAACAGAACTGATTGTTTAAACGTTGAAATAATTGCCTCGACCTTTTCTTCAGTACAGTAGGTGCTGCCATAAAGAGCCTCCCTAATTTCACGTAGCCTTATGGAATACCCAGAACCACAGCGTCTGTTCTAGTTAGGCAGAACTGACACACAGACATGAAGGAAGCAATGCACACATCCATTTGGCTCCAATTTCAGCCACTCAGCGCGCACGTCCCCGTGCACAAACACGCTTTTAGCATCATAATCTAAAGTCCAGTCGGTGTTGCAGAGTCTGGGCGTCCTGGGAGCGCATTTACGCTATTTTGGTCAGCATTCACATCTACGGCAGCGCGCCATGGCTTTCCACTGTGAGCTGCATGCGCCTTTAAAACGCACAACCTTTGAGATGGCAAACGCCAGCGACCGCGAGGTTATCCAAACACATCATCATCGTAAACGGCTTAAAAAGTGTTAGGCATTAACTAAGTGCTGTAAAATCAGTGCGCAAAAAAAGAGCTAAATAGGAGCCATTCGTTTGGATCTAAGACTCTGGAAACCCATTCAGTCGAGTGAGAGCTGAAACCCATGATGTCATAAATGTATGAATGGCAGAACGAGTTTGTCGGTGGACAAACTTTAGTGGTTTAGTCTGCCCCGCGTCTTTGTGTCTTACCGGTGTCTTGGCACAGTGCGCTGGCATTCTGGCAAGCAAGACGAACTGAAACATGGCAAGAATAACTTGGAGAATTGTACCCATTGTTGACGTTCTCGGTGAGGGGGGGAAACAAAAAGTCCAGAATAAGTAGATCAATTAGAGCAGAAGGAGCAGAAGGCGTGCGCTTTACTCAAGTCGATTCGAATTTCTTAAGTGCGCCGGACTCATTCCCTGAAATGTAGACCATAATAATGAGCAGTGCGCGTCTTCCAACAGCGTGACGCTCGTTCTCAGCCGTGCCATTGCTTCATGTGCGCCGAAACAATAACAGCCAACGTTAAGTTTCAAATCTGCGTCCATTCACTTTGCTCCAGCACACGGGACCTTTAACTAACGGACACGACACGCTGGCGTCCCCGCGCCTTGCTTTCAGTCCCGCGGATCTCCGACTTCCACGCAGCCGAGCCGGGGATCCAAATAAAGGTCCGGTCCGGTCACTTGGAGGTTGGATGCGCAGTTCCAATTCCACAGATGATAATTACCGGCTAACGCAAAGCCAACGGACTCCTCACAGACAGACAGACAGACAGCAGGCCACCAGGCGCTCCGTTCAGATCGACCGATTAAAGGAGATATTCCTGCTCGTCGGGATGACCGAAGCATTCGGAGAGATTCAATCCATCCGTTCGCGCAGAAAAGCCGATGTCCGCGCGTTTCCACGGATCTGCGTCGCTTCCCGTCGCGCACTCGAGTGGAATCGCGTCTGCCGCCACAACCCGGTGCAACTCGAGCTGATGACGTTCTCCCTCGGGGAACACAACACCCTGCTTTTTTATTATGCTGTAAAACGAGCGATACGGCGCGAAGTGGCACATCTACAGAGTGAGGACGGAAAGGCCTGCTGGCTGCACTGAAATCAGCGTTTGCCTCCTCTTTGCCCTTCAGGAGCAAAACTGGAAACGCGCGCCCTGCAACTCGCGCCTGTGCGTCACCGTCACGTCGCCAACTTTTTTTTCCCCAATCCGGTGCAGGTGTAATGCCCTCTCCCCACAGCGTGCGCTTCCCCACAACGGACTCCGACATTCTGCGTTCCGCTCCTTCGTCACCTTTAATGTTTGACTTCAGACAGGAAGCATAGAAGCGTGAATAAAGCCATGTTGGGATGTTGGGTGTTGGGATAAAGGCGCGTCTGCGCAAACCTCAGGTCCCTACTGTTCATCCATCCATCCATTATCTTCTGCTTTATCCTCTATTAGGGTCGGGGGGGGGGGGGGTTCCCCATGCCCATCCAGGGGAGAACGTCTCGGGCGCTGGGCAGATACACCCAGGACAGGGTGCCAATCCATCGCTGGGCACACACTCACTCACACAGACACACTCTAAATGGGGCGATTTGGAGAGTTCAATTGACCTGATCCATGTTTTTGGACTGTGGGAGGAAAGCGGAGAACCCGGAGGAAACCCACGTGGACACGGGAGAGAACATGGAAACTCCACCCAGATTGGGATTCGAACCGGGAATCCCTAGCGCTGAGAGGAGAACATGCTAAGCACTAAACCACTGTGCCGCCCAATGATCGAAAAGATGTTAAAATTAGCCAAATGCAGATTATTAATTCCCTCAATCATTCATTCATTCATTCATTCATTATCTCCCGCTTTATCCTCTATTAGGGTCGCGGTGGGGTTCCCCATGCCCTTCCAGGGGAGAACGTCTCGGGCGCTGGGCAGATACACCCAGGACAGGGCGCCAATCCATCGCTGGGCACACACTCACTCACACAGACACACTCTATATGGGGCGATTTGGAGAGTTCAATTGACCTGATCCATGTTTTTGGACTGTGGGAGGAAAGCGGAGAACCCGGAGGAAACCCACGTGGACACGGGAGAGAACATGGAAACTCCACCCAGATGGGGATTCGAACCGGGAATCCCTAGTGCTGAGAGGAGAACGTGCTAACCACTGAGCCACCGTGCCACTCCTTCAATCATTTTATCTGTAAATCTATTTGTCATATAGACTGCATTGCAATAAATATAACTTACACAGGGACTGTCTAAAACACTTAACATCAATCTAGAAAGACCAAAGTACTCTCTACTACTGTAATTTTGATCATGTACTCCAAAAATTAAGTAATCATTTTCATGTTAAGCCTTTTTCCTCCTATTTGAACCCATTATAAGGAATTGGCTTAACGTGGCTTAATGTATTAACCAAACCTTGCCCAAAGTCAATGAACCTATAACTTTTTATATTGAACACAAATACAATGCTTACATTAAAGCTTTAATCATTTCTATGTCATACTATGTCACACTGTAAACTGAAGTCTTTGGGTTACTGTTTTAATACATTAAGACACGTTAAGCCATTTTCACATCTTAATCATTAAAGTTCATTTCTGTATTTTCACAGCCCAAAACTTCACATGACCTCTACCAGTGTTTCTTGCATGTACACCCCCGACGTCAGAACTAAGTGTGTTTGGGTTATATGGAGCACAAGACACATGTGGGAATCATGGAATGCGGGCCGTTATCTCCGTCTTACAAATCGGAGAGTGGAAACTCTGCCATAATGGCCCGTTAAGACTTAAAGCAAGAAAAGTCAAGAAATTATATGATTAGGCTAAATGTTTCAGCGATGGATCATCCCTAATCGTTTTATGTCTTGTTTACGGGTGAGACATCTATGTCCAACAATCATATGCCCACGGGTATGTCTAACTCAAATTATTTTTTGAAAGCTTTTGACTCATTCTTAGAGACTTTATCTTTGAGATCAGTCAGAGAAAACATGCCACAGCTGCAGATGGGCCTTCATGCACCTTATCACACGATCACGTCTGAGTACAGTCAGGGCCGAGGACTTGCAGAGAGGAAAATGGCCAAACTGTCAGCAGCTACACAGGAACATCACACGAGGGACATGACAGAAGCAGATTCATAGAAGTAGGATTTCTAAAAACAGCACGACTAAATTTTTAAAAGGACAAAACTGATATGAAAAAGCATGAGTACTGCCGAGGTCGGATGTTAGACACTGTGGGGTATTCAAACATGCCACAAATTTCTAAGGACCATAGGCTCTGGGCCAAACGTAAGTTGATACCTTTCCAAATGTATTGACAATCTGGGATGTTAGTAAGTTGTTACAGTTACTGCAGCTTAAATTAATAATCCATTCTATAATATTGTGACAAAAGACTATTTCTTTGTTTAAACAGTATGCACTATTCTACTTCGTTGCCTACACACATGGTTTGTTGTGTAGGAGTTCTTGTGTGAACACTCACACACTCCAAATATTAGTCAAATGTAAATGACAACATTATAGACAACTGTATTTCAGATCAATTAGAAATAACGAACAGAATATATCACAAGTGACTAGACACGACTGTTCATTAAACGCCAGGAGCTGATTAAGGAACACAAATGTTAGATAAGCGGGACATTAATTCATTTAAGCAATTGGACAAAGATCCAGAGATTGCTGTTTTACAACTGTCTAAAATCTATCTACAAGACCTCAAGCAATTTAGCCTGAAAGAATGTGCAAACTGATAGAAACATATACTAAACACTTGCAGCTGTAACTCCAGTAACAGGATGTGCAACCTTCTGTTGGACCATTACGTTTGGGGGGTTGGGGTGTTAAAGTATAGGTATGTATCCATAATAATTATTTCAAATTGAACACAGAATAAAATATGTTTAAAGCACAATGCAAGCATGATGGCTGGTCATCCATGTTTCTGGAACAAGTGAACGTTTGTTCAAAATCTTTAGAATTAAATATATTTGAGCAACACAGGACCATAGAGAAAAAGATACACTGGAATAATCTGCGTTATAGCTACAGTGTCACTTTTTGCGACTTTCCTATCAGAATTCTGGTAACTTCATAGAAAATTTATTTTTCAAATGTTACCGACTCTAGAACTCATGATGGAATCCTGGATTGGATTTAAAGCAGAACATTTTGTCAGGTACAGTTAGAGAAGAACGTTTACAGAAATGTTAAACACTTTTAAGTCCACAATGCCTTAGAGAGACTTTTGCCATGGCCTTCACAGTCCCCCTCATCAAAAACTAGTGGCTAGACATCAGAAGTTCTTTTTGCAAGCACTACAAAAACATTTACAAGCTGTGATACTTGCCAAAGGGGGTGTTAACTACGTACTGAACATGCAGGGTGCCCATACATTTGCTTCAGCCTCATTTCCTTATTTTTGAAACTGTACAAAATGGTAATTAAAATGGAATATTATATAAAAAGGCAAATAAAATATAAAAAGAACCTGTTCTGAGAAATACACCCTAATGAACTTTATGGCTTTGAGGTTATTTTATACCTCAAAAAAGATCTGTTTTGACCATTGACACGGAAAAGTAACTGTACGTAACAAACCATTGATAAAACATGGATACCTGTCTGCTGTGGCATGACCAACGGCTGCTGATGCAAGAAATTCCAGAATTAAACTTTAGTTCCACTGTTCTGCAAGTCTGATCAGCAACTACATGAAACTATTGCTGCTTAGACGTTTTACTGGTTCACCTAGCTGCTCCCTGTCTGGACTGTGAATGATCAATTCATGTTCACTCTCATTCATGTATGAGTAATTAATTTAAGGTTCTAGAAAATTACACAGGATTAAACTATTGTAAAAAATGAAGAGATCTGTATGAATTGAGTCAGATATGAGTCAGTAACAAACCGTCGATGTGGAGGCTTGTGATCTGAATTGAGAATGATTCATTAAGAAATGATTAAAAAGCTCTGTCTAATTACTATTTAGTCACTGAATAAACTTGAAACACAAAGCACTTTAGGTCATGTAGTTTTATAGAAGTCCACCCAATGAAAATCAAAGCAACAGTCACACCACAGTCTGCTAAAAAGTGGTTCCTTCACATAGGTTAACACGCTTACTGTACTGTAAACCTGACGTTGGTTAAGCAAAATAATAAAATAAATACATCATTAAAAAGTTAAATTAAGTGCAACTAGCTTTGAAGAAAGCTTAAAAATACAACCACATGTAGAAAGGAACAAAGACACATTTACAACATTATAGATTAGTACAATCTTTATTATCCTTTTCAGGGAATTCAGATCAACCATGAAAACTGATTGCACCAAACACAACCTCTGATGTTTGCATAAAATAATCTACTGGCTTCACACCAAATCCTATATAGTCTTGAACAGCACCATATATATAATACTATAATGTATTTTATAATATATTATACATTCTACAAATCTCAGAAATCAAAACGATTGATATTTTCACGATTCAGCAGTAACAGTCATTTCTGCGGCTGGAACCATTTATCTCTGTACGTGAACAAGTTTCATCACTGAACAAGCACTGTTCCAAAACATTCCATAATTTGTCTTTAGTCAACTCCTGAACGATGTCCAAGCTATTTTTACAAGTAGCCAAATACCACCATCATGTATTCCCTCTAAAACACAGCTTCAAATCAGGGCTATCACATGCTTCCTCTGTGTCATGTACTGCCAGCCACCACATTTTTACACATCTTAATAAAACATCCCCAGACGTTAATAACACATTCCTCTTTCCAAATACATAACCGAACAAATGGTTAAGAGTCAATGTGATTAATTGTGAGAGAGTTTGCTACACAGCTCTAAAAGCCCAGGAGATTCTCAGGCTCCAGAAACTGAGGACTATGGGATCACCGTGATTCAAGCCAGAGATCTCAGGATGACAGCACCAACACTGCAGCCTTTGTGAAAAAATATTACAGTGAAAAAATACTTATAAAAAGTTCCGTCATTATTTTATTAGAACTACCCATACATTTAATATTATTCAATTAGAATTTTGAGTAGGTTAAGAGGCACATCAACTCTCCCCACCCAACACACATATAAATACTCACTCACTCACTCAAAAGCTGTGCCATGTTTTGACTTTGTCAGGAATGCAGTGTTTCCATAACACCGTGTCCAGGTGCAGTTAACACGCTGCCTAATAAACCTGGCCATGTTTCATACATATAGGTGTTTGACACTTTATGTCAAACACCTATAATGTCCTTTAAATATATTCATCCGGGTAAGAAATGACAAAACTGGACAATAGTTATTCAGTTCATGAAAGCGAAGGCCAGTGTCACTTTAACACACTTCAATGAAAAACTGACCAGTTTAAACATTCTGATTCATTCATTTTGCATCTCAAAATGCTTTCTACAAGGTATCATCAACAAGTCTCACGATCTGGTGACGTGACCGCTAAAGGTTCGATTTTTTAGAATTTGAAAATCACGGCATCTTTAAAACTGCACACTATTTCTGGAATTCTGTTCCATTTCTTCTAATGTTAGCACCAAACATTTATTTTTCTTTACTGTTTCTATTAATTTTATATCTCTCCAAAAACTCAGCATGTTTCTGCCTTAGGATCTCTTGTTGCTTTTTAAAGCCATTCACTCTGCAGAAGAATAGAAAAATAAAATGTGCTTTTTAAATAAGAATTTATTACAGTTCCATTAAGCAGAATATTTTCATGTATATCTCATACCTTGCTTTCTCTTTGGACTCATTGTAGATTTCAGTGATGAATTTGTCCTTTTTATCCATGAACTTGTTATGTACTTCTTCTAACTTCCTAAAAACAATAATAAAAGTATGGTGTTAGGTCCAAACTGATTTAATTATTTATTAAAATAAAATGTACAACGACTGTTTACTCATTTTCTTTTTATTTAATGCACCTGTTAGGTTTGTATGGTTAATACAAGAGAGCAAAAGTGTTTGAATAAAAAAATAGAAAAGAAAAAAAAACAGATAGACAGTGATGTTTCAGCAGTGAAGTTCTACCCAACCGCTGCCCCCCCCCCCCATTTTAGTTATGTTCCTGATGTTCTTTGTTTAAATTTTTTTTCACTTTTTTTTAAAAGTGAAAAGAACAAACAGTAATACATTAACTTTGTGATGCTCAGTGTCCAGGTGTGAAAACATTACAATGCTTATGAAGGATATAAACAAACAAATGACAGGAAATGACAGTTGGAATACATAACATTTATCATGGCTGTGGGACAACTACATGAACAAAACATTTATTATGAATCCAGCCGGTAACTACTGTTAACGTGAACCATGAACACACAGCTTTAGAATTTTTTTAATATAAAAATTAATTATTTATTATTAATTATTTATTTACTGACTTTTTTGTTTGAGTAATCAAATCCAGTTAAAAATGTTCTCCAACAGTTCAGAGAACTATAAAAAGGTTCCTCGGTTTGAACTCGCCTATTTAGATTTAGAGGAATGCTTACACACAGTGGCTAAAAGAAAGTACATGATATAATATTGTATTTTCATTTATAGTCACACAGTTAACAATATCAGATTATCTTGCCAACTTGGACATCAAACGCACCAGTATTTGTACTTCAATGCATGGCAACAGATAATTAATAAACCAACATTTGCCTTATAAACAAAAAGTGCTGGCCTGTTGTCATAAAGGTCATTATCGTGATACATGTAGTTATTCAACTGCCCTAATCTTTGTGTTATCAGATTATTCAAACATGTTTTTTTAATTCCATTAAGTCAGGAGTCCCCTCCATGTCATAGAAAAATCTACATACCCACCTGAAGCTTGCACTTTCTGTATTGTTTTCCTTCTGACCTTGTTGATAAGAAATCAACTCTGCTCTGTTAAGCAGGACTGTATTTGAGCATGTAATTAAGGTTATATAAATTCTGGCTAACTGCCAACGCTGTCCATCACTCAGAATTTACACTGCAATACCTAGAGGACTTTTTCCTTTAGATTAGAGAGTAAATGAAACTTTATTGCTCCATGAAAATTTTTGAAAAACAGGAAGCAGTTAACTGATGAGTGTAAGGCTTGTGTAAAGTTTCATTTTAAAAATTCATAAAATCAATGTGAAATGTCAAAAAAAAATAAATAATATAGAAGGCAAACGTGTGTGTTTGCAAAAACAGCAGAATTTGTTTTTAAAGTCAGAATTATAATTCTGTCTCTCAGGCTGACCAAGGATCAGATAATGTTTGACTGCTTATACAAACAAGAACACCCTGACACCATTTAAAGAGCTACATCTAATTAATGAGGTTACAGCCTTAGAACCAGGGTGTTTAAACATTTATGAACCACCAGGATTGAATTTAACCTACAAATAAATCAGTGATTCTGAACTGGTTAAATATTCCTCGATAATGTCATGACTTTCAGCATAGGTGTCAACCTGACATATAATTATAAAAAGGGAGGCAGGTGAGCTGAACATAATCCAAAAGATTGCATCAGTGAAAACAAAGCATGTGCTTTTGACACTAATGCAAATAAATAAAATCACAGATGATTTGTAGCTTTTGAAAGCAATTAGAAAGTTTTACTTTTATAATGGATTTAACATCTGAGCAGTCAAGAATAAAACATTCTGGTGTAATGGTGGCCTTTTTTTTTCTTGCTTGGTCAGGAAACTATTCCTTCCCTGTGACATTTGGGGAGGTGACTCGATCACAAACACAACTTTAAACCAGGGCAAATTTTATCATTTCACTGAACTTACACCCATCAAATATAAACACATTTACACTACTGTAAGCTGTAACCATAACTGTATTCTAATGAAAAGTATGGTTTATAAAAATCAAATTACAGTTTAAATTACTTTTCTATGACAGCATTCACACTACCTGAATCCAAAGTAATGAGCACCGATGCTGAGCAGCATGGCCATGATACAGTAGCCCACCAAATGCAAATTCTTCTTTTTTTTCTTGTGTAAATCTTCCTCTGAAAAATCCTGGGCGTTTCGAAACTGTTCCCAATAGTGTGTGTGATCAGATGGCTCGGCGGTACTTTTAGAGATAAATCATAAACAACAATTAAATTCTGAATGTTAAAACATGAAGGGTGCTGCTGTTTAAATAACAGAAATTATTTTATAGTATTTGAGGTTTACTTCTGACTATATGAAGAAGAGGAAGGTCTGAAGCCCTGGTCTGTACTAGAATGGTGCCTAAGGCGGAAGTCATACTCCTTCCTGGAGACCTCTTTACTCAGCACGCGGTAAGCTTCATTCAGCTTCACAAACTGATTATGGAGGCTTGGGTTTGACAGATCATTGTCAGGATGCAGCTACATAAAATGAATGAGTGGTTTTACAAGGATTACAAATCAACATGAACAAACACATGAAAACAGTCACATTCCTAACTCTATATGAGTTTACCTTGGAAAGATTTTGCATAATTAAATATTAACTCTAAATGCATATAATTATTCATGCACTTCATCTTTATTTTTTCCAGCTGTTTCCTTCTCACAGGTGTATATTCATGACACTAACAGCACCAACTCGTCTTCCACAGATAATGAAGCAAACACAAAAAATACAAACTAAAAAGTTTACTTGTAAAAACAAGTGGGAATAAAACGCAGGACTAGTCACCTTTTCTGCAGAAATTAAACAGACCCCTCTAGTGGTGAAGAGAACTGCGATAACAGTGACGTAACATAAATCACTAACCTTGGCTCAGAAAACAAAACAAAACATTTGTCTGTTTTACATACAGAGGTGCCTAAACTAAATGTTATGGTACTGATAAAAAAAAAATATATATATATATATATATATAAATATATATATATATATATATATATATATATATATATATATATATATATATATATATTATATATATATATATGTATATATATATATATATATATATATATATATATATATATATATATATATATATATATATATATATAGTACAGAAAACTAAATATTGCAGTAACCTATTACCTAAATATTCAAGCTGTCCCCTAGTTCTTACACAACATTATACATATTTTAAAATAATAAATTTCTAATGACCATATATGACGCTGATATGACAATGTTAAGAAAGCTACGGAAAAAAAAAGCTGAAATCTCAGTTCTTACAGTTAAATGTATCAACCTGAACAAATGTAAATTTTACAGTGTGAGATTTAGTTAACTGTATTTATTTCAAATGAAGTAAAAGACAAACCTTTTTGGACTTGGCAAAAAATGCATTCTTAATTTCTTCAAGTGACGCATTAGGTTTAACTCCAAGAAGATCATAATAACTCGTAGACGCCCTAACAAACAAAAAAAAAGTCTTGTACTTATACAAATGAATTGCAAAAATTTGTGAAAACAAACGCTGAACTGTAAGCTTCAACATAACAAACTTAACATAATCATATATTTTATTTTATTCATATTACAGACTTTATCTATGGACCATGCTGAATTACAGAAATTGCTGGGGTATTCAACATCTTTAATGTGAAAAAGAAACTGATGATGGGTTGTTTAAAACATACCTGTGTGCTGCAGAAATCATCAAGAGTCTGTGGGAGTACTTGTGGTACCACAGACAGTGGTGGCATATTCGGAACTGGGTTTCCAACTGCATGATGCTACAATTTTCCCCCCCAAAAAACTGTCAATTATCAGGAAAAAAATAGGTCCTACTATGAATCAGTGAAATCCAGTGATTTCTTTGTTAGCCTCATTGTCTAGATATGCATGTTGCATTATCATCAAGGTCTTCTCTCAGATAGTGTGACTTCATTCCACTAATGGAGAAGATAAAATGGTATAAAATGGTATCAACAGTCAAAATCCAAACTGCATATGCCGAAATGAATGTATTATGGACCTCACAAAATCATTAATCAGATAGACATGCTACTGACTGAGTAAAACCATAAAACTGTAGACAGGTCGAATGCAAAACACTGCTATATAAGTACAGTGTAGCAAACTGTAAGCAACGCCTGGTATTATTACATTGTGTTCTAAATCATTGAGTAAACTTACTGTAAAGTACAGAATGTGATGTGGGTTTAAACTATAAAGCGCTGATTGTTAGTTGAACTTTATATAAAGGCCTTTGAACAGCAAACGCTGAACGTGACAATCTGTTTTTAATAGATAGAAAACAGACACGTTAATAAATAAACGAAATTAATAGCACACATTTATTTAATATGACACTTTTCCCAAAACTGTCCCGACACCAAAGAGAAAGAGAAAGTTGGTTGTTTATTCGTATACTCGAAAACATCCCGAAAACGTCAAAAAAAGAAGCTCAAATAGCATGTTTTTTTTTTAAATAAACTCGCGCCACGCAGCTCGGCTATTGTTACGTGCTGCAACTAAATAATATAATAACATTATAACAATAAACATGCAGCGGTGTAATTACCGACAGACCGACGGTCAGGGTTCATACCGTGTTTCCGGTGTTACACCAAATTATGTGGCCATTGAACTGTAGGCCCTTAGAGGGCGCTGTTGCCATTCGGACCCGAAAATCACATACAGTACACGCACCATTTCATTACGCTCTCGTTTTTTCATTCATTCATTATCTCCCGCTTTATCCTCTATTAGGGTCGTGGTGGGGTTCCCCATGCCCATCCAGGGGAGAACGTCTCGGGCGCTGGGCAGATAGACCCAGGACAGGGCGCCAATCCATCGCTGGGCACACACTCACTCACACAGACACACTCTATATGGGGCAATTTTGAGAATTCAATTGACTTGATCCATGTTTTTGGACTGTGGGAGGAAACCGGAGAACCCGGAGGAAACCCACGCGGACACGGGGAGAACATGACAACTCCACCCAGATGGGGATTTGAACCGGGAATCCCTAGTGCTGAGAGGAGAACATGCCAACCACTAAACCACCGTGCCGCCCGCTCTCGTTTTCTTTCTGTTATTCTTAAAAACACTGCAAAATATTCAAAAGCAACCACTCATTCATTCATTATCTCCCGCTTTATCCAATAGTAGGGTCGCGGTGGGGTTCCCCATGCCCATCCAGGGGAGAACGCTTTGGGCGCTGGGCAGATACACCCAGGACAGGGCGCCAATCCATCGCTGGGCACACACTCACTCACACACACACACTCTATTTGGGGCAATTTTGAGAATTCAATTGACTTGATCCATGTTTTTGGACTGTGGGAGGAAACCGGAGAACCCGGAGGAAACCCACGCGGACACGGGGAGAACATGGAAACTCCACCCAGATGGGGATTCGAACCGGGAATCCCTAGCGCTGAGAGGAGAACATGCCAAACCACTAAGCCATCAAAAGCAACCAGGTTAATAAATAAAGAAAAATGTTTTGGTTTCATACTACTTATTTTTTATATAGATTAACAACAAATTAAGGTTTAGTAATTTTTAAGGCTTAGTGGTTAGCATGTTCGCCTCTCAGCACTAGTTTCCATGTTCTCCCCGTGTCCGCGTGGGTTTCCTCCGGGTTCTCCGGTTTCCTCCCACAGTCCAAAAACATGGATCAAGTCAATTGAATTCTCCAAATTGCCCCATATAGAGTGTGTCTGTGTGAGTGAGTGTGTGCCCAGCGATAGATTGGCGCCCTGTCCTGGGTCTATCTGCCCAGCGCCCGAAACGTTCTGCCCCTGGATGGGCATGGGGAACCCCACCGCGACCCTAATAGAGGATAAAGCGGAAGATAATGAATGAATGAATAAATAAGCATGAATAAAACTGGCTGTAAAAATTCTTTAATGCTCATCATAAGATTTCATTTAATATACTTAAAAATATAAACTCTAGATAACAAGAAGAGAACACACAATCTTACCACGAGGTAAACATGTAAATAAACTGTGTTGCCATATTTCTGGTTGCCCTGCAATTAAAAAAATCCAACATTTCTACCTCAATTACATGATTAATTACATTTAACACAAGTTGATTGACAGATTCTTCCGTTGTGTGTGAATAAAATTTATTCAGTCTTTTTCAGTAGCTTTCAAATGCCTCTTTGATTTCAATCTTTCGAAAATCAGCACAAGTCATGATTATTTTATTGTGTGTGGAGATAATGATCTAGGATATATGTTGCCCTCAAACGTTGCTCTTCTTGATTATTGAACTGAATTGCTTCTAGCAGATGAACGCCATTAAGCTGTATGAATTCTTCCACCGTCTGTACAAAGAAAAATGTGAAGGGTTAAATTGGCTTGTTAGACATAAAATAAGTGACGCATGTTTTTTTTTTTTTTTTTACAAATTACTACTGAGCATATTTATACAAATATATTACTTCAGCATACTTTTATGGGTAATGTAATTTTAAGTTTTTATAACTTTGAAAAGAAAAAATCAGCTGGTGTCATAGCTCTCCCTACCTTTGGGCTACCACAGATTAACAAGTGCAGTACTTCCAGACTGAGAAGAACCACGTCAGACTCTGCCATCTTCAGTGTGACACAGAGAGCAGGTAATATTCCTGTCTGAATCAATGCATCACAGAATCCTGATCCATTATGAGCAATATTACCCAGGACTCTCAGTACCTGTTTAAAAAAGGGGATCAGTTATCATTATGGGAAACATGTTTAATGTCGCGGCACGGTGGCTTAGTGGTTAGCACGTTCGCCTCTCAGCGCTAGGGATTCCCGGTTCGAATCCCCATCTGGGTGGAGTTTCCATGTTCTCCCCGTGTCTGCGTGGGTTTCCTCCGGGTTCTCCGGTTTCCTCCCACAGTCCAAAAACATGGATGAAGTCAATTGAATTCTCAAAATTGCCCCATATAGAGTGTGTCTGTGTGAGTGAGTGTGTGCCCAGCGATAGATTGGCGCCCTGTCCTAGTGTATCTGCCCAGCACCCGAGACGTTCTCCCCTGGATGGGCATGGGGAACCCCACCGCGACCCTAATAGAGGATAAAGCGGGAGATAATGAATGAATGAATGTTTAATGTCAAGTCATTGAAATGAAAAAAAAAACTATTTTGACTACTGTGCTGTGGTTTATTATATATGTATACGTATCAGTATACTACAGTACAATACTATTCATTAGAAAACACTTCTTTCATGCTCTTTCTGGATAAGATTTGACATCTAGTAATTGTTTTTTTTACCATAACATTGACTCCATTGGAAAAAGGCAAAAGTTGGATCAACGTGGGCACAATTTTGACGAAAAGTAACAACGAGCAAATTGTAGAGGAACCAGCTGCAAGCAAAAAAGAAAAATAAATACAATTAACTTTGATTCACAGGTTTTGGATTGTATGATTATAATCCCACACTTGATCAGACGATAAATGAAGTCATGCTTACAGTAACCATAGCAATATATGTGTTATTAATAAATACCTGTGAGATTGTTGAGGACCCATAAGCTCTCCCTGCTCAGAGCACAGTGGGTGGTTAGATAAGTCTGGCTAAACACACACAGAGCTGCCAAAAGACGGACATCCTTTTCACCCACTGGGCATCCAGCTGCCTCACACACCCTGCTGGCTAGCAGATTACCCAGACAACGCAGCAAGGGCCAGATGAGCTATGGGGTGCAGAATGTCCCTGAGCTTTTATACAATATTTATATTAATAAGTTATAAATAAATTAAAATCTCACCAGTTCAGAACCCTCTACTATATTTCCTTTAGCAATAGTCTCTGCTAGTGTGATCAGAAGGTTGCTGCACTGTGAGATGAGATCCACTGTGGAAATGGATGGTGTATCAGCATTACTGTTAAAACAAATACAGAAATTATATTCATGAATTTTTTCTTAACCTGCATAACCTCATCTCATACATCATTATCATACACAGTACAAAAAAACAAAAAACATAAACTGTTTCTTTTTTTCATAAACTTGCAAAACAAAAATATACCATACCTTGATACTATATAGTGTAAACTCCAGGCACATTCGATCGCAGCTCCCAGACCGAACTCAGGATTTGGTGATAAAAGGGAAATCATATGAGAGACCAAATCGGTGGCCATGATCATCCTAAAACAACAAAACAAAAAGATACAATAAATGATTAAAATGTTAGTTTAATAGTTAGTTTTTTTAATGTGATTTGTAACAAGAAAAATATGTAACGTACTGAATTACTTTCTCTGCCGAATCTTTATTTCGAAGCATCTGGGACACAGTAAAGCCCACTGCCTCTACCACTGCCAGCTTACATTTCTGATTCTGTGAACAAACAAAAAAGACAGTTGTTGAAATAAATAACTAGATTGGCACCCTCTCCTGGGTGTATCTGCCCAGCACTTAAAAACGTTCTCCCCTGGATAAGCATGGGAACCACCCCCCCCAACACTAATATACCATTAAGAGGAAGATAATGAATGAATAACGGGCGGCACGGTGGCTTAGTGGTTAGCATGTTCGCCTCTCAGCGCTAGGGATTCCCGGTTCGAATCCCCATCTGGGTGGAGTTTCCATGTTCTCCCCGTGTCCGCGTGGGTTTCCTCCGGGTTCTCCGGTTTCCTCCCACAGTCCAAAAACATGAATCAAGTCAATTGAATTCTCAAAATTGCCCCATATAGAGTGTGTCTGTGTGAGTGAGTGTGTGCCCAGCGATGGATTGGCGCCCTGTCCTGGGTCTATCTACCCAGCGCCCGAGACGTTCTCCCCTGGATGGGCATGGGGAACCCCACCGCGACCCTAATAGAGGATAAAGCGGGAGATAATGAATGAATGAATAATGAATGAATGATACAAAGTCACAAGTAGCCCACTGTTTACTCACAAATAAATGAAAACAAATATTATTAGGTAAAAATTTCAATTCCTATTTTACCTGAATGCAGTTCGCCAGAGCAGGAACTATGCCCTGTGCCAGCAGCTTCTCTCTCACTAAAACACTGTCAGGCCACATATTCCCTAATGTATACAGAGAAAGTTCCTGTGTGTGTCAGAAAGAAAAACAAAACAGAAAAGGACTGTTAGAGAACATGATCCTCAGTTGACATGAACATCATGGACTCAAAATCCCACATACTGACTGTGAGCTTGGTGCTCTGGCTGGACAGATATGTGAGGAGGTAAGGGGTTGCAGACAGGCAGAACTGTCCAACACCAAGATGAGGAGAGTGAGAAAGCTCATGAAGACTCCGCAAAGCTTCCAGCTGACAACGGGCGTTATTGCCACTCAAAAGCCCGACCAGCACATGTATACTGTTCGCAAGTCTGTACCGGACGGTAAAGAAAAGAACAAAATATCAATGAGGATGAATAAGCGAGGACGAGGGAAGTGATGTTTCAGAATCAATAAGAAATGATAAATATACATACTTCATAAAAATAAGGTGAGTTTGAGGGTCTTGCAATGCCCTTCTGAGCTTCACCAAATTAGCAACTTTCTGCTCCCCACCACACTGCACACTATGCAACATCTCCTGAACCTACACAGGTAACCACAAACAATCACACACACTCCATAGGGTCAACTTAGAGCAAACAATTCACCTTGAATCCATGTTTTTGGACTGTGAAAGGAAACTGGAGAACCCAGAGGAAACCCAAACTAAGTTAGAGTATCCAGTTTAGTTGATATTCCATTAAAAATTCTTTTTTATTAATCTTTAAATAAAATAAGAACCCACAAACTAATTATTCATTCATTCATTATCTCCCGCTTTATCCTCTATTAGGGTCGCGGTGGGGTTCCCCATGCCCATCCAGGGGAGAACGTCTCGGGCGCTGGGCAGATAGACCCAGGACAGGGCGCCAACCTATCGCTGGGCACACACTCACACACACAGACACACTCTATATGGGGCCATTTGGAGAACCCAATTGACTTGATCCATGTTTTTGGACTGTGGGAGGAAACCGGAGAACCCAGAGGAAACCCACGCAGACACGGGGAGAACATGGAAACTCCACCCAGATGGGGATTCAAACCGGGAATCCCTAGTGCTGAGAGGAGAACATGCTAAACCACTAAGCCACCCATTGTAATTCAGTTTTACCTTTTTCAAATTCGCGCCTCTTGAGTTTAAAATCCTCCAAATCCTGAAGGGATTTCGTGGCTTTGTGTCGCAGTTCTCTCAGCCGCCACATTATTATTGCTGTAAGATTAAGATTAAGATTAAGATTAAGATTAAGATTAAGATTAAGATTCCGATCTGCTCGTTTTTATTTAAACATCAGTTTAAAAACATGATGTGCTGATTGTCAAGCCGGAACCTCGCGCATATAGAGGTACGATGCTTAAAATTGCTGCAACAGGAAATAGTACGCTAGAAATCAATAAAAGTCCTCACCTTTTTTTTTTTTTTTTATTTTTTTTTTAACTTATTTTCTGCAGCTTCTACTTTATTCTGATACTTAAACTATACAAATAACGAAGTATTTATTGTGAACACCTTAAAAACAGTGTTATATTCCGATTTACACTCCTGATCCTGAAGTCTAAACACCAACACAAGCAAGTGTTGGTTAAAAGAGGTTAAAAAGGTTAGTACTTGTCTGCCCAATGTTTACAAACACTTATTTAACTGCCACTGTGCTTTTTACTGCTTTGTTCTTTTGTTTTTACTTCTCTTTGTTTTAGCCACAAATGCTGAAAATAATTCATTCATTATCTCCCGCTTTATCCTCTATTAGGGTCGCGGTGGGGTTCCCCATGCCCATCCAGGGGAGAACGTCTCGGGCGCTGGGCAGATACACCCAGGACAGGGCGCCAATCCATCGCTGGGCACACACTCACTCACACAGACACACTCTATATGGGGCAATTTGGAGAACTCAATTGACTTCATCCATGTTTTTGGACTGTGGAGGAAACCGGAGAACCCGGAGGAAACCCACGCAGACACGGGGAGAACATGGAAACTCCACCCAGATGGGGATTCGAACCGGGAATCCCTAGCGCTGAGAGGTGAACGTGCTAACCACTAAGCCACCGTGCCGCCCAATAATAATAATAATAATAATAATAATAATAATAATAATAATAATAATAAACTGATTTAATTGGTTAAATATAATATAAACGTTTTTTGTACATATACTCTTTATTTAATTATTTCAGCTCTATCATATAATATTATACAGGTATATTATCATTCATTAATATATACAGCACTATAACCAGCCGTATACTACAATTTGCATGTAGAAGGAACGTATTAGGCTTTTATCTTTGCATTTTCTTTATAATATTTTCTCTGCCTTTATCATGTGACAAAGCCTATTAATTTCCATCCATGGAGATATTTACAATAATCCTAAATTTGAATTGGCTGGAAATAGAGTATCAAATATCTAAGATATCGTTTTAAATCTGCTTACATCAAAAAGAGAAACAAGGGAGAATGTTTTCAGGTTGCGAGGTCTTTAATTCAGATTGTTTGCTTATATATAGGTGAAGAGGTTGGGTGAGATTAATGCCATGCTGTAAAGTTATTTACGGTTTTTATGGAAGCCAAACGTTTAATATAATATTAAGGAGACTGCGAGGTTTGAGGCGACACGGTGGCTTAGTGGTTAGCACGTTCGCCTCTCAGCGCTAGGGATTCCCGGTTCGAATGGTGTGGAGTTTCCATGTTCTCCTCGTGTCCATGTGGGTTTCCTCCGGGTTCTCCGGTTTCCTCCCACAGTCCAAAAACATGGATCAAGTCAATTGAGTTCTCCAAATTGCCCCATATAGAGTGTGTTTGTGTGAGTGTGTGCCCAGCGATAGGTTGGCGCCCTGTCCTGGGTGTGTGTGCCCGGCGCCCGAGACGTTCTCCCCTGGATGTGCATGGGGAACCCCACCGCGACCCTAATAGAGGATAAAGCGGGAGATAATGAATGAATGAATATATATAGGGCGGCATGGTGGCTTAGTGGTTAGTACGTTCGCCTCTCAGTACTTGGGATTCCCGGTTCGAATCCCCATCTGGGTGGAGTTTCCATGTTCTCCCCGTGTCCGCGTGGGTTTCCTCCGGGTTCTCCGGTTTCCTCCCACAGTCCAAAAACATGGATCAAGTCAAACGACCCTAATAGAGGATAAAGTGGAAGATAATGAATGAATGAATGAATGAGAGGTTTGATTTCATCCTGTAACAACGCCATGAAGGGTAAATACGATATTATTGGAATTATACCACCAGGGGGCGACATTGGTGCATTGGGAAATGTGCGAGTAGTTGTTAAAATTATTTACCATATTATGAACACTTATTGACTATTACAGCGTGCATTAAAAAGTAGGTTTATTTCATACATTTGGTAAAACTGTTTCAAAATTGTTTAAGGTGAATGGGAATGGCATGCACGCGCCGCAGAGCTGCACTGACGGTACAGACGGCTGTTTGAGCGGATGCTGTGTCACGGGGCAGGACGTGATGCCCAGCGTCTGTTCAACTTTACCTTTAACCCTCTAACCTCTGAAATGCCCCTCCCCGAACCTCAGTAAACAGCCCAGCCTTCGGACCAAATCTGAGAGTAGAGGAAAGAGGGAAAACAGGGAGAGATCTTCTGAGAAGCAGCCGACAGCAGTAACTCCGGGACTTGATTTGAGGTTTCCTAGCGACGGCGCAGCAGCATCACACATGTGGACCACACAGCAGAACATCCCCGAGCAACCGACAACCATCCGCTGAAAGATGAAATGTTTCTCCCGTTATCTGCCTTACATCTTCCGCCCTCCGAGCACCATCCTCTCCTCCACCTGCCACGCTGAAGGTAGGATGGAGCTGAGCTTCTCTATCTGAGTGTTTGTTCCATCGGTTCCTCCTCTGATCGTGTGTTTTCTAGTTTGCTGAGAAAAAAGTTAAATAAACTCTCCACAGTCCCTGATAATGCAGCAGAAATACCTGATTGATTTTGTCTTCATTATGGAATGAAACTATACTTTTTATTTTGCTTTAAGGTTAATACATCCACAAGATGCTGTTTACTATATTACTACTTATAACTTTTAATACAAAAATATAGAACATACTAAATAAGCCTTCTTGAGACCTGTTAAAATTAAATTCTGGTACAAAACTTTTTAAAAAGGTTGTTTATATATATATATATATATATATAAATGTTAATTGTTATATATAATGTTTGTGGATCAAGTCAATTGAATTCTCCAAAAATTGCCCCATATATAGAGTGTGTCTGTGTGAGTGAGTGTGTGCCCAGCGATGGATTGGCGCCCTGTCCTGGGTCTATCTGCCCAGCGCCCGAAACGTTCTCCCCTGGATGGGCATGGGGAACCCCACCGCAACCCTAAAAGAGGATAAAGCGGGAGATAATGGATGAATGAATATATATGGGCGGCACGGTGGCTTAGTGGTTAGCACGTTCGCCTTTCAGCACTAGGGATTCCCGGTTCGAATCCCCATCTGGGTGGAATTTCCATGTTCTCCCCGTGTCCGTGTGGGTTTCCTCCGGGTTCTCCGGTTTCCTCCCACAGTTCAAAAACATGGATCAAGTCAATTGAGTTCTCCAAATTGCCCCATATAGAGTGTGTTTGTGTGGATTGGCGCCCTGTCCTGGGTGTATCTACCCAGCGCCCGAGACGTTCTCCCCTGGATGGGCATGAGGAACCCCACCGCGACCCTTATAGAGGATAAAGCAGAAGATAATGAATGAATGAATATATATATATATATATATATATATATATATATATATATATATATATATATATATATATATATATATATATAATGCTGGACATCAGTTTTTGTTTGTTTGCTTTTTTTTCTGGCTGATGGATGTTGGGTTTTGAAAGCTTCGTTTGGTAATGCAGTGCTTTTATGCTCAGACCTCACACATTTAGATCCGGAGTGAATTTCACCAGACAATTTCTTTACTACTTGTAATGGTTTGCCAGAAAGAGCCAGATCTCCCATGGTGTGTGGTCAGGACTTTTTAACCCTTAATAGCAGCTGTGAAAGGAAGCTGAAAAAAATAGAAGGCAGTGTATGAGGCCACAGCCAATCAGAAATGCTCATTAGACCAGCCCCAGTGTTCTTCATTGTGTATATACCCCTTCTGATTCTGTCAAGAAAAGCTTTTTTTAACATAGTTCTATTGGCAGAGTGGCAGGAAGTCTTTAGAATTCATCCGAATCGTGTCTCAAGTACCAAAAGGTCCATATTTCTAACATGAGACATCCAAGTTTTTGGTAAAGGTTCATTATCATAATGCTGCCTGAATTATAAGTCTGAATTATAATCTAAAATAATTTTGTTGTAAATTAATGTGTATGATTATAAATTTGTATAAATCAGTGAAATCAAATTTTTATAATTAACTTTTATTTTTATAAAATCTGTTTTTTTAAATAGTTGTAGTCTGGTCCTTATATTCTAGTACAATGAACTGAGATGTGTTTTGATCCACCGACCTGTTGACTTTAATTCAACTTGAATGTAATGTCTTCTAAATAGCATCCTGAAATCGAATAGACTATTGATGTGTTTGTATACCTGAAGCTTTTCTCACAGTAGTGGAGTGAATCAGTAAGTCATTTCATTAAAACCAATGAAAACCAAGAAAACTGGATGTGCTGCATTGAACCTCAGGATTTTTATAATATACAAAGTAAAATATGTAATATCATAAATAACAAAAACAGAACATGGCTACCCTCTAAATTGTTGAAAGTCTCCAACGTGCTTTTGATAATCCATGTTCTAACATGTTTGTTATTTTGAATGTAACACACAGCATTCATTGTGCTACTATGAGTTCTGTAGCTATCATTTGATTCTAAACTTGCCTCTGGCTTTTTCTTCAAGTCATGTGCTTAAACAGATGACTTTTAAGAAAATAAACACTTGATTGCACACACTGTGGGTTGCTCTGTTTAGATGATTAGATAAACCCATCTACACAGAAAACTGTATATATACATATGTATATATTAGTTTCTTGTGGTAACATTTGGATGGCTTATGTTTGATGAATGCAAACTTATAAATGTTCAGTAGTTTAATTATGAATCTAATTTTGTAATTTTCTTAATTACGGTTATCCTTTAAACATATAGAAAATGCCTATAATCTATATTTGAACTTTACATTTGAATTAAGATGATGTAGCAGTTTGGCAGTGGCAGTAATTGAAATAGTAAAAAAAAAAAGAGATATTAATTAAGTTAAAAAAAGAGATATTAAAAAAGATATTAAGTAAGACATAGCTCACTGTATAGCACAACAGGCATTCGAGAAAACAATAGTGTGATTTTGTGTATGGTGAGGGGGTGGGTGGCTTGTTTATGACTAAAGCTTTAATGTTGCAGTACTCCTCACCGGCTGTAAAGATTTGGTTCAAGATCTGCTGCCTTTATAGCGACAACCATAACTAGAATGATAAAGTAGCATTACAACTCCTACTACTTTAGCTTTTGCTACTAATAATAGCACCAGAATATAAATGTAAATGAAAATTAAAAGTATGTTTAATTTGTGTAAAATGTTTTATCAAAATTTTGTATTGGATTATATGCAAACCTTCTGATGTCGAAAGAAATTATGTTAAATAAAAGCTAATAAAAATGATTACAGGTGTTTATTCAAAATAACTGCTGAGCATTTTGGCTATAATCGTGCAGGGATGAGCAATTCATTAAAATGAAAGGGCTGAAAAGCAAACTTGCGAGAGGCTGCTGAGAATGCAGAACTGGGTGGTGAGAATGATGATGGTAGTGACTGTTATGGATAGTCAGCTGTCTGTTTTGAAGGAATTAGGAAGAACTGAATGTTGTCCTTTTCCTTTTGACTGGCTAATGAAGTGCACTTTTGGCTTTGCTCACGGAAAGGAAATGAATTGTGAGGGGAATAGGGTGGGGGGGGGGGGCCGCTGACCTAAATTGATATGCTACGGCTGTAACCTGGACAAATACAGCACAACAGTGTGGACTGACAGAACAGCTAATGCTTCATGGTATAACCCAGCACCCACCAAAGGCTTTAGAAATCGGGGCTGTTTTCTGGAAGATATTTATGAAATGACCTCAGGTCTTAAATTGATTAGTGTGTGACTCTGCATTCCCTTGGGTGGAATTGCAGACAGTAATTTAGGGTGGATGCTGTTCTTGATAATGGCCTGTGTGGTTGTTAAGGTGTTTATCCAGCCACGTTACATTTCTTCAGAATTGTTTGGGGAATTTTACTGGGAATATATCATCAAATCCGGCCTGAAGGCTGTTGGAACATTAAAGGCTTTCAGTCGAGCAATGTGATTTCAGTGAGCTGGCCATTAAGTGCTCAGGGGCACTGTTATTTAGGTTTATGGTTTAGATGCTTACATGCCATGGGGCGCATTATGGAAGTAGCTGTCTAATGACACTGATTTATCAGTGGTTTTTTTTGCCCCCAGATTTGGCATATATTCTTAATAATTACAAAATGTTTTACACAGACTGCCAATTCCTCCATATGGAAAACGAAACTCACACAACTGTCACAGATTATATGATCTTTTAAACATGCCTTTTCATACACTCACATTTTGTTATTGCTGTGTTCGATGTCTTTTTTATGCAAGGCCAGAAAAATTTAACATGTGCAATCCATTTCAAGTTTCAAGTTTATTTGTCATTTGTGCAACATGTTGGGACATGTGCACATAGAAATTCTTGTGGCGAGACATCGGGATATACACTCTACATAGAAGATAATTCATAATTCATCCAGCTTATTACATGCAACAAATAATTGCCATGGTTGTGTTCCAGTAGATCAGCAATTATTCATAACCTTGTGGTTGAGCCTCTAAAGAATCAAGTTTTGAACATTGGCAGCTGCTAATGTGGTTACTGTGGGTGGCACACGTGTATTTTCACATAAGCCAACACATAATGATTGCATTTGTACTTTGAATTATCTATTGCTAATATCAAGTCATTATTTTCTATTCTCTACTAGGGTCGCGGGCTTGTTTCCCATGCCAATCAAGGGGAGAACGTTTCAGGCGATACGAAAACCATTTAAACCGTTCAATTTACCTTAAATCCACGGTGGCTTAGTGGTTAGCACGTTCGCCTCTCAGCACTAGGGATTCCCGGTTTGAATCCCCATCTGGGTGGAGTTTCCATGTTCTCCCCTTGTCTGCGTGGGTTTCCTCCGGGTTCTCCGGTTTCCTCCCACAGTCCAAAAACATGAATCAAGTCAATTGAGTTCTCCAAATTGCCCCATATGTGTGTTTGAGTGAGTGAGTGTGTGCCCAGCGATGGATTGGCGCCCTGTCCTGGGTCTATCTGCCCAGCGCCCGAAACGTTCTCCCCTGGATGGGCATGGGGAACCCCACCGCGACCCTAATAGAGGATAAAGCGGGTGATAATGAATGAATGAATTTACCTTAAATCCTTGTTTTTGGACTGTGGGAGAAAACCGGAGAACCCGGAGGAAACCCACGGATACTGGGAGAACATAAAAAACCAAGATTGTGAAACGAACCGGGAATCCCTAGCACTGAGAGGCAAATGTGTCCAGTTTAAAAACATTCATTCATTCATTCATTCATTATCTTCCGCTTTATCCTCTATTAGGGTCGGGGTGGGTTCCCCATGCCCATCCAGGGGAGAACGTCTCGGGTGCCAGGCAGACACACCCAGGACAGGGCGCCAACCTATCGCTGGGCACACACACACACACTCTATATGGGGCAATTTTGGAGAACTCGATTGACTTGATCCATGTTTTTTGACTGTGGGAGGAAACCGGAGAACCCGGAGGAAACCCACGCGGACACGGGGAGAACATGGAAACTCCACCCAGATGGGGATTCGAACCGGGAATCCCTAGCGCTGAGAGGAGAACATGCTAAACCACTAAGCCACCGTGCCGCAGTTTAAAAACAGAAGATGCATAAACATTCAGTTGTAGTTCTTTTGCCTCTTTATATTGGATGACTGGTTATTTTTATGATGTTTTAAAATAAAGAAAGTACAATGGCAACTGCTGATACTTTAGACCATGGCTGGGCTAATTTCTTTTTCCAAAGTGTTAGAACTGTTTCATAAGAACAGAAACTCATAACATGTCAGGTGATTAAAGACTCTGCAGGAAAAAGAATTCTAAGCACGGATGCTGCCAGGTCAAGCTATATTTATGCCAGGCTAAATGCTTAGGTTTGAGAGGCTCAACAACCCTAGCTTTGCAGTCTGCAGAGATAAGGAGCTCTATTGTCTCTGTTCTATGCAGACAGGAAACACTAAGCTGGAAATGGAGGCTGGTTTAGAAAAAGCTCAGCTGGAGAGTCGACTATAGGAAACAACAGCGCACGGCAAATGAATCAGCAAAGATAAAATGAACACCGTTTCCTCATCCCGTCACTTCTTGTTTTTGTATAACACTTTTCTTCAAACCTATTTTTTTGCATCCACCCCATTTTGTGCATGTTATTTATATGGGAGGTCATAAATTGAGTAACAGATTAAAAGTTGCACTTTATTGCATGAGTGTAATGAGTATTAAATATGTTTCATTTCTATAGTAAGCAGACAAATGTTTTTACCCGTATTTCAATATCACCCATGTACCAGCTAATAGTATTCAGCACCATGGACAAGATAAATGTAAGTCAGCCCTCTGCAGAACATCATAAAGTCCTTTGGTAATAAAACTAAATAGGAAACCCGACTGTGGTCACTGTTGGTATAATGGAATCTATCATCTGTTGTTGCAGCTAATGGTTCACTATATGAACAAAGTGTTTTAACCCACCGCTTAAAAATCAATTTCATGTGTTTCATTCAGTCCCATAGCCAGAGCCATATGCAACCAAACTATGTTAAACAGTTGTAACAGTTGTAACAGAGTCTGTTTCTGTTTCAGCATGGCTTTACCCCACTGTAATGTCCATAAAACATTATTTATCTGAGTTTGACCTCAAAATTAAGAAAAATAAAAAAAAGCCTTAAAAAAATGCAGAACATCATGCAGACATTCATTTATTCATTCATTCATTCATTCATTCATTCATTATCTCCCGCTTTATCCTCTATTAGGGTCGCGGTGGGGTTCCCCATGCCCATCCAGGGGAGAACGTCTCGGGCGCTGGGCAGATAGACCCAGGACAGGGCGCCAATCCATCGCTGGGCACACACTCACTCACACAGACACACTCTATACGGGGCAATTGGAGAACTCAATTGACTTAATCTATGTTTTTGGACTGTGGGAGGAAACCGGAGAACCCAGAGGAAACCCACGCAGACACGGGGAGAACATGGAAACTCCACCCAGATGGGGATTCGAACCGGGAATCCCTAGCGCTGAGGGGCGAACGTGCTAACCACTAAGCCACCGTGCCGCCCATGCAGACATTCCATCTATCAAATATCAATTAAACAGCTTTATATCTAAAGTTTTAGTGTGTTGTATGGCTTTATTTTTTTACGATTTCTTGCAACTGTTGCAGTCAAACCAACCATAAATATTTATTTGACAAGTGATGCATGTAGGGCAGTGGTTGGATAATTCTTAATAAGCTCTGGGTAATTCTAGACCCCTCTGTTTCACTTTGGGGTCCTTTATCCCCCTGTCAGGGTTTGTTTTGCAATAATGACCTAGTAGCTATGGACCAATACTGGGCATTTGCCTTTGTTTACGTGTTAAATGTGCATTGTGTTCTCAGAAGCAGCAGGGGCTTGGAGGGTTTCATCGATTTGGTCCTGTAATTCCCTGCAGCTTTGATTAATAGCACATCCCAACTAATAGCAGCCCAGTGTCAAGCCAGGCTGCTCCATACTGCTGTTTATGCAACTCTGTGGAGGAGAGGAGAAACAAGGGAGTCATGATGGGCCTGGATGTAATGTAACAAAACAGGTTAAATGTGTGTGTGTGTGTGTGTGTGTGTGTGTGTGTGTGTGTGTGTGCGTGTTTGTTTACAAGACTTAAGAAGAAGCATGACTGGCATGTTATTTGGAGAATTGCTGACTCAGTGGGCAGGTCTTGAGTGCTGGGAGCTACTATTTTCATCTCCCCGAGGACCCAGCCCAAGGACATTGCTTAATTAATATAGTTTTAGTGTGTTCTTTGCAGTTTATGTGTGTGTGTGTGTGTGTGTTCTGTAAAATTTGTTTACCAATGTCCTGTTCACACCCTTTCTGTCATTTCACACGAACCTCAGCATATGACAATTTGTCTGTGTTCTCCCTCACTCTGAAGTTTTATTTATATATGAAATGGGATCAAAACATTACTGAAGGTTTAATGCAATTATAGGGCTCTATCGCCATCTATAGGTTAAATCAGTCGTTGTTATTCATAGCTTGTTCATTCTGTTCACACCAGCAGATGGTAGTGTTATGTAAACTCTAGAGGCAGGTAAGGCTGTGAATAAATAATTCACATCAAATCCAGGAATAAAGCTTTTAGAGTAAGCAGGTTTTTTATAGCTCACACTGACTGTGACTATGGAGGCTTTGGATAGACTTATTGTCATTAATTTATTAATTTACCTACTTCTTTTAATTTTTCATTTAATCATTCAATCATTATCTTCCGCTTTATCCTATATTAGGGTCGCGGTGGGGTTCCCCACGCCCATCCAGGGGAGAACGTCTCGGGCGCCGGGCAGATACACCCAGGACAGGGCGCCAACCTATCGCTGGGCACACACTTACTCACACAAACTCACTCTATATGGGGCAATTTGGAGAACTCAACTGATTTCATGTTTTTGGACTGTGGGAGGAAACCGGAGAACCCGGAGGAAACCCATGTGGACATGGGGAGAACATGGAAACTCCACCCAGATGGGGATTCGAACCGGGAATCCCTAGCACTGAGAGGCGAACGTGCTAACCACTAAGCCACCGTGCCGCCCTTCTTTTAATTTACCTACTTTAACTTCTACAATCCTAACTATAACTTTGAACATTTAACTATTGATGTGAAATTTACAATATATGTGTGAAAACATGTTTCACACTTACACAGACAATCTTACAAACGCACTTTCCTCACTTTAGTCAGATCACAGACAGCTGGATGATGACTACCATATGGTACTGGCCATCCATGCTGTCACTCATGCTCACTGTAGCGTGGAGTTCCTGTTCACACCCCAATACTGCTTTCCTCACACTCCACACCACATATGTTCATTTTAGAAAGAGGGGTTCTTAAAGCAGGACTGCCTTTGTTTCAATGTGATCCCATTATTATATGTGTGTAATACTCATTTGAGGTGTAAGATGTAATTTATTAGAATAGAATAGAATAGAATTCAACTTTATTGTCATTGCTCATTATAAACAACGAAATGCAGTTTGCATCCATCCAGAAGTGCTTTAGCAGATATATAAATATATACATTACAAAGTGGTAAAGTGGAATATACAGATATGACTGTACAGATTATAAACAGATTATAAATATGAAATATACAGCTATGAGCATGTACAGACTTTGAGCAGATAAATAAGAAATATACAGCTATGAACATGTACAGACTGCGACATTAGACATGATGAACCCAGCTGTTGTTATAGTTTCAAAGATTTGAATGAAAAAAAGCAGTCCGCGTCGTCCAGCCTTCTACTTTTAGTGCTGTATATAAAAATAACAACAGGTTAAACACATTATAAAATCTGGAATTTGCTAAATTACCATTACAAACAGCTATGCATATGACATGTATTAGGTTAATTGACAGCTGCGGAGCGGGTTAGTTAATCAGTCGTTGGAAAGATTTCAAGGAATCACAAGAACAAAAAAGATCAAAAGTATATTATTTAAAGATAAATGAATAAGTAGTTTGAATTTATGTTTTAAACATCAAATGGTTTCGGTAAAGAGGTATTATTAAAGACTTATTTGCAGATTAAACTTAATGTATAGTTGCAGTTATAGTCATATTTGTTTAAAAAGACAGAAATTGGACAAGAAGTGAAAATATTAAGCATATTTTAATTTCTAACATTTATATTATGCGTTCAAATATAATTCCACTGAATGGAAACCAAAAAAACCCTATTAAATATACCTTACAATGCTGTGGTAGAGCAACAATTCATCATATAAAATGAGCATACAGAAAGTCCTTCCATGGAAAAGCTCTCCTGACACCTTTTACATACATGAACTGACAGCCGCTTATGATTGACTAATGCCATTGTGATTCATTAGAGGCGAACATAACAATATTTGCTTTTTGTCTGGGAGTCATTTGACTGGTTTATGATTCCAAAGAAATGTATTTAATTTTATTATTTTAGTTTAATGAGTTGATTGTTCTGTTACGCCTTTATTTCCTATAATTATAAATAAATTATACTTTTTCTTGGGTCTTTCTTGTTGTACTATTATTTTTTTATTTACCACTATAAATGATTCATTTGATTTGCCTCAGCTACACTACAAGCTCAAATCCCATGCTAGTTTTCTCAGTCAGGTCAATACACATTCATTGGCTTTAGCAATATAACCGTCACCACAATATATCTTCCACCAAATACGGCTTCTGATAGCGTCCTAGCAGTCTGCATATCTAACACACCCCCTGGCTTTGGGGGTGGGGGTTAGGGCTGGTTTATGGCATGAGATGAGAAGGGAGGGAGAAGAGGCCAAAGTGAATAATTTGATAGGACAGAAAGAGAAAGCCACTGAGAGAGAGAGAACTGGTGGCCAGACTATGGTCATCTGTCGACAGCTTGGTGTCCCTATAGGTATGGCTACATAAACCATCCTCCCTTACTGTGACCACCGATGGCAGCTGCTCTGTCAAATGAGATTTTCCTCGAAGATTACAGAGTACATTGAGCAGTCAAGGCAGCTCGACTGACATGCATTTGTAGAACAGCATAGCTAGTGCTTTTAAAAGCCTACTTTAACATAGTTATGTAACATTGATCTCTGTAAATTTACTCCTTAATTATTGATATCGAACCTTTAAATAGATATTACCTCATGGTATTTTAGCCACTCCATGTTTGCAGAGACTAAAGTCGTGCATTATGAAAGTCACAACGGAAGATGGCAATGTCTGTAATTACAGATAACTGCCATATGCACAATATCTGTTCAAAATGAAACCATGAACTATGCCAGTAAAAAGTGAAATGATGCTGTGGGAGGAACACACTGTGGGTGATAATGTCTCCCCTGATTCAACGTGTGTGGAATCTGTTTGATAACCCAATTATCAAATGTAGTGTAATGTATTATCATTAACATTTTGATGCTGAGAAGCTCAATGGGGCTTTTCTGCACGCTAAAATGAAAAGCGTCATTATCTCTAAACATTAAACTGTCTAGAACATTCTGAGTGATTGCACAGAGCTGTAAAGTAAATTGCAACCTGGCAACATGAATAAACATTATTAAGCTATAAATTATGTATATGTACCTCTGTCTAGAACAGGTTGTATATGGCACATTAAAACCAGATTTTGAGTAATGTCATCATTGCGACGCATGTGAGTGTCTACACAATGATCGGCAATTTAATAAGCGGATAAAGTCACAGTTAACATTTCTTTTTTTAAGAAGTGTATCAGAGCTGCTTTTTGTGGGTGCATTAAGACAAATATGAGAAAAAACTATGACGTTCATGAGTTTTAATGATCCAATTACACGGACAGCTTCTGCACTGCATAGTAATGTTGCAGCACCAGCAGTTTCCTAGCAACCAGTGTGATGGTAAAGTACTTCTCCCAGAGCAATACCATGTCTGATACACTCGAAGCTGAGGGGGCTGTTGCTGTAAAACAGTCAATGGAAATGAAGTGCATTCTCAGTAAAAAAAAAAAAAAAAAAAAAAAAACTGTCATATATTGATTTGTAAAAATGGGATATTTTGCATCTGTGTTTTAGGCTCCATATACACTAATAAATAATGTCTTATAGCAGTTAACACTTTATTCACACATATAGTTACATATATGCTATCAATTATATGTAGCTGTAGCAATAATAATATGCCACTGATGATTGCTTTTATGTACTTGATTATCTGTATTGAACTGGAATTTATTTCATTTTTATTTATTTATTTCACATCGCATGTCCTGAAATGCACCGTGAAATTTGATGTATTTTTATTTTCTTTCTTATTATTATTATTATTAGTAGTAGTAGTAGTAGTAGTAGTAGTAGTGGTAGTGGTAGTATCAGTATTAGTATTAGTATTATTAAGCATTTAATCAAAACATTTTACAAGTACTTCTGTGTACTACACATTGCAAACAGAGTAGCTGTTTAATAAAAATGTTACATCATGGTGTTGTATTCCATATGTTTTCATGTTAGAAATGTGGGTCAAACTGATAAAGTACTTTGGTTATGGTTTGCAGTCTTTGCAGTGATGCCCTGCAGATGGTCTGCCATGCAAATCCTATTACCATAAATGCTTTAAGTCTAGGAGTCTGTGTCAAACATGCAGACACCTCCTGTCTGTCAGCCATTCAAATGCGTATTTTAATTTTGAGCACTGGTTTAATATAAAATGTTGATTTAAGCCCATTTATTTATATTTGAACTTCTGCCAAAAATGACCTAAAATCATAGATGATTCTATTATGTTACGCTTAATCCTGTACTAGTGTCTGTTTCCTATTCCCATCCAGGGGAGAATGTTTTGGGTGCTGGGCAGATACACCAGGATTGCTGGGCACACACTCACTCATAATTTAGAGCAGCCAAATCACCTTAAATCCATGTTTTTGGACTGTGGACATGGGGAGAACATGGGAAGTCCACCAGATAGGGATTTGAACCTGGATCCCCAGTGATGAAAGGTGAACATGCTAACTACTAAGCCATCCTCTTGTTTAGAATATTTTGGTATAATTTAGAATTTATCAGTGATGGCTAGCTGTCCTGAATTAAATTTTAAAAATCAGGCCTAAAACAAGATACTAACACCTTAATGTTTCACAGTTTGAATCAAAGTGAAGTTATTATAAATGTTTAACCAAATAATATTAGTAGTGTATTCCTATTTGGCAAAACATCATGCAAAGCAAAGTTGATGGTGAACTATACTGTAACACAATAGCCATTGTCAATCAGTGTCCAATTCTACTTATTTCAGGCCTCTAAAGGTCAAACTTTGACGCAAAATTCATAGTGGCATAATTAGTTTTTGTTTTGCTGCCTCGATGAACACGGTTGCATAGGTCAAAGTGCATGACCAGGGGAATTAGAAAACATCTATCAGACAAACTGTCTCAAAGATATAACCAAATCATCTATCAATTATTTAATTTTTATATAACATTTTCTCATTTAAAACTCAAATGTTTTTTGACTACGGAACAACCTAGTCTATGTCATGTAATTAGGAAATGTATGTAATTAAGGATAAATTCTGACCTTTTATAAAGACTACTTAAAGGTATATAGAGGGTGTAGGAGGCTGATGTGGGTTGTAATTAAAGACGCTAACATGCATGGATGACTATGGCACGTTTGCATTTGTATTTAAAATCATAGTTTCCAATCTCTTTGTTCTTTCCTTTTTGTCTTTATTCCAGCCCTCCATTAATTATTTCTTTTTGGAAGATGCAGAGAGGTTTTTTATCACTATCAACCTTCTCCCTATTATAATAAACAATAATTTAATTTTGTTACTTGGCTCGGAAAATGATTAGCACTAGGAGACTCAGGATGGCTGAAAAGTTCGGTAAATTACAAATAAGAACTGTTGACTTTTATGGACCATCAAATATTTCCTTAACCATTTTAACAGTTTATACTTTATTAGTCTTACCACTCAGTCATACCACTTATGCCTATCCCTTCCACATCATGTTTGTCCACGTGTTTTGGTATATGTACATTTCTCTTCCATAAAACAACACAAATGCAGTGTTGCATTTGAAATAGTAGGAGGTTCTAATTATTATATATTTTGAAATGAGCGCATGTGATCTGTTTGTGCAGCCTCTCTAAATATACAATTTTTAGATCATGCTAGGTCACAAAAACCTGGGTAGTACCAAATATGCATGCATTTGCACATTCTAAGATGCACCAGAACCTGTTTGGATTATTCGATGAGACAGGATTAGACAACGTCATTTCTGCAGACAGAAACATTAGACAAGTATAGTAAAGTCCCTGTAGAATCTTATATTAAAAGCAACATGCAAATGAGATCTTCCCAGAGTTCAAGCGCCCACGGCAACCTTCCTAATCCAATTAATCAGCGTCTGGTCTGCAATCACTTAAGGAGTAGCCCTGTCTTAAAACCAAATCGGATTGCAATGTAGGTTATGTGATCATTCCATGCCAGCATTATTTTTTCAATCGTCACATTTCATTGTGTAAAATGGATGAATATTTAAAAGCCACTCTCACCATACACTCCCAGAACCAGTGCCTTAAGTGTAATTATAACTAATGCATATGTGGGTCATGTGAAATAAAATGTCAAATATTCAGGGTGGTTTGCCCGTTTTGCTTTTCCAGTGGGGTGTTTCTTGGTTCGCCAATGTTCACAGTGTCGTTCTCGTCCTGCCCAAATGGGTGTGCCGTGAATTGACGTCTTCTACGTGCTGTGTAATGCACTCGCCATTTATCCAGTAAGGAGTCGCACGGCTCGTATTGGCACGTGCTGTCACTTCAGTACTGGACAGCGACTGTGACAGAGGGAGGGGTCTCCACGCGCGCTGCAGGGGGCAGCATCACAGCTCATCCGAACACACTGGTCCAGGAGAAGGAAGCTGCACCACCATCCCAACTTTGGAATTGCTTCAGCTAAACCTGATCAATATCGACGAAGCTCTGCAGGACCGATTCAGCGCCTAACTCCTCCCACTCGTCGCGCCCCAGAAGGTGGAAAATAGCGTCCTAACTTGCTCGAGTGAAGCGATTTGGATCCCTCTCGCCTCCATCCCTCCGATCGACGATCTGGATCGACGTGGTCGGCCGGTTGCGACGCAGGAGATGAATTGCTGACCGACGACACGCCTCTGATCTCGGTCCAGTTGGGATCGACCCCAACCACCGGCATCATCACCTGATCATCACTCCCTCATCTTCATCAGAGGCGATGGACACGAGAAAGCACGCCATGGAGCCGCCGATCGCATGCTGATAATTGCGTTCACGATGGATACTTGTATGTTAGCCTCAAGCTTGCGATTTAACGGCATCATAAATGGAGGAGGAGAGTGACAACCGCAAGATCAACAACAGCTTCCTTCGCGATCACAACTATGCAACCGAAGGTAGGCTGAAAAATGATGAAGAGAAGGCATTTTAAATGAAATGGCGCGTCTCGGGGCGAGGACGGGCCGCTGGAGGTTTCTGGCAGGGAGATTACATCTAGCCTACATGTTGCATCCACGACCCCGCCTTGTTCCTGCACGTACCACGCACGCACTTTAAGACGAGCTTAAATAGTACCAAATAAGCCCCGATCGCGCAGGTAATGGCAATCAATACACATTATGTGTTTTCGAAACATCTTTACTCTAAAAACGGCCGGTAATTGCTTTCCTCTGCCTCCAAGGCACAATTACTGAGCAGAGTGACTCAGATGTTGCATTGCAGTGATTTAGAGACTGAATTTGCGTAAATCGCCTCTGCAGTATGAATGAAAAAAGGAGATCTGCACGGATTTGCCTTTAAATGGAGCTCTTGCACCGAATCTGACGAATCAATAGTGATTCAAACCTATATAATAGTAAAATAAAGAATTCAGGGCGGTTAGACTGATGTAACATGTGAAAGAGAAATATTTAGAAATATATAATATACTGCTTTAAACCTTCTGTGTTATGTCTGTGGTTATGAATTCATCTTCAGGTATCAATAGAATTGTTTCCTTTTTTTTAATCTTTAAGTCTAAGCCTTCTGCAAAATCGTCTGAATTAGCCACTGTGCCAATTGGCTGCGTTAAAGAGACTCTTCATCGTTAATCAAACCTCATAGTGTTAATGATTAATGCATGTTTGCCCTTAATACCAATGAAGAGGAGAAATAATTGCTAATTTGAAGAAATTATTGTGAGAGAACTCATAATAAGGGATTGCTTGCTTTATAGACTACAAGTATAACAGAAAATGCAGAATTACCAAAAGGGAGGTTTTGGTATACTCAGAAGATGTTTTTGAATTTCATTGTGCAATTGAACATTTTTATTCTGTGGGGGACTTTCTAGGAGTAGTGGGCAAAATTGGAAAATGGATGCGGTCCAGCATATTTCCACGTGAGTTTCCTCTCACCATGCATAGAGCAGGAAGGGAGCAGATCACTGACAGAGGGCACCTTCCTGGGCATTGATTTATAGCCCACAGCCAGTTTTTGTAAAACGGGCCCAGTAGACAGAAGCAATCAGCAGCCTGCTTGTTCACGAGGCCCCTAGTTTATGAACCTTCTGAAGGCCCCTGGCCAGTTTGGAACTCACACTGCAACCTTTGAGTTTCGACGCAGGCTCTCAAACATGTGCACACAGCATGAGCAACTTGTACTCTATAGCTGTAAATGCTCTGGGCTGATTTTCATATTTTTGCATTACTGCACTGAGCTTTTAATGAGGATCGCATATAAATAGGTTGGGTTCAGTTAACTCGAAATATAAATCAATAGCTTGCCCTGGGAGATGGATTGTCTACAAAAGGTCATCGTGCACGTTTGGCATCATGCTCATCAGTAAGCTCACCAAATTCAAATTCCAATAATCAGGCTAAATGAAGCTTTAATACCAACCTGAGAAAACTCAGCATTAACCAAGATCATTTGGACCATAGAATCATCAGAGACATAATAGAGGGCATTATACGCTCTTGCTCATTCTAATTTATTATTAGTTTCCATTTTCTGGACATGGTTAAGCATTCCAGTTTCCAAATGCTGTATCCACAGGGTATCTGATTCTGACCCCTGTCTGTCCCACATTCATTTTATCCTGTATTTACTGATTTAACAACACTATGCAGTTTGAGATAGAGATCTCTCTTGATGGACAATTTGAGAGAATCTCTATAAGGCTATAAACTGCCTTAGATTAAGTTATAAATACCAGAACTTAAATTAATCTATTTGCAATAGAAATACCACCACAGACACCAGAGTATGATATAGTATGATGGAATGGTGTGAATTCTAATGTCAAAATATATCAATATAATGCACAAAGAATTGAACTGTATATGGTGATAATTGCTTGTTTGATTCTAAAATAGCCTGAATATTGTCATTATATTCCAATAGACATTTTACACAGTCACTGGAGGCCCTATGACCCAATAAGATGACCTTACAATGACCACCCCCCACATACAAGTATACCTAATTTACTAAAGTGCCATGGTACTGGTAATTGGATTTCAGGGGGTAACTTTTTATCCCCACTAGTGGGTTCTTTAATCCCAGACCTAATAATGGACTGGCAGGCCATCCCATAGGCACAGGGGGTAGAATTGTGGTACACCAACCACTATTAGTTTCCCCTTTTTTCTTATATTGAACAGTAAATAACCATTTCTACTGATTATGTAATCATTGGGCATTTCTAATAACTGGGATTATACATAGTCCGTTAAAATAATTTAATATCAACCTTTAATAAAACCTGAACTGTTATGTCCCACTCAGAAGTCATCTTAGTCCTGTAGGCATATGGTAGTCATGATTTGTAGGACTAAAGTTCATTGTTCTGCAAAAGTAGTATAGATATTATTTATATTGGATAGGCTTTACAAATAGGAAACAAATATAGAATTTAAAGCTAAATATTATTAATAGACTAATTTTGTTTAATTTTACAAAAGATATGCCTGCTGTTCTCAATAGATTCAGAGATTAAGCAAGCAGTCAGAACAGTCAGAGTTAAGGAGAAATATTTGTTCACAGTTACGAGTTGCCCTCACACTCTATTAAAAGAAAAACAATTAACAAATTTTTTACAGCCTGATAGTAACATGACTAATGTGGACTAATGTGACAATTAAATTTATAGATTTTTTAAAAATTGCATTTGTCCAGGAAGCATGCAGAATGGGAAAACTCTACAGGCCCAGCCTGCTTCATTAACATAACTGAGATGCTGTCAGAATGACAGTACACTAATAGCAGGAGGATTGATGTGCAAGAGCATTAAAGGGGGCATGACCTTCATCATCATTTAGGCTTGGTGTGCTTAATTGCCCAAAACATGTCCAATACATGCGTTCATGTCGCACCCACACTAAACAAACCCCTTTTTGATTGAAAACACATGGCTGTAGTACCCGTGCTACTGTCAGCTGCCTTATGCTGAGAGTTCACTTCTGTTTCAGTTAGAAAACATAAAAGAAAAACGAAAAGCAGCCACAAAACAGAACTGCCAGCTGTAGCAGTTTCTAGATGTGATATATTGCTTGGCAACGAGTTGATTTTGCAGTGCTGCAATGTAGTCTGCAGTGCAGAAATGAAAAAAGCAGTAGACTCCACAGAAGAAGCCCTCAGGCCGCTGGGCAGAAAGGCACATTCTCGTTGTTAAAGTGAAGTTCATTTCAGGCTTTATCATCATTATCATCACTATCTGGGAAATTATAAATATGGCAATAAAAATACAGTGGTAAAATCCAGTTGCTATGTAGTTTGCTGAATGGTAAAATGAATAAAGCCTCAATAAAAAAGTAATTGTATTAGTTGGCCTGTAGTTTTTATTTTGTTTGTTTGTTTAAAACCCCTATCATAGAAATTTCTTTTTTAATTAACTGGCAAAATCCAACCCTGGATGTAATCACATATACTTGTATACCTGCTGTGGAGTGGAATACAGATTATGTCTTTATTTGTCATTAGCATCCTTCACACTCGATTGAATTGTAAGAATATTTATAAACCTGATCATTTATACAATTACTAAACCAATATCCTTTGATCTGATCTGACACTCACACTGTGACTAGAGGATGCCAACAGAAATTGGCCAAGTAAAGCTGTACACACAGCAGAATTATTAAATAATGTTGTATGGCAGTATGTAGGCTCAGCGGTTAGCACTTCCACCTCACAGCAAGAAGGTTCATTTTGGGGCAAATGAATGTGCTTTTAGTGTTGATTCTGCATGTCCCTCAATGCCTGTAGTTTTTCTATAGAGACTCCAATTTTCTGCCACATTCTAAAGACATAATATACACCCTTGTAAATAAATTCTTTCTTTCTTTCCAAATTTTTTGTAAATTGTAAATTATAGTGTTCTCTTTTAAATCTCTTTATCTGTGTAAATTTAAGTATGTGACACCGAAAAGTATGGCACCTTAATTTCGTTATACCTGGTATAATGACAAAGATATTCCAATTCTGATTCTGATTCTGACATGCCGACTGGTAAAAAAGAGATACTATACCCACCCCCTGTGAATGTATGGCCTGTAATTGTTCCTATAGTTGAAAAAGAAGTTATAATCAATTATATATGTTGATATTTACATAAGTATGGTAATCGTCCATTACTTTTTAGTTTGCTACTAGCTTTATTTAAATCATGTTGAGCTGCAATCAAAGAACCAAATGGTCTGGGTCACAGCCTGACGCCAGAGGCTATTTCAGGAAAACTGGATACAAATATTGGACAGGGCACCAGCCAATTACAGGGCATCAGATAACATTTATTCACTTACATGTCAAAATGATTTAAAGTCACTATTTTACAAGTCATCTTAGCCCGAAGGTGACAGGATTCTCAGGGAGAACATGTCAAGCAGACAGACAGACATCAGAGTCTGACATAAGGGCTGAACCCAAAACCTTACAGCATCACAGACTATCTACAGTATGAAATGAAAAAATAGATCACAATAAATTAGCACTTACATTTTTTTAAATAAAGCCATATAGCAGTCAAAATAGAATCCTATGTAATGTAGTATATCATTACAGGTACATGCTGGCCTCATTTGCATGTTCCTCCCTTTGATCATATAAAAAGGTCCCCACTTGGAAAAAGCTGACAGCATAGTTAAAATAGCAGCAGGTCCCTTGCTACCAAGGACAAGGTCTAGACATGGTCTTTGAGATCAACCCAGGGGGTGGGGGCGGGGGGCTAAACCTTACATACCCACCCAGTGTGCACAATTTACACGGCCTGCTCTTACCCAGGGTTAATGCCCCAACTCTGCTCTGAACGAGTGTTATTATTGCTGCTGAAGGACAGGGGGTGGGTAGGTGGGGGCAACTGCAGCAAACGAGGCTGCCAGGATAAATGTCCCCAGGCTACGGTTTTGGATTTTAATGATAAAGAAGAAATTCCACCCAAACCCAGCACATTGATTATTCAGGAGAAAACTGTAAGGTGCAAATGCTGCGACTCTTAGAGAAAGCACACGCAGAGAGGATTTAGACGCATTAAAGACTCAACCAGCTGCTGGGTGCTTTGGCGGAGTTTTTACTGCAGGAAGTACCCCATGTGGGAGCAATAAAGTAAAATTAAAGAACGTGTTTTGTCTTGTCTCAGCGTCATGATGAAGGAGCAGAGCACTGGGGACTGAAGAACTAATTTTAGTCCAGCAGCAATATTAAGACAAACAATCACAATCTGTGTAATAAAAATATTTAATACAGAGCTGTCTTCCCCTCATTCATTATACCACAATAAATTATTCCAACCTAATCCTGTTTTCATAGCTGTGGTTACAATTTGATTCATTTTTCATTAATGAAATTTTAAAAATAAAAGCCAAATGCAATTGTTTCATATTTCCCCCCCATTTTTTTCCATTTCGTTGTACATTTGATTTTGCTGAATATTTTCTTTTAAGAATGTATGATAATAGCAACAGTAAGCATACAGCCATGGTCTTTGTGATCGGCAGGTGGTAGAGATGATTACCTCAGTAAGCTCTTTTATCAGATCATAGCTTGTGGCTGCTAAAATTAGGCCCGACCTGCAGCATTTAATCGCCCACCAGCTGCTTTTTTATCTTCATATGCTTCTGAAAACTCAAGACATCGACGTGTCGAGTTGTTGGCTGATTTAGGGACAGGTCGATTAAAGCCGGTGCATGTTGCTAAACTGCAGGCGTTTTGCACAGCAGTACAATTGCCTCAGCACATTTGTTGTTTAAAAGACTAAAAGGCAAAAGAATTGATCGTTTGATTTCGGACCATCTTCCATTGTTAAATCTTCATATGTGGCAGAAGAGCAAAAGGAGGTGTGCCATTAATACTTAATGTTTGTTAGAAAGATGTGACTGTAGTTTTAATTGTAATCATAAAAGCCCTGCAATTTTTTTTTAATAATACAAATAATGTTTTAATGTTTCTGAGCTTCCACTTATAGAACCAAAGTCCTACTACACTTCAAGTATAAGTATCATGAGTTTAGGTATTATGAGTATTGTCAGTATGTTGACACCAATTTAACTGACCAACCAGTTACTTTTTATTCATTAAAGGTACCAACTTGGGTCCTTAAGCAAGGCCCTTAAACCTCATTATTTCATGGGTGCTGTATTATTGCCAATCCCTTGTTCTAACCCCAACCATCAATTTAGTATATTTGTAAGTCGCTTTGGGTAAAAGTATTCGCTAAATGACCAAATGCAATTTAATATAATAATAAAATGAAAAAAACAGCAGTACCATTCTGTAATATATACATATTATATATAATTCATGTTAAATCATCTTAATTTATAAAATCAAAATCATTTCTGCTATACAACTCACAATGTTACATCTAAGTAATTCTAATATATTTCAAAAATTCCGATCCGAGTTCTTTTTTAAAAGCATTTGTACCAGCTGTGCAACCGAGATCACATTCTGAAATAATGCCTGGAATTTCTTCAACTCATTTAATTATTCAGTCATCAATTTTTTATAAGCTTTGCTAAAACATCGGCCTTGTACTAGACATTGAAGTTTATGCATTCCCAGTTGCACACTGCTTCGGTATCAGCAGACACATGGTGACCTACATTCTACAGTATCATCACCTCTTTCATCATCATACAACCGCTGTGCTTTAGAGATCTCTTTGGATGAAAAGCATGCAATATCTTTTGTATTTATTTCTTCTAAATGCCATTATTTAGATAATTAAGTTTATATTTTTGTTTAATTCACCAGCCTTGGCTTTATTATTGCACTCTGTCAGAACTGATTTTCTTTCCATGTCTGTATTTTCCTTTGAGACCATCATGATTTAATCACATGCTTATTGTGTTCAATTCAAAGGTTGAGCCAGTAGCAGTCAGGTTCATATTATGCTTCGAAAAGTAGATTATTTTATCTAAATTCATTAATATTAACATTAACATCTGATATTCCAAGCTTTTCTTTTTGATGCCTCCTCCCTACATGTTCCATGGTTACCAGTGGGGATGCTGGTATGAGACAGGTTGGCACATTAACCTACTTTAGGTGTGTAAGGGATTAGAGGGAGCTCTTTCTGTTAAGATGGATCTTTTTAAGCCACACACTGTTGTTTAGTGACCTGGCAACCTTTGACCTGCCTGCCTGAAGGATTTATTTACTCTGTGATGCATTACACTATTAATCTTTTTGTTGTGACTAAAACCAAGGACTTTAGTACACAGGCACCTCAAACATTAATGCTCTAGTTGTATGATGCTACTTAAGACAAAAAAAAAACTGATTTGCATTTTCAGGGAGAATTCAAGGGAAGAGCAGAGAAAACAAGCTTTTTATAGCTGTGCCATTAGTTCTTGTCTGCTCGTCGCTGGGGAATGAATCAAGACTGAGAATTTTCCCTTAATCTATTGTCTCATGCTCTTCATTATGATCGGGTCAGTGTAAGCTTTTTGGAGAACACAATTATCTTTTTTAATGGACATTTTTTTTAATGATCCATCATTTTACAAGATTCACAAACTAACTGGGAACTGATTAGTTACTAGAAAAAAATCAAAAATGTAATTTGCAAAGTCAGCAAAGTTTGTTTAGGTCTTTAATTTACATTTTATGAATTTAATTACATTTTATTTTACATTTTTTGCTTGCACTTCTTTATTAAGTCAGTGTTTACTTCTGTCTAAAGTGGTCTTAATAAATAATTCAGTTTTCATTTTCATTTCATTTTACTTCGTATGATTGACATGCATTTGTTTATTGGCTGACCCTGACAGATTTCTTAATTTAGACATCTGGTCTGTTTTATTTTACAGACATTGTTCCATGTGTCATGTTTAATTCTACTTATTTATATGTCTCTCACCTGTTTATGGAAGAGGCCAAATTTCATAAATGGTAGGATCAAAGAGATCAAACATCGGTCTTAGCTTGTGTACAGGGGATTAAGAACCACTACCTATGGGATGTGGTTTCCTCATCATGTCTGTTATATCCCCAGACGTTCATCAAATGTGGCCAGGAAACAGCAGGGCCCCCTGTGGTAATCCACTCAATCCCACTTCCACCAACACCCGCATTTGCGCTCTATTATACCTCTAAACCTTGCATCAGTACACAGCAAGACTTTTTTCAGAAATAAATCCCATCACAAACATGTTTGTGGAAGAACCAAGTTACATAATCTGCCCTTTAGATTTTACAGTAGTTTTTAGCAGTACATTCACACTAATATTAACTTACATACAATACTGTGCTTATCAATCAGAATAATTTAGAAAAAATACACAACAATTGGAATACAAATGTTAGTTTAGATACTCTCATAAATACTTCATCTAAGTATCTTAAAACAAAAAGAACTAGAAAGCGGAATGTCATTTAAAAATATCATTTCGTCTTCCATTCCTATAAATATTATGGTGCACCTTACCACTTGTTCACGGCACCCGAGTTGCACAGTGCAGTGAAATACACTTCAGTGAACCGTGATGGAAGTGATCTCCATGGCAACAGCTTCCTCTCATCCCCCATTCAGCAAGCTTACAATCCTCAGTGGGGGGTGCAGAGAGAAAAGAGCTTTTTTTTTCCTCCCTACATTTGTAGCTCTCTATTTTTACCATAGCGAACTACTAAAGACATAATTGCACTGGGTAAAATGACTTTTGTTTGAGTGTCCTCCATTGAACATTCATATCTGCAGGTGCAAAGAGCAGCTCTCAGTATATTCTAAAACAGTCATGGGCTCTAAAACCCCATGCACACAATCAAGAGATATTTAAAAAGATATTGTAAGGGTAGGATTTGGTCACTGCAATTAAAGAAGTGAGTGGCGGGACAAATAATGGAAATAATATAATACTATTAAAACTGTAGTGGATTAAAGTGGCTTGGCGGATATTGTTATTTTAATCAAATATGAATGATTTCAACAACCATTCACTGAAAAAAAAAATCTATCAAAAATCTACACACACACACACCCACACACACATACACACACAACACATATATACATATATATATACATATATATTGAAAGAAGCAGCTCAATGGGCTTTATTTCAGCGGTCTTTAGTGAGTCGTCATGGTTCAGCTTGAATTAAGGTGTGTCAGTGTGTCTGAAATCGTGATGATGTGATGTATGGCTGTGTTTTGGACATCATGTGCAGTAAACCTATTAATGTGTCACTTGCCGTTTTCTTTAAGAGCCTGGTGCGGTATCATTTAGCAGATTGCCATTTCAACGGTGCAGTCAATTACAAAAATTTTTGCCGAAATAATGTTTAATTCATCACAAACCTGGGCAAAATAAAAGTGGCCAGTTTTTTAATAATACTGTTTGTAAACCTGTAAGGATTCTGACCTTTAAGGGCAGCTTTTTAAACCACTTGTTTTTTTTGGATGATATAATCTGGATTTAAGAAAGTACTTTGAGCCAGATTTCAACTGGATAAAATGAAATGACCTCACATCACATCAGTGGTATTGCACTTCATTTTTTGAAAAAAAAACATTGGGAATAAATCAGTATTTCTATAACAGCAGATTGTAAAATTGTGTCAAAATTGAGAAATTCATTGATCATCTTTTTATACACAACATGCATTAAAAGCTTTTATAACATTCTAATCTTTCTATAAAAATAACTCTTTAAATGTTTTGTTGCAGCTGACATCATCTCTACTGTTGAGTTCAACTCAACAGGGGAGCTGCTGGCGACGGGGGACAAGGGTGGACGAGTGGTGGTTTTCCAGAGGGAACAGGAGGTAAACACAGAAAAGTCTACAGCCATATTACATATTCAGCTGCTTATTCTGAAGTATTAACACAAAACAAGAATATTATCTAAAATGTATTTTAAGTGTATAATTTACCTATTGCATTAATATTAGTAATAGGCTACACCTATAGTACTGTATATTAAGAAGACACACGCCAAAACTATGAGAACTTTTGTTTATATTATTATATCTTTGATATTGTAAGAATATTTACATGTGACCTCAAATATTACAACTAAATGTGTTTTATCCAACAGATTCTGCATCTAGTATTGCATTGTATTTAGACCTGATCTAACATGAAGTTAGAACTTCTAGAGTTCTAAGAGCCCTATTTTGTCTCCACTTTAGAGTAAGAACCAGCCTCACAGAAGAGGGGAGTACAATGTGTATAGTACATTTCAAAGCCATGAGCCAGAATTTGACTACCTGAAGAGTCTAGAAATTGAGGAGAAGATCAATAAGATCCGGTGGCTGCCTCAGCAGAATGCTGCTTACTTCCTTCTCTCCACCAATGGTGAGTAAGCAGATATTGTAACTGGACAGGAGACATTGATTTATCACAGAATACAGATATATTTAGGTTGTACAGTAATGTTAGCACTTTACTCATATTCCTCGTGTCTGATGAGGAGTAATTTGTTATAGTGACTCCTCAGTTAAAACTACAATAAACCTCTGCACACATCTGTAGAATGATTCTCTAGAATATTCTCTAAATACATCTGTAAAATGATTTGCATTAACTGAAACAAGAGGGGTCAGCAGTATCTCAATATCTATGAAGGTAATCAACTAAAAATACTCATTTAAATATCAGATTATCTTTACATCCTGATTAAGAGCACTGTTTGTTCCATCATTTTAAAGTCCTGTGGCAGTGTACATTAGTACATTAGTCAATGCCTGGAACTGGTAGAGTTCCTAAGATGATGTTGCATACAATATATGTTGCATCAGACTTATTATGAATGAAATAGCTTAAGCTATTGTATTAATATTTGTGAAACAATTAATTGCATGTGTTTTCTCTCTAAAGCTAAAATATTTGCAACTGCTTTGTAAATAAAACATCAAATACGTTCCTTAATTTTTTTATATGCTTTCTGGAAGGCTGCCACTATTGTGCCAGATTGTGCGTGATCTGTTGTCTCACACCTTTCTTTCAGTTTTGGTGCACTAATGTGTGTGTGTGTGTGTGTGTGTGTGTGTGTGTGTGCACATGAATGCACGCACATGCATGTGTGTGATTACAGATAAAACTGTAAAGCTTTGGAAGATCAGTGAAAGAGATAAAAGACCAGAGGGTTACAATTTGAAAGATGAGGATGGGAGGATCCGAGACCCTACCACCATAACCTCGCTCCGGGTCAGTGGGTTCAACACATTTCAAATGCTAATGCAAATTAATACATCATTTTACTGACGAAAATCTGCAGCATATGCATGCACTCATAAATCTGATGAAATTACAAATAATATAAGTGTCTAGTTATCTTGAAGTATAGTGATAAATGACAATGTTAGAATCAAAAAACTTTTAGTTTAAGCAGCAACAATATAAACTAAAAAAAAGATTAGTTTAAGGCTCCAGTAAAACAATTTTAACACGTTTTATACTTTCCAGTCTCTGCATTTTCTGAATTGTCTTGTATTTTAATTTGAGATTACTTTTACACTAAATCCATTAAGTTTGTAAATTTGACTCATTTTTATTAATGTATTTTATACTTCTCACGTTATGGAATTAAAATTCTCTGCAGTACATCAAAAAATAGTTGTGGATCCTGTTGTTAATATTAGGTAAACTGATCATAGTTCCTTTCAATTCCCTTTTGGAAATCACATTTATTGTGCTTGAAAGCAGCACTGATGAATGATCTTCAGCCATCAAAAGACAGTGTCTGTCTGCTAATCAAAAGCCAGCTGCCGAGAGTGATGATTGTGTGCAATGAAGAAGACATGGCCATTTTTCTAGCTCTTTCTTTTGATCATGTTCTTCCACCCATCCCTCCAAATTGAATTCACATACAAAGGAAGGGCATGACTCAGTGTGTCCATTAATGTTTAGTCTGGTGTCTGTTTATGTCTTCGTGGCCTAATGGATTTAAGTGTTCTTCTCTTGCACCATTGTCTGGTGGTGAGGAAGATTAGCCTGACACCGGGGCGATGGCAGAAAGAGAGTGGAAATCCCATTTGAAGCGTGAAATGTATGTGTGCATGAGATGGAACGATGAATTTATCGGCTGGCACAGGCGGTGGTGTGCAGAGAGGTGTGGATGAGGAGGGAGCAAGCCGGGGGAAGACTGGGGAAATGTCATGTGGGTTTTTTGCAACCCTCATTGGCGGTATTCTTGGAATAGTCTTGTCTGAATAATTAATAGGGTGTTTCTATTTTCTGAGACTCAACCCAAACAATATGCTTTAAAAAAAGCTAGTGAACATCTCTTAAGATAAAATTCATGCTTAAAAAGTTGGGTTATATCTATAATCAGAACTAGGGCAGTGAAAAGTGCTCTCACCTCAAAGCAAGAGTTTTTTGGCTTGATCCCCTAGGAGGGCAGACAAGGGCCTTTCTGAAAACCACACAGAGATGGGGAGAACATAGAAACTTTACCCAGATTGGGATTTAAATCTGGATCCTCAGCGCTGAGAGGCGAACATGCTAAATACTAAGCCACCATGCCGCCCAAGTCACTTTTATGTTCCCCTTGAATATAGACTTATGTAAATATTGTGTTTTTTTTTTTTATTAGTTATATTCATACGTATGACTTCAAATCAGACTATCGGGAGTGGCGTACAGACAACAATGCAGCAAAGGTTGTTAAATGTAAATGGATAGATTTAAATCGCAGCTTCGACAGATGGTGACTAATTTATGGTCATCATAAAAAATCACTTTGCAAGGTTAAGAAAATGTACGTTGATTAAAATTGTTGATTTGGCTCCAGAGCCTGTTTTAAAGGTGTCCCATACTGTGCCGAGAAACTGCCCTGCTCATATGCCTCTGGCAATTACAAAGAGACATCCCGCTGCTTTAAAACACACTAATTTGGACCTAAGCATGCACAGCAACTCCATGGTGCAATTAAGAGCTGCAAGTCGGTTTCTAATAGAGAAAAAATAGACACAACACAAACAAGGACAAAAGCATAGACTCTCACTGCATTACCATATTCACTATTGTCATGGTCTCACTAAAAACCCTTTTGTTGAATATTCTGTTTGCAGGTGCTGAATCTAAGGCAGTAACCCACTTTTTTTTTAACTGTTTTACTTCTTTTTCTTATTGATGCTATTTAATAATATTCATATTTGATATACTTTTCTTTACTAGGCTGAGAGTTTAACATAGCAAGAACAGTTATAACAGTTTTATGAGAATTTGAGTATAAAATCCTTATACAAAAAAGTAAAATGATGCAAACTACAAATTACAAACCATTTTAATGACAATCCAAATGCCATTATATAGAACCTATAGACAGATTATTAAGGCATTATTATTTTTTTTTTTTTACACTGTATAAACTGTATAAACCAGAGTTCTTGAACACATAAATTCAAAGTTTTCCCATTATGGAAAGTGGAGCATCTAACCGTGCATTTTGGACAACTATGTTTCCAGCTTTGTTGAAGCAGTTTTGGGAACGATTTTTAATGTGTCACAATGCACAAAAGCGGGTTCTTAAAGGCATGGTTGGGTAAAAAACATCAATAAAGCATAGTCACTTTTAAAGAACTTGACTGTCCTAACTTCAGCTCCAAAAATATAATTGACATGAAGATGTTACAGCTGTGGGTTTAATGTATAGGGTCCTAATATTTAATGTTTAACTCTGATTTGTCTGTTTATGCAGGTACCTGTGCTCAGGCCTATGGATTTGATGGTAGAGGCAACACCCAGGAGAGTATTTGCCAATGGCCATACATACCACATCAACTCCATCTCGGTGAACAGTGACTATGAGACATACATATCCACGGATGATCTGAGGATTAACCTGTGGCACCTGGAGATCACCAACAGAAGCTTCAGTATCCAAATCATAATATGGAAGTTATCTAGTAATTCTGACCAGTATTATTAAGTTATTATTTGGTATATAATACCTATTTAGTATGCAATCATCAAATTAAATACTGCACAACTATATAAACCAATTAACTGACCTAGAATTAAATAAAGGTTTAAAGGTAAATTATATCTACAACTTTCCAGCAGTTATTGCTATCATCCCTAATAATAATTTTTGAAAATTTGAAAATAAATAATGTTATAAAGTTTTTCCTTAGCAGTATGTTTAGACATTGTGGACATTAAGCCAACCAACATGGAGGAGCTGACAGAGGTGATCACAGCAGCAGAATTTCACCCTCATCAGTGTAACACATTCGTCTACAGCAGCAGCAAAGGTTCCATCCGGCTGTGCGACATGAGGGCTGCCGCACTCTGTGACAACCACTCAAAGTGTAAGTTATGAAACTGGGAATGTGTTTGCTATTTCTATGCCACTGCAGTTAACACTAACAATTTTATTCTATCTTAAAATATCTGTTTAGAAGTAAAAATATTAAACACGGTCATTTATTTATTGAGGAAAATTGTCTAATTTTACATTTCCATGGGAGGCAAAAGTCTGTGAACCTTAGGATTAGTTACAAGGCAAGTGGAAACCACCACTCTGACTTTAATTACTGTGTTATATACATTTATAAATAATATATATATATTTAAAAAAATATATTCTCAAAATCTTTGTAACAATACTCAACAGAATTTAAAAACACAAACACTCGCCTTCCATTTTACTTCCTTCCAGTCTTTTCCCCAGTGGCACAAAATATGTCAGCTATGACAGGGATTATCCTGCCTCCCACCTTCACAGAGAGAGAGACAGAGAAGGTGAAGCTTATGCTAATGTTTAATATGATTAAGTTCACTAAGGCTTAACCCACAATTTCATATTGAAGTGTTTCAATGGATGGTCAAAAATCTATGTACTCGCTCGAATTGACAACTGGACCCTAATAATTTCCATTAGGTCTCCTTTGGGCTTTTTTGATCTCATCAGTGTATATTTAAGAGGCCAGCAGCATGCATTTTAAAATCAGACTGAATACATTGACATTTAAGCAGTTGTCTGAAAAACAAATCAATACAGTGAGGTGCTGAGCTCCATCTATTGAAATCTCAATGGTGGAGGAATTTGTTAATTTGCAAAGCATTGTGTACGTTCCTATTCTTTTGTGAATACTTACTGTGAAAGGGTTATTCACAAGTATATTGTTAGCAGGAACAGGAAGACCTAACAGAAGCTCTGTTTTAAAAGCAGTTCTACACTACATTATGCAGACAGCTGTTATCTTTCACCTGTCGTGTCAAACCACATTGTGCACCAACATCACACTTTCTGGAAATTTATAACTTACTGTCATCATCACTGACATATTTTGGTATGTGCATGATTTGCACAGTTCATTTAAAATGTAAAAATATGTAACTGTCGAAACATACAGCTTGTGGCTAACTCAAGTCAAAATATATCATTTATATTGCTAAGTTAAAATAATGAATGCATTTTATCCTAAATACACAAATTAAGCAAAAAGTTGTGTTTGCTGTTTCTATGCCACTGCAGTCAGCACTAACATTTTTTATATTATCCTAAAATATATTTTTGGAAATCAATTGGTGCTGTGCAGTAAAGCCCCCCTACAGCTTTTCTCCACTTGCTGTCTGGATCCATTGATTCTCCCTAGAGAGCTCATTACACTGTGGTGAATAATACACAACATACTTTGCAGTTAGATGGATTTGTGATGTGACAGGTGACACGGCATCTACCTGGCATAGACATGTTTAGCCCAGACAAGCCTCAGAGCCCAGGGATTTGTGCCCAGATATTGATCTATATCATTCTCTTTGCTGCTGAGTTTGATAAACAGCAGATACAATTCCAAATTGAACCCATGATCATACCATTAAATTAAATATACTATGTCATAACAATGATTCAGTCAAATCTTTATTATTGATAAACAGGAAATAAAGTATGATTTACAACAGCTTCGTTTGTGATAAATTTACCCCTGATATACTATTAGTATTTTTGCACAATTTAACAAGTTTAAATGTCTATTTAAATAACTGCAACAAAAACATTGTAATTTTTGTTTTTGAGAACAGTTTTAAAAGGTGTTCTGTATTTTATTCATGCAGTCTTTGAAGAGCCGGAGGATCCAAGCAACCGTTCCTTCTTCTCAGAAATCATTTCTTCCATCTCAGATGTCAAGTTTAGCCATAGTGGCCGCTACCTAATGACACGTGATTATCTGACAGTGAAAGTGTGGGACCTGAACATGGAAAGTAAACCTTTGGAGACCTACCAGGTAAAGGATTTACTTACCCAACGGTGAAGCAATTAAGAACAGTTGATAATTGATAGATCAGATAGAGAGATGAGGCAAATGAGACAAAAATGTTCAAGTAAGTTCAAGTAATTTATTTATATAGCACTTTTTACAACAGTACATTGTCACAAAGCAGCTTTACAGAATGAAAAGCCTTTAAACCCCAAAAGGGCAAGCCGAAGCGACAGTGGCAAGAAAAAACTCCCTTTTATGTTGTTATTTAAGGAAGAAACCTTGTGAGGACCAAGACTCAGTGGGGGGCTCATCCTCCTTGAGCGGCCAGGCAGCAACAACAGTGTAGGACAGCCATGTCCAGATATTAAACAAATGGAAAAACTAACAACTGGAAAACTATATGTGAGTCCATTAGAGGGCGTCCTGCAGGACCGCCTTGTCAGGTTCCATACAGTATTCGTCAGCAGAGCCATGGATGAAGATCTCCAGGAAGCCGGGGAACACCTCAAAAGAAACAGACAAGGAAGGCAGTTAGAGCTAATAATAAAGCACGGCATTTAATTAATAAGGGATTTATTGACACAGTGCAGCTTGTGACTCCGGCATCACTGACTAGAGCAGCAGAACTAAAATAGGCAGATACTGCAGACTCTACATAGTTGAGATGGCGCCCCGGAACAGCATCATTTCAGCGCCACACACCCCCATTAATGATGAGGTGGGTGAAGAGGTGAAACGCCAGCAAAAATGTACAGGCAAATGACTTGTGCAAACAAAGGACTGACTTTTCAGTTTTTGAGAAAAAGACGGAGAAAATATAGAATTGAAAAATTGAGGAAGGGAACTTGTATAAAAGGAATTTGTGTCTAGCTAATATGTAAAAAGTTGAGGAAGACTACAATGAATTGCCACTGTTAGTCAGATAAAGGCCTGATTTGCCTGTTAATGACTGTCTTTCAGGTACATGACTATCTAAGAAGCAAGCTCTGCTCACTCTATGAGAACGACTGCATCTTTGACAAATTTGAGTGTGTTTGGAATGGGACAGACAGGTCAGTAATATTCATTTGTAATATTTCAGATCATATTTATATGTGTGTAGGTATATTATGTATAAAAACCTATTTAAGTACAATTTATTTACATTTATTTGCAATTTTTTGTAAGATATAAGGATTTTGATTTTTGGAATTGAAATTGTTGCTGACAAACTGACTCACCCTGGGGAACGTTATTTAGCTGTGTTAATAATTGTTTCATGTGATTTTTACAGCATGATCATGACTGGTTCATATAACAACTTCTTCCGCATGTTTGATCGCAATACGAAGCGAGACGTAACCCTTGAAGCCTCGCGAGAGAACAGCAAACCTCGTGCAGTCCTGAAACCACGCAAGGTGTGTGTAGGTGGCAAGCGGCGTAAAGATGAGATCAGCGTGGATAGTCTGGACTTCAGCAAGAAAATCTTGCACACTACTTGGCACCCTTCAGAGAACATCATCGCCGTGGCCGCTACTAACAACCTCTACATCTTCCAGGATAAAGTGGCATAGTGCACATGCCACTGAAGAGCCACTCACAAAGACGTGCACAGACGGGCAGACTGAGCGCCTGATTGCCAGTGTTTGGCTGTAGAAGCAATGATGGAGATGGAGGGCATTGTGGATGTGTTTTTTTCCGTCTGATAAAGGAAGTTATGATTATAAAATGGAGCTGAATGCTGGAAGCAGAGCCTGAACAAGGAGAAATTCACATTGCTTACAAAAGGTGCCAGAAATCTGTGAAAAGTGTGCTCTGCTCCTCTGCATAACCCTTTCATTGCCCTTCTACATTTTCCTTTTTCTCCATTTACCAATGCTTTTATTTATTCTATTTATTGAGTCCTCCATTAAAATGAAATGCCTGGTGATTTTTATAACAACGTGGCCAAACCAAGTGCACTATTTTAAGTATTATAAAGTATTGGATTTTGAACAGTGCCCGCAGGTCTTTGGAGAGCCAGTGGAAGTTAAACCTGTTCTGAATTGTAGCCATGTGTTACGTTACCCACTAACTCACTGCCCAGGCACAAGAAACTAAAGGGAGTTTAATAGGGAAGCTGTTGAACTTTGCATCCTTTGGACAAAATGGACACAGTCACCTTCACCGTTGCCCTTCAGCCACTGGAAAGCTGTCAATTGAAAGTAAAACCACAGTAAACTATGGATTTAATTGTGCTGACTCTACTGAGGTCATATACAAAATATGGACAACGATGAGAATTGTTAACTGTTTGTTTGACTCAGAGAGAAAAGTGGTCAAAATGCATTAACATGTTGCAGCTTTTTGTTTCCTTACTTTACTGTTTGATTTCATAAGCTGTGGTGCCTTCTTTTCATATGTGGAAACAAGAACTGTTTAGGATGGGGTCGGTGGGGTTGGTTTTTGAGTGGTGTAAAATTTAGGTTCGTGGAATGTGACTTTCTTTTAAGAAATGTTGACTGAATAGCTTTGTGTAAGAAACCTGAATGAAACTTCAAGTGCACAAATACTTGAACTTTGAAACTTGGCCATGACATCAGTCCTGTGTGCTCATGTCTCTTTTATGTCTCTTGATTTCACTCATTTAGTTCAGTTAGAAGGGAGCTGTTATTGCACTCCTTTGAAGGAATCACCTGTATTAACATAGAGAATGTTTGCTCAGCGGGGCGCCAACTGCAGCAGAACATACATCTGCCTTTCAGTCGAACATCTCACATATTCCACTACTGTGCATTTTTCCAAGACAGCCAATGCACAGTCCTACTTCCTAAGTATGGTCTACAATGTGGAAGAAAGAAAAAAAAGGCAAATAATGTAGCCTAACCAGACATGAAGGTTATATTATATCAGGGAATTTTAGGTACATGTAACATCTAAAACAATTTCAGTTGTGATCTTATGGATCGAAACAAAGTTTTATAGTTCAGAATGTATTTAAATGCAATTGAATGACATGCAGTCTTTATGCTTAATGAAATTTGTTCAAATAAACAATGAAAAGATGTGCAAGTTCAAATATTTAGATTCTGTCTTCTTTTATTAATATCGGAAAGAACAATCTCCAGTCTTTTAAACTAAATTCTTCATGCAGCTTAAAAACACTATAAATGTGGCTGTAATCCATATTTCTGTGCAAAATGTATTGCAGCCTTGTATACAGCACCCAGAGATTCGGGTTAGGTGCCTGGCCCAAGGACACTTCAGCCATAACGGGATCAGGACTCGGCCCAGGGACGATCAGGTCATGAGGCTGTTTCCTTAACCACAAGCCTACAATGTGCACACTCCACACAGAAAGGACGCACGGTAGGAGAAACTAACAACCTGCGACCATCTTGCTGTGAGGCAGCACATGAACAACCCTGCACCCCTTAATTTAACCAAACTTTGGATTTCATATAAAAAAGACATCAAAAATGAACAAAATTCAACCATTTTAATGTTATCAGACTTTTGTTTGCTTTAGCTGTTTAACAAGGTGTTTTTAGCTGGTTGGTTATCTTTCATTTTGGGCAATTTCCTCTAAACACGATCAATTTAAATCAATGACCTTAAATGACTTGGCGTCACCGTTCACACAAACTTAGTAAAAACGCGCCTCCGTGTGGCCGTTATGGTGTATCACAGTTTCAGGTACACTTAACGCTAAGTGTAGTGTAAATAGAAAAGGTCCTATAAAAATGATGCTCATTTGAAGACGTTTGCTACACGATTGAGAATTCATTATACTTGCAACACTGTTTGCACGTTCTCTCTGTTTCCACTAAAACTGACATTTTGTTTAACATAATTATTATTATTATAATTAACACAATTATGAGCTCAGTCATGTTTGTTGACCTTTTCTTGGTGATTTTGTGATCAGGAACACTGAGAGTGGTGAGAGAAGACCAGTAGCCAAAAATACATGCTGATGTGGTTTAATAACTGTCTTTATTGTTCATGGGCCTTCTGTATAATATGTTAACAAAATAAAATATAAATAAAAGTACCAGCAAATAATCATTATTAAGACTCTACAAGTGAGTCAGAACTGAACTGAACCATGTTACTCAGTGTGAAAAAAATTTAGGCATTATACAGTGACCATATTTCTTAAAACTATTTCAGCTTTTACTCTACCGTATTTTTTATATATGTACTAATAACTATCCATCCATTATCTTCTGCTTTATCCTCTAATAGGGTCACGGGGGGTGGGGGTGCCCATGCCCATGCCCATCCAGGGGAGAACGTTTCGGGCAATATATATAATACAGTATTATATAAAATATATATTATATATATATATATATAGGGCGGCACGGTGGCTTAGTGGTTAGCACGTTCGCCTCTCAGCACTAGGGATTCCTGGTTCGAATCCCCATCTGGGTGGAGTTTCCATGTTCTCCCCGTGCCCGCGTGGGTTTCCTCCGGGTTCTCCGGTCAATTGAGTTCTCCAAATTGCCCCATATAGAGTGTGTCTGTGTGAGTGAGTGTGTGCCCACCGATAGATTGGCACCCTGTCCTGGGTTTATCTACCCAGCGCCCGAAACGTTCTCCCATGGATGGGCATGGGGAACCCCACCGCGACCCTAATAGAGGATAAAGCGGGAGATAATGAATGAATGAATGAATATATATAGGGCGGCACGGTGGCTTAGTGGTTAGCACGTTCGCCTCTCAGCACTAGGGATTCCCGGTTCGAATCCCCATCTGGGTGGAGTTTCCATGTTCTCCCCGTGCCCGCGTGGGTTTCCTCCGGGTTCTCCGGTTTCCTCCCACAGTCCAAAAACATGGATCAAGTCAATTGAGTTCTCCAAATTGCCCCATATAGAGTGTGTATGTGTGCGTGTCTGTGTGAGTGAGTGTGTGCCCAGCGATAGATTGGCACCCTCTCCTGGGTCTATCTGCCCAGCGCCCGAAACGTTCTCCCCTGGATGGGACCCTAATATATATAGGACAAAGCGGAAGATGATGAATGAATGAATATATTATATATAAACAATGTTCTCCTCAAAACCAGTCCAGCCACGTGGAATCAGGTGAACTGAAGACATGTAAACGTGTGTTTTCTCCACATGGTAAGTATATAGTGATAATAACTTTATCACTGTATAATACGTTGCATTAACTGCTGTAATTTGGATGATAGATGAATTTATTAAAACAGTTAGTGATCTACAAAAAACCTCAAGAAAATATGGCAGGTTTTAAGGCGTGTATATCGGTTTCCGGTGAAGCACGTGACCATCCCGCGTCACGTGTCAGTCATGAGAACGAGGAAACCGACGCAAAAACCGACAAAGCATTTTGTACCAAAAGTCGATCGATCATCATTTAAGATACAACACAGCGATTTACCTTACATATCTGTGATACTGTTTTTATTAAAGTCACGGTGTGTTCAGTATTTAACAGAATTGCACTGCAGTGCAGGCAAATACAAACACATCTATATCTCTTTCACTAACACTCCACCTTCACACCTTGTGTCCTACAAAGAGATGTTTTCCAAAGTAGAATAACCCTTTCACGGGTGGAGTTTCCATGTTCTCCCCGTGTCTGCGTGGGTTTCCTCTGGGTTCTCCGGTTTCCTCCCACAGTCCAAAAACATGGATCAAGTCAAATGAATTCTCCAAATTGCCCCATATAGAGTGTGTTTGAGTGAGTGAGTGAGTGTGTGCCCAGCGATGGATTGGCGCCCTGTCCTGGGTCTATCTGCCCAGCGCCCGAGACGTTCTCCCCTGGATGGGCATGGGGAACCCCACCGCGACCCTAATGGAGGATAAAGCGGGAGATAATGACTGAAAATGACTTGATACATGTTTTTGGACTGTGGGAGGAAACCGGAGAACCCGGAGGAAACCCACACGGACACCGGGAGAACATGAAAACTCCACCCAGATGGGGATTCGAACCGGGAATCCCTAGTGCTGACCACTAAGCCACCGTGTCGCCTTATTTTATTTTTAATCAACAAATTATATTTTGTACCCCTTAACTCAACACCAAAGTATATAAGCACCCCAGCTGCCAGATCAATTTTATTCTCTGTAAATTAATAACAAAAAATGCCTGCTTGTCATGGTTCTTACATACTGTAAACATTATCTCAGAATTACACATCTCAGGAGATGTGATTACAGTAATCTTCATACCTAATACAGGTCATGTTTTTGACTTATGCAACTTTTTCAGTTTGACCCAATCAAAATTATATACACTAAATGCACTAATGTATGAAGATCTTTCTTTGTCTGCCTCTGGGATGGATTTAATAAGGATGCGTCCAATTGGTTTCGAAATTGGAATGTAAACGTAAACTATTTTCTAATAACTCACATTCTTCTGTTTGATGCTTCTGCTCATCACTACACACGGCTGTATGCTGATATATATCTTCAAAGGAGAGGATCTGTTGATTTCAAAGCCATTAACAATGTAATATATGTTTCACCTCATCAACTGCATAGAAATAAATACATAAATATATTTTCCTATCGTCAATGATAGAAATATAACTATATATATATATATATATATTTTTTTTTTTTTTTTTAATTTCAAATCGTATTTGATTTTGAGGTGAAGGCTTATTTGGGGGTACTCTGTGGAGGTACTCAGTGGTTAGGGTGTTGGGATATCAATCTGAAGGTTGGGGGTTCAAATCCCAGGTCCACTGAAGTTACCAATGTGGGTCCCTTGAGGGTCTTGCTCCCCAATGTGGGTCCTTGAGCAAGGCCCTTAACCCTCATTGCTCCAGGGATGTTGTGATTAACCCTGTGCTCACCTTGTAAGTCACTTTGGATTAAAGCGTCCAATAAATGAATGGATGTATATAAATGTGGCGGCACGGTGGCTTAGTGGTTAGCACGTTCGCCTCTCAGCGCTAGGGATTCCCGGTTCGAATCCCCATCTGGGTGGAGTTTCCATGTTCTCCCCGTGTCTGCGTGGGTTTCCTCCGGGTTCTCCGGTTTCCTCCCACAGTCCAAAAACATGGATCAAGTCAATTGAATTCTCCAAATTGCCCCATATAGAGTGTGTCTGTGTGAGTGAGTGTGTGCCCAGCGATGGATTGGCGCCCTGTCCTGGGTGTATCTGCCCAGCGCCCGAGACGTTCTCCCCTGGATGGGCATGGGGAACCCCACCGCGACCCTACTAGAGGCTAAAGCGGGAGATAATGAATGAATGAAAATGACTTGATCCATGTTTTTGGACTGTGGGAGGAAACCGGAGAACCCGGAGGAAACCCACACGGACACGGGGAGAACATGGAAACTCCACCCAGATGGGGATTCGAACCATGGTAGCTCATGGTTAAGGTGTTGGGATATCAATCTGAAGGTTGGGGGTTCAAATCCCAGGTCCACTGAAGTTACCAATGTGGGTCCCTTGTGGGTCTTGCTCCCCAATGTGGGTCCTTGAGCAAGGCCCTTAACCCTCGTTGTTCCAGGGATGTTGTGATTAACCCTGTGCTCACCTTGTAAGTCGCTTTGGATTAAAGCGTCCAATAAATGACCAAATGTAAATAAATGTACTCTGCCACGCACTCCTTGCGTGGCCGGCGTTACTCTCTTGTGCCACTAGATGTCGGTGTCGGTCCTCTGGCGGACGTGCGGAGCCTGTGGCCGCCAGGTGGCAGCTTTGCACCGTGTTTCCACCTCAATCACCAAACAACAAACTGAACGGAGCGAGCGGCTCGAGTGTGAGTGTGTGTGAGTGTGTGTGTGTGTGCGTGAGTCTAAAACAGCCTCTGACCGCCACTTTCAAACTAACATTCATGAATCCTTGTCGGATATTTGTGCGAAACGCCTAACAGCACGAGAACAAGTCCAGGAGTTGCACCGCGCCTGGATCCGAGCCCGGCAAGCGGGTAAGTATTAAAATGGCGGAGACGTTTACAGAAGTTGGAGGGCTTTGCTGATATTTTGCTGAAGCTAGCGCTTAGCTTGCGTATCCGTCTACGCGGGACTGGCTTCCGTTCAGCGCCAAGTCCTTTCTGTTGAATCAAACACCAGATCCGCGTCGAAATGCTTTCCGAGCCCGCGCTGCGTAAAGTCGTGGCTTTCGAGCGCGGGGTGGTATTTCGGGTGATGGCCGTGCTGAAGGCTGGGGGCAGTTCGGCACTTCCGCGGTGTTTCTGAGCTGGTTGTTGATGGAGCAGCGCAGCCACTATGGCGGAACTGGAACACACACTCAATCAAGATGGAGGACGCGGAGAGCCGAAGTGCTTTCCCGTTTCACCAAAGAGAAAAAGGCACCCGAGCAACGCGATCCCCCGTTTATTTAATGCCCCCGACACTGTCCAAGCAACCCCCCACACCCCGAGTGTTGTTTATTCTAACTTGAGCCGTGCGATGGGCTTTTTCAAAGCTGAACGCGAGCTGAGCCAAAATGGAGAATCCCAAAAACAGCTGCTGGAAAGCTTTCAAGATGGAGATGTGTGTGTGTGGTTTTTTTATACTCTGTTCGTTTTCACTTTTAGAACTTTACATGTTTATCCCGCTCTGTTTTTTTGTTGCCTTTGCTTTGCGATTGCGGGCGTTTAGAGTTGTGGATTAGCGAGCAGAATCCAGCCTTAAATGTGGTGTGAAATATGAGACGCCTCATTTCGGATCCCACCGTTTCTCGGCGGCCGGACTTCTGTGCGGTAGCACTTTGCTAACACGCAGCCGACCAAACGCACTTTTTCTCGGCGACGTGGACACATCGGCGATCGCTTGAACGCGCTGCCGCTCCGCGCTGCCGCCACCGCGAAGGCGGCCGATCGATTTGAAGCTTCGCTGCGTTTTAACGAGGACTTAGGAAAGCTGGGCAACTTCGGAGGTTCAGGCCAACTGCGTAGTCCCAAATGTTTGACAGACGTGATTCAAACTTAAACCTTCCTGCGTTACACCCCGCAATTAAACCGAATTCCAATTACAATGTGATTAGTAAACAATAACACGCTTCAATTTCAACAAACGGTAGCGTTTTGCGGTTTCCAAACCCGTGTCGTATATACTTTGGCGCCACTTTTCAAAAACCCAGCTACATTTACGTTTTCGTGTCACTTTAGATACTTTTTCTGTCTTTGTGTGAGCTTTAATCGCGTTTGTGTGCACAGCAGGCAACAAATAAACAGACAATCGCATATTTGAAAGCGACGGCGCCACTAGTATGGATTTTATAATACATCGGCTGCGTCTCAAACCGCATACTGCTGTAAAAAAAAGTCTTGCTAATTTGAAGCACTACCTCTGCTGCTGCGTAGTGACAACTAACGGTTTGAGAAGCGGCTCTGTGCTCTACAGTTAAACTCTCCTCGTTATGAGCTCACGAAAAAGTGCATTCATATTGTTACACTCGTCGTTTACATTCGCGGGGTTTTTAATGATTCACCGTCGATCCACGTTGAGTCCACTGTATTCAGCTGACTCGCTTTTGAAGGTGGTGATCGGATGGGTTGGGTGGGGTCAGTTGTGGTTGGATCCCTAGGAAGTGAGTTAGTGTTGACTGAACAAGTGGTGGAACCTACAAGGTGTAGCAGGTACTTTTGGCCAAAATTGACATTGAGGTTCAGGACACCAGATATTATTATTATTATTACTATTATTATTACTGTCAACATGCAAAACGTCACAGTAGATTTGTGCTTAGTAATAAAGAATGGAAAATCAACATCGAGTCTCTGTGTGGGAGTATGATGAAATATATTTATTACTGACTTTTAAACTCCTTGTTAAATCAATAAATAGCATAGAAATAAAAAGCATAAAAATATATAGTTTAATTTATATAAATATATATAGTTTAGTTTAATTAATAAAGAATGGAAAATCAACATCGAGTCTCTGCGTGGGAGTATGATGAAATATATTTATTACTGACTTTTAAACTCATTGTTAAATCAATAAATAGCATAAAAATATATAGTTTAATTTATATAAATATATATAGTTTATATATATAGTTTAGTTTAATTAATAAAGAATGGAAAATCAACATCGAGTCTCTGTGTGGGAGTATGATGAAATATATTTATTACTGACTTTTAAACTCATTGTTAAATCAATAAATAGCATAGAAATAAAAAGCATAAAAATATATAGTTTAATTTATATAAATATATATAGTTTAGTTTAATTAATGAAGAATGGAAAATCAACATCGAGTCTGTGTGGGAGTATTATGAAATATATTTATTACTGACTTTTAAACTCATTGGAAAAATAGTTTGTAAACAACAATAATAAAGAAAAATGAGCTTCTTTAAAAGTCTGGGGGGGGGGGGGTAGTCAATTTTTCCTGTCATAAAATTAAACTATATTTTTATGCTATTTATTGATTTAACAAATTAATTCTGTATCATTTTTTATCTTAGTTATCATCACTGGTCTCTCAGTGGCGCCACAATTTTTTGCTTATTAGTGTCACACATCAGATGTTTTACAGATTCTGACTTTTTAATTATTATTATAAAATTTATCTGATGAGTATTTTGTATTTATTTTTTTATATACAGGTCTAAAACAGATCGGCTGTATTAAATATAAAGCCAGGTGTTTACAGCAAAAAACTAGCAGGGTCTGATTTTGGCCACTACTGATCGTACCTTACCTGTTAATATGATCTGTAACATGCAATCGGTTCAAGGTGGAAAAGTTGGTCACTACTTACCGAGATGCTTATCTGAGCCCATTTGGCAGAACAAAATAAAGTTAGTGTTAGATGCCATGTCAGAACGAACAGCCTCACCTTCCCTTCAGCAGACATGAGTTGTGTGTGTTGAAATAAAATGATCTAAATAATTTTTGGGAAATTCTATTTGCCACAGCTTCTATGAATCTGAAGCTTTATTTATTTATTGACATGCATAAAAATAAAGTAACAAAATATAATAGGACTACATTTTGAGCAGTAATTAATACCTGATAAATCATCAGCAAACTTTAATCTGAACGTAAGGAGTAATAGATGTAACCTAAAGAGTATCCAGGAAGAAATGGTAAATCTTGAAACCCCATTCAAACACTATAAACAGTAAAATACCTGGAAATTTTACAGGCACCTATATAACATAATATGCACAGGAAGATTAGTGATAATGTTTTCTTATTTATCACCACTTCCAAAATAATAAAAAAAAAAAAAAAAAAAAAATTTCCCTTAGTCTTGTTTGTAAAAATTAATAATTACAGAAGTGATAGTGATACATTTTCATAGTTCTATTTAAAAGCATAGTAAATTATCTACAGTGCATATATTAATGCACCAGTGCCATGTTCTGTAGTAGTGCAGCACACATCCGTTTTGTCTACACACTGTACTCTGTAAGGAAATGGGGAGTAGAGCCTCCTTTCAGACACAGGCACATTTATTCATGTTCATGGCCTCAAAGTAAAATTGGATATCTGTGATTGGATGTGGGAAGCATGGGGGTGGTGAGTATATTGCCATATATGGTAAGTGAGGAAGTCATTGCCATGTTTGTTTCATGGTAACTGGAGACAGGATGACCAATAGACATTGGTGTAGCCTGAGATGGCCATGCCCCTTTGTTATTATCTGAATGTGCATGCACATTTTCTGGCATGTGGCTTTCACAGCATGGCTCTGAACTATGATTTTTTTTTTTATCCTTTATTATCTGATGTACTGTAGTTATGCAATGACCATAACTACAGTGTACTGTTTTTTTTAACAAGTTATAATTGTGAGTTTTCCTGTATTTTATTATATGTCACTGTAAGTCTATTTGTGCAGGATAAATTAAGTGCAGGATAGACAAAATGCTTTGTCTGGAGTTTGATGGGTCATCCTATGTCTGTTCTGTTTTTCCCTGTTCTGAGATGTTGCACACAAAGTCCAGATAAATGACATGAACATGAGATAAAATCAACCTCTCAATGTAATGTGTCTGTTAACATATATGTAAACATTGAAATAACTGACATAAGGCAATTTGATAATCTTCTCAGTAGAAGGTGATCACCTTAATTCACTTTCAGCATATACAATAAACCCAAATGCACTGCCAAGAACTACTGTTTTAACAGATACACTGAATGGTTATACTTAATATCCACTTATTAAAGATAAATGGGAAACTGTTCACCAATCTTAATGTGCAAACCATATAATGTCGATGTAATATAAATCTAAAAGAGATTTCTATAGGTTTTTATTTTAATATATGGATGATTGATTTTAGATCAGATTCAACTTTCTTGCTGAGTAGAGTTCTAGTTCAAAGCCAACAAAGTGCAATTAGCTTCCAATAAAAGTGTGAAATGTAAAAAGTTGACGTGAGGTGGGCTGTTGGCATAATAAAAGTGCAAATGGATGTTGGCACCGTACATTATGGCGCTCTACAGTTTCATTTGTTCTTTGAAATTAACGATTGGTGTTAAGTCTAGCTTCTTATAGTGATGTCTCTAAATAATTAAAATGATTTAAGTGATCGTTGACTGCAGAGGCACATTTTAAGCTGGGTAGTGTCAGCTTTAAGTAACTATAATGGCAAAGATAAAGCGACCAAATGTAAACTGAGCCATTTGATATCATCTGGTTGAACAGAACAGGTAGCTCTCCCAGGACTATTAAAATCTGTAGGCTTAGCATGCTTAATGTGCATAAAGCAAAAAAAAGTACACATTCATGTCATTCTTCCCAATTCTGTTGAGATAAAATGACTTTTAACACTGCTATGAAGTTATGTCTGTTTAGCTGTAAAAAAAAAAAAAAAAAAAGCAAGTAAAAATTGCCACATCTGTTTTTTACTTTATATTCTGCAGAATTTTGTCTAAGACAGTGAAATTGCTTTATGATGAAGTCACAGTATCTATTCCATGTGCTTTCTGTTGTTTCCTCCTGGAGGAAGGCAGCATGCACATGGACCAGCTTGCTTCCTGATTCAATATAAGGCTTCAGTAATGCAGCACTGCCCTCCTGCTGGACACATTATGAACTTTAAACAGATTTTCCTCTAAGTGAAGGATTTTCTATTATTATTCCAGCTATTTAAAATTGTCTTTTTGGAATAACACATTAGAAAGAACACATTTCGATTAAATGCATTATCAATAAGAAAACTAGACTCTAACATCTATAAATATCTTGTTTCAGATCATATGACACACAGAAATCTGTTGCTCCAGGTTGTAACTGAAGATAAACTCTTTGTCAAGTTCCAGTGGTACAGAAGATGTTAAAGAAATGTTAGCAGCACCAGAATTACAAGCAGAGTTTCACTATCCTCAGTAAGTTTGTTGTTTCGTGCTCATTAGTTTGCCTCTTTTGAAGATTGTTCTTAACTCTCTTTTATGTTACAGGGACACAGACACACGATTCTCATCAGATACAGACTTTGATGATACTGATGGGAGAAATGTTGTACAGGGGAAAGGGAAGGTATGTCCTGTCTGTTTCAGACAAAGTAGATATTAGTTTTTAAGTCATGTTTTAAAGAATTGGTTTGTGCTTTAATTTATAAACAAGCTACCAGCTGTTTGTGGCTGAATTCATCATTAATGTCTTATTGTAGTAATGTAGCAGATTTCATAGCAGGATTTTTGCTGAATCTCGACTAAGAGCAGCTCGTTTTTTTTTTTTTTTGTTTTTTTTTTGTAATGCAGCGAATGTACACACACTTAACTACTGACTAACAGCTTGTAATGTTCCTTGTATTTTAGAAGGGGAAGAAGGCGGCTGGTGAGAAGGGAAAAGGAGGTGGTAAAGGAGCAGGCCGCTTAAATGGTCACCATCAGGAGAATGGGATGGAGAACGTCATGCTCTTTGAAGTGGTCAGGTTGGGGAAGAGTGCCATGCAGGTCAGTGTACACATGAGAAGAGCTGTACTCGTGTAACAATCGACGAGACTAGCAGAACCGTCAAATTCTTTGTTTCTGTCCTCCAGTCTGTGGTGGACGACTGGATCGAGTCTTACAAACATGACCGAGATATAGCACTTCTCGACTTGATCAACTTCTTTATTCAATGTTCAGGCTGCAAAGGTAATTACTGAGTCACGTTTCTTAACCTTTTAGAAAACTGTCTATTTTTACATTGTGTGCACTATAACATTTGCATTTTGTGTTCTTTCCCCTGTAGGTGTGGTGAGCGGTGAAATGTTCCGGCACATGCAGAACTCCGAGATCATTAGAAAAATGACTGAGGAGTTTGATGAGGTGAGCTTTTGCTTGGAGACAAAAATTGTTCAGCGGTGCACATAATTCATCCTGCCCTGTTAAACAGAGTGTTGCCTTTGGCTCTGCAGGACAGTGGAGACTACCCACTCACCATGGCTGGGCCACAGTGGAAGAAATTCAAAACCAGTTTTTGCGAGTTCATTGCTGTGTTGGTGCGACAGTGTCAGTACAGCATCATCTACGATGAGTATATGATGGACACAGTCATCTCTCTACTCACAGGTCTCTCTGACTCCCAAGTGCGAGCGTTCAGGCACACTAGCACCCTTGCAGGTCAGAATTAAAGCTGTTATTAACAATGCAAGGTTACGGAATCTGGGCTTGACAAATACTGTCTAATGCATGCTTTATGTACCTCTTATAACTTATGATCGAAAAATTGAGATGAGAAAACCTTCACATACTGTTTAACATGCATACACTGTGTTCATAAACTGTATTTTATCTTGACAACTGTACAATTTTTAACTCTTCCGTATGTTGTCTGTAGGTTTTCAATATTTGTAGCGCAAATTATTGTCTAGCATTATTAGGGTGAAAGTTTAGTAATATTTTTGCAGTAGAAACATTATGAAGACTATTATATTAATCATTTTGAAATTTCAGTTTTCTCTTGTATCTATATGGCTTCTGTGGATTGGTGTTATTAAATATGCCTTTTACTTTACACAGCCATGAAGCTCATGACTGCTCTGGTAAATGTTGCACTGAACCTCAGCATCAACATGGACAACACCCAGCGCCAGTATGAGGCCGAAAGGAACAAAATGATTGGCAAGCGGGCTAGTGACCGACTGGAACTGCTCTTACAGAAACGCAAAGAGGTGAGTCTGCAACTGTGTCCTTAAATATATTTAATATTTGGAACCTCATACCTGATAACTTTACAAATATCTACATTTTTATTGAATGTTATAATTTTCCATTTTCTATGTTAATTGCGCCATCTGGTGGTCAATGAAACTCGTGCTTATTTAAAATGAGCACTGTATGTGTTTTAACAGCAGTTTAAATCATGCAAACACGTTTCTCTGTATCCTGACACAGGAAAAAGAGAATTGAGATGTCTTAAATCTTGTTTAAACCTGTAGTTTACTGAAGTATTGGTAATTAGCACTTTAGTTTTGTCAAACCCCTGCTGCTATGCCATCTGTGTGATTTCGTTGTGACTCATGAGGCATATTGGTGGAACTGACCATTGATTTTTTATTTTTTTTTTTTTTTTTCACACACATATAGTGCTTGTGTACAGAACTTTTAGTATATGCTCATATGAAACGTGTTTATTTTTTTAAAACTTTTAGCAGGTGCCCTTTACACCAGTGACCTTAAGAGCTACTGAGAACGAAATTTTAGCGTTTTTGTTAGACCATGAGTTAATTGAACTCACTCAACAAAACACTGTCTCTGGACTGATGATTGTGTCTGTGACTAAAGGACGTGTACTCCATGTACTGAATTTCTGAATCAGTGGCATATATTATCAGAATTTAGTAGAACATCCAGTAGAATTTTAATATTATTGCACATGTTTTGCAGGTTTTAAGCATGGCATTTTAAAAATGCTTTATTTATGCACTCATCTAGCACTTTATTAAGAATACAGTCTTATAACATTTGCCACTCTGGCTGTCTTTAGCTCATCCTCCCTGATGTTTAATATGTTCAGCGTTTTTTGCTTATTTCAGTTTCACAGGGTTCTTGTTGAACTCTTTCAGAAAATTAGATGACATTCATTATTGTTTATACTACGTTGTGTTTATTTTATTATTAATAATTATTAATAATTTTTTCCTTTGTTTGATTTTCTAGCTGCAAGAAAATCAGGACGAAATAGAGAACATGATGAATGCCATTTTCAAAGGAGTCTTCGTCCACAGATACCGGTACAATAAATACATTTTGCTTTTACTTTATCTCCTTTATTTCTGTAAGTTCTGTAAGGTTTGAATACAATGGATTCTGCACTGAATTTTGTATTTATATATTTATTTATTTTTACTTTTGCAGAGATGCAATAGCAGAGATTCGTGCAATTTGCATCGAGGAGATCGGTGTTTGGATGAAGATGTACAGTGATGCTTTTCTTAACGACAGCTACCTGAAATATGTCGGCTGGACAATGCATGACAAGGTGGGGGTCATGACCAGGTTGTAGCTGTAAAGCCCTGGCTAGTACAACAAAAGCATTTCAATATTTCTTTACTGTCTCTTATAGCAAGGGGAGGTGCGACTAAAATGCCTCACAGCTCTGCAGGGCCTTTATTACAACCGCGAGCTCAATGCCAAGCTGGAGCTCTTCACAAGTCGTTTCAAGGTGAGAGCCATCTGCAGTTTATTACATTCCAAATCCAGGAATGGCAAAGCAGCCATGTATGGATCTGAGTTATGTGCTTTAATAGGTTTATGAATATGGAATTTTCTGTCCCTACCACAATTTGTGAAATACTCTTTGTGTCTATTCTTTCAGGACCGCATTGTGTCCATGACACTGGACAAAGAGTATGACGTTGCTGTGCAAGCGATTAAACTGCTCACCCTAGTGCTACAGTAAGCATACATCTGACAGACTGAATCAGTCCCCTGTGTGTTGTGTTTAAATGACCTGGCTGAATTAAGATTGTGTGCTGATGGGATTCTGCTGTTTGCTTTTCCAGTAGCAGTGATGAAGTCCTGACTGCAGAGGACTGTGAGAGTGTCTACCACCTGGTGTACTCTGCCCACCGGCCTGTTGCAGTAGCTGCAGGGGAGTTCCTCTATAAGAAGTAAGACCTGCTCTATAAGACTGAATCTCACCAGCAGGAATGCTAACATACTGAATCAATTATTGGACTTAATTTTGATAATAAAAAAAAAAGTCTACCTTGGAGCAAAATATAAAATAAAGGAGTGAAAAAAAAATTTGTTTGGTACATCAAATGAACCTAGTGCAGTGATTCTCAATTATTTTCTGTTAAGCCCCCCCCCAGGAAGAAAAATTTTTGCGCCCCCCCCCCACACACACACACATGCACACTCACCCCCCCCCCTACATTACAAAATGGGATGAAAAAGTATTTTTACACGCCCTCTGTAGTATGATTTGTCTATAAATTTGTTATAAGTACCCCTCATTTATAACAATGTCTCCTTATTAACAATAAAGAAAACAAAAAAGAAAGAAATATAGATCAACTTAGAACAAAGAATAATTTTATTAACTTTGTTTTTTAGTTTGTAATAGAAACGAATGAAATCCTTATTTAAACTAGAAATATTTTTGAACTGACTGCATTTGATACTGAAAAATTAAATGAATAAAATCAATAAATAATAATAAATTCAAATTCATCAGCAACATTACAACAGCAAAGCACAATTTATTAACACTTTAACCTACAAAACAAAAATGAATACAACAATTTGTGCTGTTTTTTTTTTTTTTTATCAAAATGAGGAAATCAGAACTAATGTCTCTAACATGCCCGTTTTGCAGTAGCTTTCATAAAGCGTTATAATTGCTTGCTGTACGCGTCACGTTTTCGATGAAAAAACTAAAGCGGTGATCAGCGTGATTGGGGTGTAATGTCTTTAAGTGACGCCTTCATTTATTTGGCTTCACGCTGTCCGCTGCCAACATTTATAGACACAGAAGACATGCCGGTCTTTCTTCGTCTCCACCTTAGTTACAGTGAAACCAAGCGCTACATGCACTTTCCTCGTTTTAACTTTCGGTTGACTTTTGTTGCTCTCATTATCTTCGTCTCTCTCCTCATCCCTGTTAAATATTTTGCGTGTTGTTTCTTGAAGGTTTGTTCAGTACACTTAATATCACTTGCTCTGTGATTTCTTGTTATGCGCCCCCCCAGGCACCACACTGGGCCCCCCCAGGGGGGCGCCCCCCACTATTTGAGAAGCACTGACCTAGTGTGATGAATTATACACAGTAAGATTAAACCATGCTCCGTCCTGTAGTCTAAAAAAATCTTTTTTCTTTTGCAGACTTTTCAGTCATCAGAACCTTGAGGAGGACAGCATGCCTAAAAGAAGAGGCAGACAGAGTCTGAATGCCAACCTCATAAAAACCACAGTTTTCTTTTTCTTAGAGAGTGAGGTGAGTCTCCTGAACACACATTCAGCTCTTGACCAGTGTTAATTGTTCTAATAAATCTCTCTAGAACAAATCCTAAAGGAGAGAGGGGGATATCAGTTAATGTGATACTTAAGCCTCTTTTCTTTTAGCTCCATGAACATGCTGCGTACTTGGTGGACAGCATGTGGGACTGTGCCTCAGAGCTACTGAAAGACTGGGAGTGCATGATCAGCCTACTGCTGGATGAGCCTCTACCTGGAGAGGAAGGTCTGACCCTCATTGTTTTGTTGTTTTTTTTTTTGTATTCTTTTATCATGCTTTATACACAAACTTAGTTCATAGACCACTATTTGTATCCATGTATTAATGCGACACGTCTTGCAGCTTTAACAGACAGACAGGAGACAGCCCTCATCGAGATCATGCTGTGTACTGTCCGGCAAGCAGCGGAGTGCCACCCGCCTGTAGGAAGAGGCACTGGCAAGAGAGTAAGTACACATGAGGTTAATTAATTAAAAAAATGACCACCTTATTCTTTATAGTGACAATTAAACAGCATTAATAAGATTAGACATCATCTGATTTGATGACTGTCAATTTTTAATTACCAGCCTTTAGTACTTTTAATAAGATTTAGTTATAAAGCAGGAAACTGATACCGAAATGATCTTTGCTTCCTTTTTTCTATGTAATTTTTCATTCATTCATTATCTCCCGCTTTATCCTCTATTAGGGTCATGGTGGGGTTCCCCATGCCCATCCAGGGGAGAACGTCTCAGATACACCCAGGACAGGGCGCCAATCTATCGCTGGGCACACACTCACTCACACAGACACATTCTATATGGGGCAATTTGGAGAACTTAATTGATTTGATCCATGTTTTTGGACTGTGGGAGGAAACCAGAGAACCTCGAGGAAACCCACGCAGACATGGGGAGAACATGGAAACTCCACCCAGATGGGGATTCGAACCGGGAATCCCTAGCGCTGAGAGAACATGCTAACCACTAAGCCACCTATGCACGGGTCTATGTAATTTGAAATAAATTAATTAAAATGTTTGAGAACCACGAGCTTCTTTTCTGTTAGTGTGTGATTAAATATTCGTCTCTATCTTGGGAGGTTTAGTAAAGGTTATGTATTTCTAGTAAACACAGACAATGTTTTTCTTTGCCGATATCACAGTGAGCATACATCTTTGTTTTGTGCAGGAAAGCAGGAAAGTCGGGTTTTTAGATTTTACCTTGTAAAGCTCTTATTCAGCGCCGCTGGAGTGAACACAGCATTAACAAATCCACATTCTTTTTTAAATTGACAGTTTGTTTTGTTACTGAATTGTAGATTTAGAATGTCAATCCTAATAATTCAACCTTCTCTCATTGTTCCAGGTGCTGACAGCAAAGGAGAAGAAAACCCAGCTGGATGATAAGACACGAATGACTGAACTCTTTGCAGTGGCCCTTCCACCTTTATTAGCGAAGGTAAATTTGATTAGTTTCTTCCTGATTTCACACTGCAAACAACTGAAGATCCATCACATTTACAATAGTACGGAAAGACGTGTTAAAAATATTAATTGAAATAAGAATGAGTAAAGGCTTTGCCTCTTCGTAAACCTGCAAACTTTGGCCTCAGATTAGGAAAGTAGGAGGAGAAATGATTTATTCAATAGTACCTTGTTATTTAGTGGGATCATGTGCCTAAAATTGTAGGAGTCAAATTACCGCACTTTATAATGTACTGTAATAACTTTATAATGGTGTTTTAAGCATTAACCAGTCCTACTGCGGATCATTTGAATAGTCATGTGTTCATTGTTATGGTAGCATGAATGTAAACATAACACGAAGAAACCTCTTAAACATTTCTGCAGACTGCCTCTAATGTGTTTCTTGTTCTTGTGAACAGTATGCTGTTGATTCAGAGAAAGTAACCAACCTGCTGCAGTTGCCACAGTACTTTGATCTGGATATCTATACAACAGGAAGATTGGAAAAGGTGAGTTATGAAGCTAAATGGTGAATCCTGTACATTAGAGCCGAGCAATAACATCAGTCACTGTGATAAAATACTTCGCAATATGCTTATCTGAGTAAATGGTGGTTTGCATCACTTAGAAACACCAATCACATGTGTCTGGGGAAAAAAAAAGATCATTGATACTTTAAAGTTTAATCTGATTTCAGCACAGTGTGAAATACACTTTTTTTTTTTGTGTCTAAATCACCCAGCTTTACCGTGCTTATCCTTACAGGCTGAACATCAGGGTTTAGTTATTGTCTGTTGAACCTTTGTACTAAACACTGTGTTAATTGTGTTTAATCTTCTGTGCAACACAGCATCTGGAATCATTGCTAAGACAAATCAGGGAGATTGTTGAGAAGCACACGGACACAGACGTGTTGGAGGCCTGCTCAAAGACCTACCACGCTCTTTGCAATGAGGATTTTACCATCTTCAACAGAGTGGACATCGCACGGAGCCAGCTCCTGGATGAACTGGTGGATAAATTCAACAAATTGCTGGAAGACTTCCTGCAGGAGGTGATATTCTTGTAGAGCTTTTATAACTGATTACTAATGATCAGCTGCGTAAATATGAAAGTGGCAGTTTAGAATTAACCCTACAGATACGGATTAATGTTTTTTGATTTCACTCATTCAGAAAAAAAGGCACACTATTAAATAAAAAAAAACTCTCCTGTGCAGGGAGAAGATCAAGATGAAGATGATGCTTATCAAGTTCTGTCAACACTGAAGAGGATCACTGCTTTCCACAAGTAATAAAGAAAAACAAATGTCTTTACTGTTTACAGCTCTCATATTATGGTGCTTATTTTCCTCTGTATTTGTCACTAATGTCCACTGTCTTTCTTTTCAGTGCTCATGATCTCTCGAAATGGGATCTGTTCACCAGCAACTACAAGTTACTCAACACCGGTATTGAAAACGGAGACATGCCTGAGCAGGTGCTTTTATTAATAAGGGTTTTTATTTGGAAGAAAAGTAAACGCTGTTGTAATAAATATAACTGACTGGCCTTTCTGTCCTGTTACAGATAGTTATTCACGCACTGCAGTGTACACACTATGTGATTTTATGGCACTTAGCCAAGGTCTCTGAAGGAAACAACAAAAAAGTAGGACATTCTTTCTTTTACTCCATCATTTTTGATTTTGGCACTGCAGCTGTTCTCATCTGTAATATGTGTTTTAATCCTAGGAGGATATGGTAAACTTAAGGAAGCAAATGCGTGCATTCTGCCTCATGTGCCAGAGATATTTAGCCAGTATCAACACCACTGTGAAAGAGCAGGTGAGTGTGAGTGACCCGTGTTAACTGAGCCGAACTCTTGACCTGTTTCTAACCTGTCTGGTTCTTCTCCTTCAGGCCTTCACCATCTTATGCGATCTTCTAATGATCTTCAGTCACCAAATCATCTCAGGAGGAAGGGAGAATCTGGAACCGCTTGTCTACTCACCGGAGGACTCCCTGCAATCTGAGCTGCTCAGCTTCATCCTGGACCACGTCTTCATTGACCAGGATGAGGACAGTAACAGTGCAGGTTCGACTTTAGATCTAATAACATGTTTTTTATATCAGTTAATTGATTTTAATGCACATGTTGGAATATAAGTCTGAGTCAACTTAATAACATTACCTGTTGGTAATTAGTTGGTTCCCCAGCCATAGATGTGAAAAGAGAAATAAATTTAATAAAGATATCCGTTTCCTTGCATCATGTAGAGTATTTTTCATGTCTAAAGACCATAAGTTTATGAATTCACCCATTGTTTATAAATACCTATTTGTTTATATTCATCACTGACCACTAGAGGGAGACATTTTTTAATTCGTAAACGAGCTAAAGTTCTCAATTGTTAAACAGATGGCCAGCAGGATGATGAAGCAGGTAAAATAGAAGCTTTGCATAAGAGACGTAACCTGCTGGCTGCTTACTGCAAGCTCATCATCTATAACGTAGTGGAGATGAAGACTGGAGCTGACATATTTAAGCAGTATATGAGGGTATATGTTTTACTTTAATCATTAAATATTATGCACGCTACATTTTTGCATTCTCATAACCATGACTTTTTCTCCCTTGTTATTAGTATTATAATGATTATGGTGACATCATCAAGGAAACCATGAGCAAAACCAGACAGATTGACAAAATCCAGTGTGCAAAAACGCTCATCTTGAGCTTGCAGCAGGTACAGAGTATAATTTTGTCTAAATTACTTGTGTAAAAAAAAAAAAAAACAACATTGTTTTCACAGACCTTTTTGACTTTTGTAGTTGTTTAATGAGATGCTGTCGGAGTTGGGTCTGGGCTTCGACCGCTCGTCCTCATCATTTTGTGGCATTAAAGAGCTGGCTCGACGCTTTTCTTTGACATTTGGGCTGGATCAGCTGAAAACCAGAGAGGCAATCGCTATGTTACACAAGTATGCCTCTCACCCACATTAAGTTCTGATGTTCTTCACTGTAATATCAACATGGATTCATTGACAGCTTTGTATAGCAATGACATGAGCATGCCGGACTCATTGTGTTTCTCTGTGGTTTTATAGGGATGGTATTGAGTTTGCCTTTAAAGAACCAAACCCTCAAGGAGATGGGTATCCCCCTGTAAACCTAGCTTTCCTGGACATTCTCTGCGAGTTCTCATCCAAACTTATGAGACAGGACAAGCGCACTGTGTAAGCAAGCATATTACAGAAGTTCATACAGTCATTTATTATGACCTATAATTAAATTTTTACTTACATAATTATAGTATTATTCAATACTATCTTAAACCATTTTATAGAAGACATCAGCAGTAAAACTACATCTAGTAAAATCTAGTGTTAATGTTCAAAAGGCATTAATTGATTCCTTGTTTTCACTTAAAGGAAGTAAGAGCAATAGATTTGGTCAAACGTGTTCATTAATCTTTCTTATTTACTTTGTTGTTGTATCAGTTGTAGCCATAGGGTGGTGCATCATTCCTTGTTACATCAGGAAGGATTTTTAATTACTTTAGTAATGACAGTCACAATCATTTTAATATAAGAAATATAGCAAAGCAAGATCTTTCAGTTCAGGAGAATGTTGTGAATTATAATGTGGTTTCTCTCCTCAGGCACATGTATCTGGAGCGCTTCATGACATTTCAGATGGCTCTGCAGAGGGAGGACTGCTGGCTGCCACTCATCTCCTACAGGAACTCTCTTCAGGCTGGCGGTGATGACGATACAATGTCCATAGTGAGTGGCATCAGCAGTCGTGGCTCCACCATCCGCAGCAAGAAAAGCAAGCCTGCTGTGGCCAAGAGGAAACTACCAGAAGGTAATTGGCACAATTGTTTAAATGCATCATTTTTTTTCTATGGAGTAGAGGTGTCTTCAACTAAGGATTTTCATAGTCGAATCTGATTCGTCAGATTTTCCCTATAGTCGACTGATAGTCGAATCAGTTAAAATTTCACCACAAGATGGCACTATAAGCGTGGTTTTTAAAAAATATATTTTTTTATATTTTACTTGTTTTTCTAGAGCACCGTAAATGGGATCCCCGTTCTGGACCTTTTTCCACTTCAAAGGAAAAACCTAAAAAAAAAAAAAAAAAACTAAAAACCTAAAAATTAGGATGATTTTATTGGACAAAAGGCTATATATATATAACGAAAACAAAGACATTTCATGTAAAAACTAATGCTTAGCAGCAGCCATGGGCACCCCCATGTGGTCAAAATGGTACATTCGACTATGAGGTTCATAGTCGACTACGGTTCTCCGAATATTGCAGCTCACCCTTACTATGGAGTATTAAGTTTTATTTTGGAGATAAAGCAAATTTACTTGAATTAAACATTAACCACATGCCTGAGAGCTGTCTGCCTTTAACTCCATGTGCAACCAAAGCACTATTTAAAAAAAAAAAAAAACTTTAATTCTTCTGACTCTAATCTGTTGTCCCTGTGTCTCTGCAGCAGAAGAAAGCAGCAGTAGCACTGAGATGTGGCTGAACCGAGAGCAGAGCATGCAGACTCCCGTCATGATGCCTTCTCCTCACCTCACGTCCACAGTGATGCGTGAGCCAAAACGTCTGAGGCCCGAGGACAGCTACATGGGCGTGTACACCCTTCCACCAGAACAGCAACATCCTCAACATCTGACACACCCACACACCCCTCAGCCTCACCATCACCAAAGCCCCATGGACTACAAGTAAGATTAAAATCGTATAAAGCTAAACATAATTCACAAAACACCTTTTATAAAATCTCCTTTTCTGTTATAAGTGAACTGTACTCAACAGTAGGGGTGTCTTCAACTAAGGATTTTTATAGTCGAATCTGATTCGTCAGATTTTCCCTATAGTCGACTGATAGTCGAATCAGTTAAAATCAGTTAAAAAAGATGGCGCTATAAGCATGGTTTTTAAAAAAGATTTTTTTATATATATATATATTTTACTTGTTTTTCTAGAGCACCGTAAATGAGATCCCCGTTCTGGACTTTTTTCCACTTCAAAGGAAAAACCTAAAAAAAAATTTATTTGACAAAAGGCTATATATATAATGAAAACAAAGACATTTCATGTAAAAACTAATGCTTAGCAGCAGCCATGGGCACCCCCATGTGGTCAAAATGGTACATTCGACTATGAGGTTCATAGTCGACTACGGTTCTCCGAATCGAATCGTCGAATCAGCGAATATTGCAGCTCACCCCTACTCAACAGGACAAAAAAATATTCCCTAAAATTCAAATATAGTTAGTTTAAATTATAATGTCATAGCCATCAATGACCGAAACCCAAGGAGAGCAAAATGAGCCATAATTCATGACTCTGTCCCTGTATGGCTGTGGAATAATATACAAACTATGGATGAGTGAACACACTATATTCATTGTATGTTTTTATAAGCCTGATGTTTGTGTGACAGCACGCAGGTCACCTGGATGCTGGCGCAGAGGCAGCAGCAGGAGGAGGCAGCCAGGCAGCAGCACGAGAGAGCCATGAACTATGCCAAACTCAGAAGCAACCTGCAGCATGCCATGTAAGAAAACGTTAAATATGTTGTAACTACTGAAAATATTCTTTTATGATTCACTTGGCTATTCATGAATAATATTAGCTGCTGTGTGTGAGTGTGTTTTCTTTTAATTGCACTAGAGTTTATTGCATTTGAAATCTTAATTTTAATGTGTTTGTTCTTTTTAACAGTCGCCGAGGGTCAGGCCTGATGGAGGACGATGAGGAGCCGATTGTAGAGGATGTAATGATGTCATCAGAAGGCCGAATCGAGGACCTGAATGAAGGCATGGACTTTGACACCATGGATATTGATCTGGTAATAAACTTTAGCGCTTCATATAAACATGTAGGGGTGAGCTGCAATATTCGCTGATTCGACGATTCGATTCGGAGAACCGTAGTCGACTATGAACCTCATAGTCGAATGTACCATAGGGCGGGTTAGCTCAGTGGTCAGGGTGTTGGGTTATCAATCTGAAGGTTGGGGGTTCAAATCCCAGGTCCACTGAAGTTACCAATGTGGGTCCTTGAGCAAGACCCTTAACCCTCATTGCTCCAGGGATGTTGTGATGAACCCTGTGCTCACCTTGTAAGTCGCTTTGGATAAAAGCGTCTGCTAAATGACCCAATTTACCATTTTGACCACATGGGGGTGTCCATGGCTGCTGCTAAGCATTAGTTTTTACATGAAATGTCTTTGTTTTCATTACATATATAGCCTTTTGTCAAATAAAATCATTATAATTTCTAGAAAAAAAAAGAAAAACAAAAAAAAAAGTTTTTCTTTTGTTAGAAAAACAAGTAAAATATATTAAAAAAAATCTTTTTTTAAAACTATGCTTATAGCGCCATCTTGTGGTCAAATTTTAACTGATTCGACTATCAGTCGACTATAGGGAAAATCTGACGAATCAGATTCGACTACGAAAATCTGTAGTTGAATACACCCCTATAAACATGTAACTTATTTTTAACATTTGATTCCTTTTTTGTCTTTATGATGTAGCCTGCATCAAAGAATCGTCGCGAGAGGACCGAATTAAAACCAGACTTTTTCGACCCAGCCTCTATCATGGACGAGTCTGTAAGGACCACTCATTTCCTGGGCTACGACGCCTTTCAGCGGTAATGAGGACACCAGTCTCCATGCTTAGATCATGAGAGAGCACCACTAGATGGCACTAGTAGGAGTGATTTCTGTCGGCTCTATTTAGCTGTTTAAGAAACAGCCTCAAGCTAGAAATTTTGTGAGAGTCAAAGGCCATCTATTTGGTAACACTAAGCTCACACTGAATTTAAAGCGTTTCTTTTGTAGATCATTGGAGTAGCCATGTTTTAAGATGCAAAATTTGGAGTCTTTTGGAAGAAAAAAAAAATTAAGATTTTCTGTAACATCCACTTCCTTTTGTACAGATACAGACAACCTTAATGTAGTCACTTGTTAACAGAAATGTCTATTGTTCATTAGAGACTTTAAAGATAAATATAGAGACTCGAACAGTCATTAAGCGAACTTTCCCTCTCGGGCAGATTGTGAACGCCATGGAATGTTGGACTGTTCCTAGCCATGTATAAATATATAAAATATATTTCAAAGTTAAACATCTTGTGTGAAGAAGTTAATGTGAGCTCTCTTTGAGTTGTGGTATTTCTTAAACCTGGGGTGAATGCATCTTCTTTTTTAACTTAAAAATAACTGTTATGTATAGCCCTTTTGTAATAGTGAGTAATCAGGTGTAAAGTAGTAATTTATAAGCAGTTCTTGCTGATCATAGTGAGTGATGTGATATATTTTATCCTTCTTTACTATCTAACGTAAAACGGAGAACCTCCTCCTGCGCTTTCTAACTGTTGTTTAGTTTTGTTTTGCTCCCAAAGCAACCTGCAGCACCTCTGTTCAGGACCATGAGAGTACTAGAGGAAGCAGTGTTTGTGCTTTCCTCTCAAATCATCTTACTCAAAGTTTAGAACATTGCTCACACATCACCTCTGAGAGCAACACCACGGAAGCAAAAGGAAATCCCTCCAGTAGTGCCATTGTGTTTGTCTCTAATAAAAGCAAAGCTTACTAGAGTGTCTGCTGCAAATGTCTTCTGCCTGATGCCTGGCTGATCAGTGAGGCAGACGCCTATTTTAAAAGAAAGTTCTATAAAATTTCTAAATTGGTGCTGATTTTATAACTGTGTTTAGGATCTTTATTACTTTTAAGCTCCAATTTAAAGTAAAAAAAGAAATGGAAATATATGAAAAAATGTTGAGCATGTAGCCATGCGGTAAGAATTTTTTTATTTCTATTTTATATAGTGTTTGTATGTTTTGTTTTGGTTTTTTGTTAGTTTTAAGGTCTCGGGTTTTTACATTTCCCTAAGTGTAAACTAGGTTGGTTATTAGCGCACTGTTTCACTCAGCTTTAAGTTTCTACACGGTGATAATCTTTTTAAACATCAACATACTTGTGTTGCATTTTGGGCAGCTCATTAAATTAAACTACCACATTTAGCTTGTACTGAACCATTTGTATATCTTAATCATTTTGTCTGAGGTTAACTTATCATTCCTTGTTTTGGCCTTAAACATGCTTGTTTTCAATTTTTATTTTGTTTTATTTGCTTGTGCAGTGCATTGACTTCTTTTGACTTTAAAGCGCATTATTCCTGAGCTGCTGGAGTTCCTCTTTCCTACAGACATAAAATTCAACCCTGAACCCATGTCCAAAACATGTTCTCTAGATAATCAGTGTGTTTCAGATTAAGCACGGCTTGTTTTAGGGCTGAAACTTAATTCTCTAGGAAGGTGGAATTCCAGGAACAGGGTTGGTGGTGACTGCTGCGTTAGACAATGTGTTCCAGGATGGCATGTAAGAAAAGTGCAACCCAAATTAATAAAATATGAAAACATAGGCTTTATACTGTCCCTCTGTCACTCACCACTACATTGGCAAAACTGCTGAATATTTATGTAAATATACATGCATTTTAACAAAAAACAACCTTAATTTCTTTTGTGTTTTTTCCTGTTAATGTTTATAAACATATACGATGCTTTCCCTGTTTAAAGATTTACACTGATTCATGATTGTTTTCCTTCTCTCATCCACTGTATTGTTTCTGATTTGTATCTATCTGGAGACAGTAAGTTTTTAAATAAAAGTAATCAAACCTTTCTTTTGTTTTACTTTTTTTTCTACATATATTGGAATGTATTTTCATTTTGTGTCATATTACTTACAGAAACCCAGAACTGCATTTTGTACGAGTTATAGTTTGCTAAGTATGAGTTCTATATTTCAGTCTAACACAAAACAAAGAATTAAATCCAAGCACAAGCTGAAGATTGTTTAAGGGGGTAAAAGTCATTATGGAAAACTTTAAATCGATATGTTTAAGAACTTTTTTTCCTGAGTACAACAGAATTAAGTCTATGTTGGTGGTAGATGTGGTTTAATACAAGGCTTAACATTTATATTTCTTTTTCTTTTCTTTTTTTTACATATTTTCCTCTCATTTTCTTTTTTTTTATTCAAAATCCCAGATATATTCCACTGTCAAATTGATGTTTAGATATAGACACCAAATTCAATTTGCCTCCCTTTTTTTTTTTTTTTTTTTTTTTTGGTGATCATCTCAATACACACAGAGGATCAATTCATTTAAAAGGAAAATACAGTGGAGACAAAATAGCTTGGGTTTGTTGAAGTCAGGGTTTCACTGTAAATAAATAATAATGGATTTTTATGTTTGCAACCCAAATGTAAAATGATGAAATCGTTATTACCACAGGTCACTTTGAATAACTGTTTAAGTCTTTAATAGTTTGTGAATTATTATAACGTTATTGTTATTATATTTATTATTACGTTATGCGGGTGGCACGGTGGCTTAGTGGTTAGCATGTTCTCCTCTCAGCACTAGGGATTCCCGGTTCGAATCCCCATCTGGGTGGAGTTTCCATGTTCTCCCCGTGTCCGCGTGGGTTTCCTCCGGGTTCTCCGGTTTCCTCCCACAGTCCAAAAACATGGATCAAGTTAATTGAGTTCACTAAATTGCCCCATATAGAGTGTGTTTGAGTGTGTGTGAGTGAGTGTGTGCCCAGCGATGGATTGGCGCCCTGTCCTGGGTCTATCTCCCCAGCGCCCGAGATGTTCTCCCCTGGATGGGCATGTGGAACCCCACCGCGACCCTAATAGAGGATAAAGCGGGAGATAATGAATGAATGAATAACGTTATACTGATTAATTAACGGGCGGCACGGTGGCTTAGTGGTTAGCACGTTCGCCTCTCAGCGCTAGGGATTCCCGGTTCGAATCCCCATCTGGGTGGAGTTTCCATGTTCTCCCCGTGTCCGCGTGGGTTTCCTCCGGGTTCTCCGGTTTCCTCCCACAGTCCAAAAACATGGATCAAGTTAATTGAGTTCACTAAATTGCCCCATATAGAGTGTGTTTGAGTGAGTGAGTGTGTGCCCAGCGATGGATTGGCGCCCTGTCCTGGGTCTATCTGCCCAGCGCCCGAGATGTTCTCCCCTGGATGGGCATGTGGAACCCAACCCTGACCCTAATAGAGGATAAAGCGGGAGATAATGAATGAATGAATAACGTTATACTGATTAATTAACTTTAAAAGAGAAGAGCAACACATTTATAGTAAAAGAAACCGAACTGAATCGTTAGTGTACGGTATACGGTTAAGAAAGAGACCACGTGGTTCCACGTCCCTCCGTCCTGCAAACGATCCCTCCACGGTTTAGCACCTACGTCATCGCTGTGACGTAAGGCTGCAAAAAACGCGCGGGACAAGTTTTTTTTCGAGCACTGGAAATGTACGTATATTTATGTATGTATAATAAAACAACACGCTCGTCGTTTCTAAGTGTTTTTTGAATGCTTGCTTTGTTGTTATCGTTATTTGGCGGATTTGTGACGGCGGAACTACGTCATTGTTGGTTTGTTGTGTTCCTGTAATGGCGGAACACACGGAGGGAGAGAGCCTCGACTTCAGTGTTAACAGGTCGGTTTTTCTGTCTTTTCAGTCGGTTAGTGGCACGTTTCACTCGTTTTAACTCATACAGCTCGTTCTGACGATATAACAGCGACGGGTTCTGTTCTATATGACGTCTTATTTCATTCAACTCTGTTTACATGAAGCGGCTGTTTTGGTGGCGCGCGTGCTAACCTGGCTAACAGCCTGGCTCTGAGACAATACAGAGCGCGCGCGCGCGGGGGGGGGGGTTATTCTAACTCAAATCTGCAGATGAAGATCATTTATAATGCTCTGATTTCAGTGTTATTACAGTCAGGTTCACATACATTATGCACCGGCTTCACCTGCCATCGGGTGTGAGCTGAGCGAACTGCATCACTGTGACATCACTGAGTGATCAATCACTGAGTAATCAATCACTGAGTAATCAATTACAGAGTAATCAATTACAGTCTAATCACAGTCTGATCAATTACAGTCTAATCACAGTCTGATCAATTACAGAGTGATCAATCACAGAGTGATCAATCACAGAGTGATCAATCACAGAGTGATCAATCACTGAGTGATCAATCACTGAGTAATCAATCACTGAGTGATCAATCACTGAGTGATCAATCACTGAGTGATCAATCACTGAGTGATCAATCACTGAGTAATCAATCACTGAGTAATCAATCACTGAGTAATCAATCACTGAGTGATCAATCACTGAGTGATCAATCACAGTGAGATTACAGTCTGATCAATTACAGTCTAATTACAGATTGATCACAGTCTGATCAATTACAGTCTAATCACAGAGTAATCACAGTCTGATCAATTACAGTCTAATCACAGAGTAATCACAGTCTGATCAATTACAGACTAATTACAGAGTGATCAATTACAGTCTAATCACAGTGAGGTTACAGTCTGATCAATTACAGTCTAATTACAGAGTGATCAATTACAGTCTAATCACAGTGAGATTACAGTCTGATCAGTTACAGACTAATCACAGAGTGATCACAGTCTGATCAATTACAGACTAATCACAGATTGATCTCAGTCTGATCAATTACAGTCTAATCACAGTGAGATTACAGTCTGATCAATTACGGAGTGATCAGAGTCTGATCAATTACAGACTAATCACAGATTGATCACAGTCTGATCAATTACAGTCTAATCAAAGTGAGATTACAGTCTAATCAATTAGTCTAATCACAGATTGATCAGAGTCTGATCAATTATAGTCTAATCACAGTGAGATTACAGTCTAATCAATTAGTCTAATCACAGATTGATCAGAGTCTGATCAATTATAGTCTAATCACAGTGAGATTACAGTCTAATCAATTTGTCTAATCACAGATTGATCTCAGTCTGATCAATTACAGTCTGATCACAGTGAGATTACAGTCTGATCAATTACAGTCTGATCACAGTGAGATTACAGTCTGATCAATTACAGTCTAATCACAGAGTAATCACAATCTGATCAATTACAGTCTAATTACAGAGTAATCACAATCTGATCAATTACAGTCTGATCACAGTGAAATCTCAGTGGAACAGAGTCTAATCACAGTGAGATTACAGTCTAATCAAGTTTCAAGTTCAAGTTTCAAGTTTATTTGTCATTTGTGCTACATGTTGGAACATGTGCACATAGAAATTCTTAAGGTGAGGCATATATATATATATATATAATTTAAAGTGACAGTGTAAAGTGACAGTTACAGTGTATTTATCAGATAGAAAATTAAAATAGTATAAATATAAGTGAAAATGGAAACTATGTGCATAAGAAATGGTTTTCTGTGGTGTGTTTGTCCATGAGACGTTCAGTGGCACCATCACTGTAGTGTAGTGTCTAAATCACTAGATTTCAATACTAGTTGTTTACAATTCACTCACAGTTACTGGAGGGCTATGACACACACACACACACACACACACACACACACACATCTCAGCCATAAAGCCATTAAAGAAATGCTGTTTTTGTATAATATGGCACTGTATGTATTTTTGTAATCTTGTGTTTTCGCTTGAAAATAATTTTCTTCTTGGTTTTAGAATGGAGCAGCAGTCAGCCACACGGTTTCCCCCTGCTCCCCCTCCAGTCTCCGTCGCTTTGCCTCGCAGGCAGCCGTTGCTGAGCACGCCCGCTACACCGCCGATGCTGAATACATCCGCAGCTCCACCTTTGCATAATACATCTGTTACCCCACCATTGCTCAATACCTCCTCTGCTCCACCTTTGCTGAGCACCCCTGCTACACTACCATTACTTAGCACTCCTGCCAATTCACCATTGTTAACTACGCCTGCTTCCACACCGTTCTCAGTCATGAGGGGTCCTGCTCCCGCAGCCCGAGCTCCATTTGGACGGATGCCGTTTGACCCCAGTGTCCCTCCACCTGTAGGAACAGCACATTTACAGGTGTGGTTGATGATTTCTTCAGCAGTTAAGATCTCACTGCAAACCACTGACTATACATTCATTGTAGATGAGAAGGAGTGCAGTATGAAAGATACAATTATTCATTCATTCATTCATTATCTTCCGCTTTATCCTCTATTAGGGTCGTGGTGGGGTTCCCCATGCCCATCAAGGGGAGAACATCTCGGGCGCTGGGCAGATAAACCCAGGACAGGGCGCCAATCTATCGCTGGGCACTCACTCACTCACACAGACACACTCTATATGAGGCAATTTTGAGAATTCAATTGACCCGATCCATGTTTTTGGACTGTGGGAGGAAACCGGAGAACCCGGAGGAAACCCACGCAGACACGGGGAGAACATGGAAACTCCACCCAGATGGGGATTCAAACCGGGAATCCCTAGCGCTGAGAGGCGAACGTGCTAACCACTAAGTCACCGTGCCCCCCGAAAGATACAATTAATTAAATGTATTTAAAAGTTGTTTATTTTTAGTGCAGTTTTATGGTTGCTGGAATGCTATTAATATAACTGTATAAATCATCCCTTGACACAGGCAAAAAATATGCTTTTAAATAAGAAAGAGAAAATAATGACAGCATGCATGACATGTCTGTTTAATACATAAATTTAAATTTAATACTTAATGAATGTGGCAGTTGTTTTATGATTGGTACTACAATTAATGTTATTGTATTATTCATTCATTCATTCATTCATTATCTCCCGCTTTATCCTCTATTAGGGTCGCGGTGGGGTTCCCCATGCCCATCCAGGGGAGAACGTCTCGGGCGCTGGGCAGATAAACCCAGGACAGGGCGCCAATCCATCGCTGGGCACACACTCACTCACACAAACACACTCTATATGGGGCAATTTTTGAGAATTCAATTGACTTGATCCATGTTTTTGGACTGTGGGAGGAAACCGGAGAACCCGGAGGAAACCCACGCAGACACGGGGAGAACATGGAAACTCCACCCAGATGGGGATTCGAACCGGGAATCCCTAGTGCTGAGAGGCGAACGTGCTAACCGCTAAGCCACCGTGCCGCCGTTATTGTATTAATAATTAATAATTGTAATGTTATTAATATTCTTATTATTATTGTCTTTTAGAGGCCACCATTTTTACCACCACCAGTAGGTTCTATGCCTCCCCCTCCCAACATGATATTCCCTCCTGGAATCCCACCTGTACCTGCTGCTCCTTCTCTCCAAAACACTGAAGAGATCTGGGTGGAAAACAAAAGTCCAGAGGGAAAGGTCTGAAGCTTGCTCATTCATTAATGAAAGGATTGTTAAAAAATGTACCACTGTTGTGTTGTTAGGGGTAATCACTTTTAAAATGTCTTTGTATTGTGTTTGTAGGAGTGAAGTATTCATAATGTGTTTTTTTATCACTCATCTTTCCACAACGTATAGATTTATTTCTATAATGCACGTACACGAGAGTCAGCTTGGTCGAAACCAGATGGTGTAAAAGTGATTCAGCAAGCAGAGCTGACCTCTATGATGCTGAACCAGTCAGCAGGAACAGTGACCACAGGTCCCAGTCCCTCAAACAACCTCCCACCAGCAGCAGTAGTCTCCAATAACTCACACACCAACCAGATATCATCCACAGCCTTAAGTTCTGCCACCACCCCAAGCACCACGGTTGTATCACCTCTTCTGCCCACACCAGGATCAGGTGAATGTCACTTCACAGATGGAGCTGCTTGTATCTGAATTTGGTATGAATGCAGATGTACTTATAGATGAGGCATTAAATCCATGTACTGTAAACTAGATCTTTATGGAGCAAAAATGGGTTAAACACTCTGACTATATTTTTACTTCTCTTTTAACTACTAATTTAATTTTTATTGCCCTATTTAAATGACATTATGTAAACAAATGATGATTTTATGGTGACGTTGTTTTTTGTATCTTTTTCTTCAGGCCCTGATGGACCAGAGCTGTCGTCTGCTATAACAGTTCCACACAGTGTGGCCGTGACTCCTATCGTCAGTTTAAACCCCCCCGCAGGAACCGTTACCGTGGCAACAGGGCCACAGCCTCTTACTGTGCCATTACCCCACACTGTGCCACAGCCCACTACTGCCATCCCAGCATTCCCCTCAGTGATGGTACCTCCTTTCAGAGTGCCTCTGCCTGGCTTGTCAATTCCGTTACCTGGTAGGTGAACTGCCAGCTTTTAAAACTGCTGCCACATTTCCTCAGCGTCCTCTGAATGCTTTCTCGCCTCTTTTCCTTGATTTGGCTTTATCTATGTTCTTTTTGGATCTCCTGGGGGAATTAGGGAAAGAAAGAAAAAAATAAAAGTTGTTTCTCGCACTAATCTTAATGAATGGTGTTTTGGGCCTGTCTTCTATCCTTAGTGAGTTGCCTTTTTCTAATTTTGCAAAACCTACAAAGACATCATTGCTGGTTCACCGATCATTTAGAGATGCTTACAGTGCAAGTCTGCCATGGGCGGATATTTGATCTGTGGACTGCAGGCTCTCTGCCTGTTACCTGTATTCTGTAGTTCTCCTTTGTTTCTCTCTTACCAACAGTCTGTGCTTGCTTGATTCTTTTAGGTGTAGCAATGATGCAGATAGTCAGCTGTCCTTATGTAAAGACTATCTCTCCCAGCAAGAACGGTAATTCCCTCTCCTCGCTAGTTCGCATGTTGGTGACTGTTGTGCATCTATGCTTCATGTATTTTATTTACCTTTAGCTACGATTGAGCCATCGAATTAATATTTGTAATTGGTTTAGAGGGATTTCAGTGACTCAGTAGCTCTATGGTATTTACAGATCATATCTCCTCAGCTTTAATGTTTCTTTTAATTATAAATTGGTGCTTCTCTCTTTCTCTCTCTTGCTTTGCTTCTCTGTTTTCTGTAGTATTTCTACTTGTGGCATTAGTGTGTCATAATTGTGGCATGCCTTGTTGTTATAAACATTAAATTTAATGCTTAGTAAAGTCATACCTGACATGGTAACTGATATAAACCGCTGAACTAATGAATGGTGTTTTCTGCTGTTAGTGTTCACACAGTGATTAAACACCAAAACAAAAAAACATGTATGATTTCACTTAAGTGAAACTTTATACTTTTTAAACAGTTGTGTTGTGATTAGATAGTGATGAACAGAATGCAGCATATCACGAATGAATGATACAACAATTATAGAAATAAAATCTGTTGAAGTAAAATGAAGCACAGTCCCTTATCCTCTAACAGATTAAATAACTTATTAGGAAACCTCAACAAAGCTAAATAAATACAAAAAATATTCATTCTGTTCATACTCGGTTCATTTTTTTTTTCAGTCAATCATGACTTGTGGAATTTTGTTTCCCATATTCGTTTATGATTTTATTTTCCTTGATAAAAACATTAGTTTAAAGCAGCAGATTAAATGGAACATGCTAAGTGCACTGTATATGGAGACAAGGCACACAAAGATGTGCTTTAAAAAAAGATCAGATTTTTATTATCCGGAAATGTTTTTGAATAAGGAACGATATGTCTGTTGTTTTTGCTTTTTTGTAATGCTGCTGAGTGAAACCAAATTATTAGACAGATACATTAATCGCAACGGTAAAAAGAAGTACAAAACCCCAGTCACCAACATTAATCACAGGAAAGTTTTAGAGAATATAAACCCCCTCAACATAAAGATGCACTCTGTTTGGTACAGAACAGTTTCCACCTTGTTGAAATTTCAGAGCTGCTCTCTGATAAGGAGGCTAATTAGCCTAAAGATTCCATATTCCAAATTGTTTTAATTTTACACACAGATATCCAGTTGCACAGTATTCTTTTTCAGAAAGTACTTTTGTCTTGATGTATTCAGTATTTTTTATATTTGCACATTTTGACTTTTATGCCAAACAGTCAATTGTAGACCACTTTCAGAGTTTAATCAAAGTACAGGAAACCCATTTCATTTTGTAAATATGGAATTAAAAAACAAATAATATAAAACATTTGTTAGATTTTTATTAATTATATTTATATATATTATATTTATTTTATTAATTATATTTCACATTAAGATCATTGAAAAATACATATTTTCAGTTCACTCTGGTCTTTGGCTACAGTTCAGATAATGATTGGTTTAATAATTGGCCTGTTTTAAACTACCATATTGGTACATCTCTCTGTGTGTTTTAGGAATGCTTCCCAGTATGGCACCTCCTTTGTTACCCATGGTCCCTCCTCAGATGTCCGTAGCAGCAGCCTCATCCTCGCTGGCCATGTCAGAATGGATGGAGTTTAGAACTCCAGAAGGAAAATCTTACTACCACAATAAACGCACACAAGAGACCACCTGGGCAAAACCTGAGGAACTCAAAGAAAAAGGTTCAGGAGTATAAGGGGGGGTTGAGGGGTTACTGCTTTCTCACACAAGGCTTTGTGTATGAGCAGACCATATACCTTGTACTGGAAGTGTTCTGTGGTTGTAACTAATCTTTATTTATAACAGTGGAAGAGCTGGATGAACCCAAGGGGTCTCCAGAGGACATTGAGGAGGACAGAATCATGCATGTGGATGATGACGGCCCCAGGATTGAACCACCCAAAGAGCATAAGGAGGTACCACACTGCTGTTTTTTAACTAACCCATTCATCCATTATCTTCTGCTTAATCCTAACTAGGGTTTTGGGAGTGTTCCCTATGTCTTTCCAACGGAAAACATTTCGGATGCTGGCCAGATACACCCAGGACAGGGTGCTAGTCTATTGCTGGGCACACTTACTCACTCACACACAGACACACACATATAGGGACAATTTAGAGCAGCCAATTTTTCTTAATTTTGATTTTAGACTGTGCTTTTTCATAAATGATCTGACGTGATTGTCTTGATTGTAGGAACCAAAGGAGCTGACTGAAGAAGAAAAACTTGCCAAGAAATCCAGACCCATTGCCACCAACCCCATCCCAGGCACCCCGTGGTAAGAAGCACAATTTTTAGATTATTAACAAACTTCATTATAGAACCTTACATGGTGAAATAATTTTTAGCAGTGTTCAAATTTTGAATGTTAACTTTTTCTTCTGTATGATTCTTGTTTTTTTTACGTGAATATAAGAAGTTTAAGAGTTAAAAATGTTTTTATTGCAGGTGTGTAGTTTGGACAGGGGATGATCGCGTGTTCTTCTATAATCCCACCACACGCCTTTCCATGTGGGAACGTCCAGAGGAGTTGGTGGGGCGTTCCGATGTGGACAAGAGTTTACAAGAGCCTCCACACAAGAAGGGCCAAGATAATGGGCCCAAGGCTGGTAAAGCTGTTTTGGCTCATAATTTATTTTAACAATCTGGAGAGAAAGTTTATTGCGCACTTACTTAATGTAACTGGCTCTGTGTTGTATAAAATATATAATTTTAAAGAAAAATTGAATTATTTACATTTTTTCCCCCCCCACATTCTGTCTTACCCCCCTGGTATGCATGTGTGCAGTCATCATTAAGCAGGATTTTGACCTTGCAGAGGACCTATTAGAAGATGAGCCCAGCCAGGCCAAAAGAAAAAAGTGAGGCTCTTTTATTTTTTGGGATCTCAGTAATGTAAGTTTGGTCGGCAATTCAGAAATACACTTATTGTATTGTACAGGTAAAAGGCAAAACCCTAACATTATTTTTTACTACATTTTGAATGCAGTCATTTAGGAACACTTTCATCAGCAAGTATCACAGATTGCAAATTAGTAGGTACTGTATTTTCCGGACTATAAGGCGCACCTAAAAGCCTAAAAATTTTCCAAGAAATCGGACGTGCGCCTTATAATCCGGTGCGCCTTATACGTGTACAGAGTTCCAAAATCTATAAAGGTATTGTTGTGCGACAGGGTGGTTTTTTTTCCACACATCACCGTCACTGCTGAAAAAGCAGAGTGAAGAAAATTAATTCGGAGCTTGCCGTCATTCCGGGAGGATTAAATAAAGAACTCCGACCGCTGGACATTGGCGTAAACGGGGCGTTTAAAGTAAAGTTGCGGGCGGCGTGGGAGCGATGGATGATAGACGGTGAACACACGTTTGCTAAAACTCGGGAGGCGGCGGCGGGCGAGTTACGCCACCGTCTGTGAATGGATTGTGGATGCCTGGGCTGAGGTTTCTGCTGTAACCATTGTCCGAGCTTTCGCGAAAGCCGGCATCGTTGCTGAACAGCCGCCTGGCGATGAGACGGACTCGGACATCGATGAGGGGAGAACCCGGAGTGCTCGATAGTGAAATTGCGCAGCTTTTTAATTCAGACACAGAAGACGAGGACTTTGATGGATTTGTGGGAGAAGAGTGATTAAAAATAATGTGCGTTTTGTGAAGTAGTAGAATAAACTTCAATTATAAATCAGCGTTTTGCATCCTTTACTTTTCATGTAGATCGTATGTTTTAGCAAGTGCCTTATAATACAGTGCCGTACAGAATAAGTACCGTACAGAAATAGAGTCCGTAATCGAGACTGCGCCTTATAATACGCCTTATGGTCCGGAAAATACGGTAATTGATTTGCTGTTTTACATTTTTTATACTAATTCTTAATTTCCATCCTCACAGGCTGGAGGAGAAGAAAGAAACAGACTTGGAGAAAGAGGCTGCGATGGAGGCAGAGCTGAAGGCCGCACGAGAGCGATCTGTGGTTCCACAAGAGACTCGAATGAACCAATTTAAAGACATGCTGCTGGAAAGAGGGGTAAAAGCAAACTAAGTAAACAACAATCAATTTTATTCTGTTGTCTTTTTAGTCCTTTCTCTCCCTGGCTGAATTATCTTTTAAATGAAATATTTGAAATAGTCCTGTTTTTTATTTTTTGTCTCTGAAAGGTTAGATCGTTATAAAACTCTGGGTCTCATTACTCTACTCCTATGACCTTTCATCATATCAGAAACACATTGATCAGTTTTGTATCGTCTGCTCATCAAAAACCACCTTCAGCGATGACAGATTAGAAGTTTCTGGCATCAAAAGTAAACCATTATGTCAAGTGTGTGCTTAAGAGCTCTTTAAGGTGCATGTCAAGTACGGTTTGTCCTTTGCCCGTGTGTTCTACAGATGAAAGGCAGCTTTTCTGAAGTCAAAAGGACCACAGATCAAAGGCCACCCCCTTCTCACCTCTTTAGGCTGGGCATTCTACAGCAGGTTCAGTTGACAGTGTAAAATTTGTACAGGGAGACTGATCAGTCCTCCCCGACTAATTACTCCAGGCTTGTTCATGCCGATTAGCGTGGGTAGAGAGCTTGAGGGAGGCCTATGACCACCCCACTGTGTGTGTTCTTCATTAGAGGTGATGTGGATGTAGATGAAACATGGAAGGAATACACCCTGACTTCAGCACTGTGGGGGAACAGGCTTATAAGAGCTTACCTGCTGAACACTCTGCTCATTAGAATGTGCAGAACTAAAGAGTAAACGGGTATTAAACCACATTCATTTCCTCTTCTTTATTTCTCTATGTATTCTTGTATTCCTGTCAGGTTTCTGCATTTTCTACATGGGAGAAAGAGCTTCATAAGATTGTGTTTGACCCCCGATATCTCCTACTAAGCCCCAAAGAACGAAAGCAGGTAAAAAAAAAAACCACAATATCAAACTCATGTATGCATAAAACATTTTAGTTTAATAACCAGATTAAGATGTTAATACATTTATTTACATGTTAAACAAAGACAACTTCTAATGCAGACTCAAAACTAGAAAAGGGAAATAAATCAGTATCCTGATTAACAACCTCATTCAACAACCATAAATCATTAGCTGTTCATACAACTAAATAGAATCAGAACCCATTTCTGCAGCATTTTATGTATTTGATTTGCTGGAACTAATCTTTTTTTTTTTTCATTTATTTGTTGTTCATATTATTTATTAGGTTTCTGCTAATAGATTGTTACATTTATGCTTTATCTACAATAAATAATTGATATCTTAATTAAAATTGATGCTCATTTGCAGTGTTATGTTTTACATTTCTGTCTAAAAGATATACTTCTTGGTCTCAATAAAAGCAATAAAGAAATACTAAATAACATTTTACCATGCATTGTTCTCTGCAGGTGTTTGATCAGTACTTGAAGACCCGAGCTGAAGAGGAGAGGAAGGAGAAAAAGAACAAAATAATGCAAGCTAAAGAAGACTTCAGGAGAATGATGGAAGAGGCCAGACTTGGTGTTAGGTGATCACTGAGAACACTTAAACTCTTTTTCTATACCTTGGATTCCAGCTTTGTTCCCTACATTTTAATATGGTGTTTGAATTAAACTTTATCTTTTCATGTTAAAAAATGTATCTAAATTTGGAATTTATAACCATCTTAAAATTTTAATACAGGTAAAATATTGCAGTATTAATTTGTAATTGTTTACAGAGTAAAGATTAAAAGTTTTCTTTCTAAGTAAATACATTTAACTGTATTTATTGTTGTTTCACAAGCATAAAAATTTGTATATGTTTTTGCAGAACAACGTTTAGTGAGTTTGCAGCCAAGCATGCTAGAGATGCACGCTTTAAGGCTATTGAGAAGATGAAGGATCGAGAGGCCCTTTTTGCAGAGTTTATGACCTCATTGAGAAAGAAAGAAAAGGAGAGCTCAAAGAATCGAGGTGAAAAGGTGAGATTTGATCCAGTTTACGCTCTTGTAGTCCTTAAACTTCATTTCCGATAACGATGATCCCAAAGCTCATTAAGGCCTGATGATGGATGCAGATGGTTCAAACTTGTCTTTATATATTGTTGCTCTCAGTAATGTAAATAGAGGTTGACAATTTCTCAAGGTATTTTTTGCAGGCTTGCTTCGGGTTGTTATGCTTAAGTAATGGGTTACTGTTTTGATTGCTTTTGGCAGCTAAAGGTCAGCCATAAAACATTAATAGCAGGGAAATGTCACCTGTTAGAGGGAGGGGTGATGGGTGGGAAGGGCCGCACAGAATGGGGTTCACCAGAGGATGCCAATCTACAGAATCTCTGAAACCGCTTATTTAAAGGCTAATGCATAGTCTAATGGACACCAGAGTGGATCAAACCACAGTAATGGACATCATTGAATCGGACTGGCCGTTTGATAGTGATGTCCAACTGATCATGTAGGGAAGCTGAATAAAAACATTATTCTGTGTAGATACAGTGATTTGTTTTACATCATTTTTTAATTTGATTATATAGTAAGTTTAGTACTTTAGTATTCTATTTATAAATAATAAAAATAAATTTTCTGATAAATTAAACATGCATAAATACTTTTGAGACATTACAGTCGTCGTCGTCGTCGTCCCCCCAATCAATCTGATTAAATTCCCTAATAATAAATAGATGAATTTACATGTGGTGATGTATGCGCCTGCAAAAAAACGAAACTTATAAAATAATACATTTTAAAAAGATCAAAGATCATAAATTCTTTATATAATATTTTTAGACTTAGACAGCGGGATAGTGACAGTTTGGTTTAAAATGTTGTTTCAGGTCCGACAGAATTTCTTTGAGCTGCTGTCTGATCACCACGTGGATGTTCAGCAAAAGTGGAGTAAGGTGAAGGAGAAGATGGAGACAGATCCTCGGTACAAAGCTGTGGAGACTTCAGCTGCACGAGAGGAACTCTTCAAGAGCTACGTTGAAAAGCTCACCAAGGTTCTAACCATTTAATCTACCAGAGCATAAAAACAGGATAAATATTTTCTAAGCTGCTTTATATTGAATCTTTTTTTGATGGGATTATAAATTGGGGTGGTCAAAAAATTAAAACCAAACATCCTTGACTTTACACATCGGGCGGTGTGACATGCATAGACTAACATTGCAGGGAATATAGAAACTATATATTCTCCAGCCTTACACACTGTGGCCGGTATACAGTGTTGATGTGTCTCATCCCTCAGAACTTAAACTCTGAGAAGGAAAAGGAGCTGGAGAAACAGGCACGCATCGAGGCCAGTCTGCGGGAGAGAGAGAGGGCAGTGCAGCGCTTCCGCTCCGAGCAGACTAAAGAGATCGACCGTGAACGAGAGCAGCACAAACGAGAGGAGGCCGTACAACACTTCAAAGCTCTGATGTCTGATATGGTGAGACATGAGCCTGCGTTCAGTGTGGCTCATGGCACTAGAGATTACACACACAGATTTGTGTTAAATGGTTGTCACATTACATCTAATGCTTTATGCTTCACAAGTTGAATTAAGTTGGTTATGGTGCACAGGGTTTTATTTTTCTGATTTAATGTGTATTAGCCAATTATTAAGCCTCTTGTCATGATTTAACAAAATAGACAGCAATAAAAAGTGTATTTAAAAAAAGTTGCCAGTGAGTGTATGTGTTCCAGACAGTTGTTTTAGTTATTAAAAAATATTAAAAATACATATATTTGTAACTGGTTCCTGATTTGTGCAGAGGGACAATATTTTCATTCATTCATTATCTCCCGCTTTATCCTCTACTAGGGTCGCGGTGGGGTTCCCCATGCCCATCCAGGGGAGAACGTCTCGGGCGCTGGGCAGATACACCCAGGACAGGGCGCCAATCCATCGCTGGGCACACACTCACTCACACAGACACACTGTATATGGGGCAATTTTTGAGAATTCAATTGGCTTAATCCATGTTTTTGGACTGTGGGAGGAAACCGGAGGAAACCCACCCAGATGGGGATTCGAACCGCGTTATCCCTAGCGCTGAGAGGCGAACGTGCTAACCACTAAGCCACCGTGCCGCCTGGGACAATATTTTATTGTACATAAATGTTGAAACTTGGAGATTGCTAAGAATTAGGTCATCGTGTATTCTCATATTTAAATATCAGTAACACAGGAAGCCACGGTTGATAAATTCCGTGTAATTACCCAGTTGAACTTTAAAGCATAAAATATGGATGTGAATAAACCTGTGTGAAGTGGCTGATTTTGCAATGCTTCTTAATGGCAGGTGAGGTCACCAGATGCCACCTGGTCAGACACCCGACGTACACTGAGGAAAGACCACCGTTGGGAGTCCTCCTCATTATTGGAGCGGGAAGAGAAGGAGAGGCTTTTCAATGAGCACATCGAGGCACTAACTAAAAAGAAAAAAGAGCTGTTCAGGCAACTTTTAGATGAGACCACTATAGTAAGACCACAGTATCTATTTTGTGTTTTTAATTTTTTTTTATTTATATAACCTTGTCATTAAACATAATGACATTCCCCCCTCAGGTTACACTGACATCAACATGGAAGGAGGTAAAAAAGACCATCAAAGAGGATCCCAGGTGTACAAAGTTCTCCAGTAGCGATCGGGTAGGAATGATTATCAAAGCCGTTCTAAAATATAACGTACTGCGCAGGAATCTTCTGCTTCTCATGAAATAAAATCCCACAGGTAGCTAATTTATAGAGTCAGTATTTATTTGCTTTAAATACCTTTATTAAAATAAAAACAAATGACAAATGATAAAATTATCCCAGTGTTTTAATTAAAAACATGTTTATTGTGGAAGTTTAGTATCACTAGTTACTGTTATGGCAAATATCTTACATGAGGCTAATTGTTTCTTTGCAGAAAAGGCAGAGAGAATTTGAGGACTACATTAAAGACAAACACATTACAGCCAAAGCTGATTTCAGAACTCTGCTAAAAGAGACCAAGTTCATCACATACAAGTGAGTCTGTCAATGTTCTGCTTTAATTCATGTACTTTAAAAGATAGTCCTCAGTACTCATTATATTCAACAGCTCTGATGTATGTAGAATTGAAAAAGAATTGTTTAGTTTGTTATCATTTTCATAATTTACACATCAGTATATCTTACTTTCAATTAGATCTCGCAAGTTGATGCAAGAGTCTGAGCAACATCTGATCGACATAACGAAGGTTCTCCAGAATGATAAGCGTTTCCTGGTGCTGGACTGTGTGCCAGAGGAAAGAAACAAACTCATTGTGGCATACGTAGAGGAGCTGGATCGCAGAGGGCCTCCTCCTCCTCCCACAGCTTTTGAACCTGCACGACGTTCCAACAAATGATTCCTCTCCCACATTCCAGACCTCCTGCTTTGGACACTGGTGGATTTCGGCTGCTTTGTCTGCGTAGATCTTTTGCTTTCCAAAGATAAGCGGCCCTGTGCTCAGAATATGGTACCATCGTGTGTTTTCTGTTCAGATTTCTTTCTCAGAACAGCTAAATGACAGTGTAAGGAGGTGTGTTAATGACCTTTAGTTCCAGTCTGAGAATGAATGTCCAAACTGGACATAGGGTGGGAAGCTTTCCAATTCTCTATACCCACCTGATCCCTCTGGCATGAACATGTGCATTAGTATTGCCAACTGAGGCCATAAACCAAGCAGAATGGACTACAAAAGAACTGACTGAAGGCCTGGTTTATTGTACTTTTAACAGTTCCTGTGACTTTGACATGGTTGCCACACTCCATTCTATTAATTTGACCTCTTTTAAAACTGGATTGATCCCCCATTTTTTTCTGATCATCTGGTTATAATTGTTTAGCTTTTCGGTTACAATCACAGTTTTTGTTTTTCGGTTGTCATTTTAAATGACAACCTGGTTATAATGTAAAATATTTTTTAATTAATTGTTAGGTGTTTTAATTTCAATATCCATTTGTCATTTAGTCAGTGGCAGTTAACGTTTTGCTGTTATTAAGATTTAATTATTTAATGGTAATTGTTAAAATATTTTTTGGAGCAAAAACATTTCTGTAAAAGTTGACTGGAATAAAACCTTTTCTTTTCTTTTTTACATATTTAACAAGCTTGATTTATTTTGGTTAGGTTGGTGGATTCTGATCAATCAGCTTTTATTACACTATATGGACAAATATTAGAACCAAGTGCTTTGTTCCCAAATTTAGCTGGATTATTTGTAGAAATTAAGCCTTTGAATATTTAACTTCTGTATTTCACAAACTTTGTGGGAATGGTTTTGGGAAGTTCCCTTTACTGTTTCAGCATGACAATAATGTATGAAGTGTGTAAAAGCCCCAATTTCATGTATATTTAATTATCTTTCAGCATTTTCTAATAGGGCTCATCATCCTGCCCTATTCAATGTTTCCTCCTCTGTCACCCCAAACACATGCAGAACCTCCTTCACTGCATCCATAAACCTCCTCTTTGGCTTTTATCTCATCCTTCCACCTGGTGGCTCGATCCTTAGCTTCCTTTTGCCAATATACCTTTGTCCATATATTGTACCTCAGATAATTAACAGTAAGAACAGTCCACAGGTTTTTTGTTTGCAACGTCATATTTTATTTAAGATCAAAACTATTACAAAACATCTCTTATTTTAACAAACAGTAACACTTCTATTTGTGGGCAAGTTTACTTTGTATTTGATTCGTATTTGAAGGTTTAATTCATGTTTTCAAAAACTAAATTATTTTGAAATGTACAGATAATATATATTATTAATATATCATTTTTAAATATTAAACAAGTAGACATTAATTACTTACAATTGAATGTAAATTCAGTCTCTCTAGGGGAGTGTATCTAACCAAAACAGGTCACTTATGTTTACAGGTTTCAAAACTGTATGAGCATGAGCAAAGAAATGGGAGCATCAGGAAAGTTTTAAAAGGGACAGAGAACTTTTTGTTTTACAAAAAACATTTTAATTTGTGGCTATTTACTGTATGACGTCTACTACAAAAAACGTTTATATGAATAGTGATGTGATGTGATCAGTTCATTGTGGCATTGAGAAGATGCCATTCTTCACCAAGCTGGGTGCTTGTTATGGATCAGCAATGTAATCTCTGCAAGTTATTTCTGTTATTCTGTAAAATGATTTTAGTTTAAAAATAATTCTCACTTTACTGATTGAATGCAACCTACAGAGTGTAGTGCGCTATAGTAAAAGTATTAATAATATGGTCTTAGTGAGGTCACTTTGTTGTAACTGATGAATGTTTGGGCATGTTTGTCTGCATGTTTTATATTCTTTTTTTATAGGGGCTGGTGTAATGACCCGAAATGTAAAGGATGTCTACATTTACCCTGTAAACTACCAGCAGCCTAAAATCACTGGGTCACCTTTAAAATGATATATTATTAGGAAATGAATTACACACCTGTGCCAAGGTTGTCACTAATGTATGTCTGATTTATCTACCAGTATGTTTTAGACAGGATGGAAACCTGAGCTCATGGAGGAAACCCACAGACACCAGGAGAACATACAAATTCTACACAAGAAGCACCAGGATGTTCCTTAGAGGACTAATGCACGACTATTCAAACCAGGAGTCCAGCTCGCACAGGCATGATGGAAACGAGCACCTTTAAGGTAGGCTGAATTTTTTTTTGTGGAAATTCGGGTCACGTATGCAATCGAAATGAAATACCAAAGCAGAGGTTTGTAGAAAGGAGGTTGGAGAGTTGAGGTTCTCATGCTCGTCCTGTATAATCTTGCTGTGGGCTCACCAGATTATGAAATGAAGCAGTCAGGGTGATGGCAAGTTGTTTTTATTTACAGTCTCTTATTGTTTGGACTCTTTGGCGTCCTGATGCTCCCAGGGCACCGGATCGTTTTCTTGGGACAGGGAGCCCCCCTCACGATCTTGCCAAAACTGTTCGACGTCAGGAGGCACGAATCCATCTTTGGTGCCGTTACCGAGGCTCTCCTCGTCGGGCTGCTTGTCGGGTTGGGGCTGTGGGGGCAGATGCGCTGAGGCCTCCGGTCTCGGAGTGGGCGATCTGGGCGCAGTCGGGGCGTGCGGCCCGGGTTTGGGTTGTTTGGGTGGGTGCTTGCGCAGTGTGAGGCGCCTCCACAGCCCTTTGTAGCCTTCGCGGAATTCCTCCGAGAGTGCGAGCACGATGAGCGGGTTTGCAAGCGACAGGACGAAGGTGAGAATCTGCGCGGCCACAGCGAAGAGCGCCGGCGGCGCCGATCCCTCGCTGTCCTCCGCGTGGCGCATCCAGATCCAGGCTACCCAATGCGGCAGCCACAGGCTCGCCATGGCCACGGTCAGCCCAAACAGCATCAGGGTCAGCTTGCGGGAGCGGATCTGAGCTCGCAGGTTTTGGCTCTTGGTGCATCGGCGCTGACATCGACCGTACGCCCGCCAGAAGTAAAGCAGCGCGAAGCTCAGCGGCGCGCAAAACGCCAGCAGCGGATACGCTTTCACGTAGACGGACATGAAGTCCCGCGCCTTCTGCGGCACCACCTGGACGCACAGCTGCCTTGTGTCGTCCCGATCCAGCTGTGCAAACAGCCAATGCGGCAGTGGAAGCACGCAAGCCAGGATCCAGGTGAAGAGCAGGACCACGGCGATGGTTTTGCACCGGATCGCGACTTGCTTGGTCGGGTTGCTCACATACCTGTAGCACGCCTTGGCCATGACGGCCAACGTGAAACTTTTGGCCGCCATGCAGGCGTGCACGGACCAGTCGCACGTCTTGCACACCACCAGACCCAAAGTCCAGCCCGCGCGGGAGTACGCCGTGGCTTTGAACGGGACCGCGAAGGCGAGCAGGAAGCCGTCCGCCATCAGGAGGTTCAGGATGAGCGCGTTGATCAGGGACAGCTTGCTTTTACGCGCGTTGCCAACGAGCACCCCGACCGCCGTGGCGTTGGCGACGAAGCCGAGCACGCAGATCACGCCGAGCAGCGAGGGCACCAGCACCCTCAGGTCACCCGGCTGCAGGTGCTGATACGCGCCCCTGTCCAGGAACGCGCGCCGGTTCACGGTGCCGTTAGACGCGCTGAAATTCCCGCTGTGCACTTGATTCATTTCCGTTGAGTCGCCTCACGACCGTCCTTACAGATTAAAACTAACGAACACGAACACACTCAGAAGCTCTGCCCTGTTCGCTGGTTTGTTCCGTCAGGCGCACAGGACTCACGGATGGAGCTCCCAAAGCGCTCGCGCACTCTGCCCTTTATTATAAAGGCACTGTTTGATTGACAGACTCCCCCCCCAACACAGTTACCGTCTGATTTCGTTTGGACTGAAGGCTTTGCGTCTTCTCGAGGCCAAATAATACATTCATTCATTCATTATCTCCCGCTTTATCCTCTATTAGGGTCGTGGTGGGGTTCCCCATGCCCATCCAGGGGAGAACGTTTCGGGCGCTGGGCAGATACACCCAGGACAGGACGCCAATCCATCGCACACACACTCTATATGGGGCAATTTGGAGAACTCAATTGACTTGTTCCATGTTTTTGGACTGTGGGAGGAAACCGGAGGAAACCCACGCAGACACGGGGAGAACATGGAAACTCCATTCATTATCTTCCGCTTTATCCTCTATTAGGGTCACGGTGGGGTTCCCCATGCCCATCCAGGGGAGAACGTTTCGGGCGCTGGGCAGATAGACCCAGGACAGTGCGCCAATCCATCGCACACACACTCTATATGGGGCAATTTGGAGAACTCAATTGACTTGTTCCATCTTTTTGGACTGTGGGAGGAAACCGGAGGAAACCCACGCAGACACGGGGAGAACATGGAAACTCCATTCATTATCTTCCGCTTTATCCTCTATTAGGGTCACGGTGGGGTTCCCCATGCCCATCCAGGGGAGAACGTTTCGGGCGCTGGGCAGATACACCCAGGACAGGGTGCCAATCTATTGCTGGGCACACACTCACTCACACAGACACACTCTGTATGGGGCAATTTTGAGAATTCAATTGACTTGATCCATGTTTTTGGACTGTGGGAGGAAACCGGAGAACCCGGAGGAAACCCACGCAGACACGGGGAGAACATGGAAACTCCATTCATTATTTTCCACTTTATCCTCTATTAGGGTCACAGTGGGGTTCCCCATGCCCATTCAGGGGAGAACGTCTCGGGCGCTGGGCAGATAGAACCAGGACAGGGCGCCAATCCATCGCTGGGCACACACTCACGCACGCATACGCACTCTGTATGGGGCAATTTGGAGAACTCAATTGACATGTTTTTGGACTGTGGGAGGAAACCGGAAAACCCGGAGGAAACCCACGCAGACACGGGGAGAACATGAAAACTCCACCCAGATGGGGATTCGAACAGGGAATCCCTAGCGCTGAGAGGAGAACATGCTAACCACTAATATAATTACAGTATTACAAAAAGTAACCTAGAAAGGTTATCTTTACTTTAGAAAAAAAAACCCTCTCTACTATTGTTACTATGAACCTGTACGTTAAGCCTTATTCCTCTCATTCATTCATTATCTCCCGCTTTATCCTCTATTAGGGTCGCGGTGGGGTTCCCCATGCCCATCCAGGGGAGAACGTTTCGGGCGCTGGGCAGATACACCCAGGACAGGGCGCCAATCCATCGCTGGGCACACACTCACTCACACAAACACACTCTATATGGGGCAATTTGGAGAACTCAATTAACTTGATCCATGTTTTTGGACTGTGGGAGGAAACCAGAGAAGCCGGAGGAAACCCACGCAGACACGGGGAGAACATGGAAACTCCACCCAGATGGGGATTCGAACCGGGAATCCCTAGTGCTGAGAGGAGAACATGCCAACCACTAAACCACCGCTCCTCTCATTCAAACTTATTATAAAGACTTTGTTTATCGTCTTTATCAGGTTCCTTTATGGAGTACAGGTTAATAATTACAGTAGAGTAAAAATGCAGAACAGGAGAGAACGTGCAATTAAACCTGCAAAGAAACAACCCTGATTAGTAAATTAACAAATAAACAAATGTGACATGTTTTCCTTTTCAGTTTAACTAGTACGTTTATTGTGAACTTGAAAACTTGTCGAATAAATAGATTCTAAATTCAGGGCGTTACAATCACTACAAATCTCTCTAATCTCTGTGCGCCACCTGCAGGTGGCCAGGGTTTATTCAGTCTAATGTATAAAAGGGGGTGGCACGGTGGCTTAGTGGTTAGCACGTTCGCCTCTCAGCGCTAGGGATTCCCGGTTCGAATCCCCATCTGGGTGGAGTTTCCATTTTCTCCCCGTGTCTGCGTGGGTTTCCTCCGGGTTCTCCGGTTTCCTCCCACAGTCCAAAAACATGGATTATGTCAATTGAATTCTCAAAAAATTGCCCCATATAGAGTGTGTCTGTCTGTGTGAGTGAGTGTGTGCCCAGTGATGGATTGGTGCCCTGTCCTGGGTCTATCTGCCCAGCGCCCGGGACGTTCTCCCCTGGATGGGCATGGGGAACCCCACCACGACCCTAATAGAGGATAAAGCGGGAGATAATGAATGAATGTATAAAAGTTTGTGCATCTCGTCTTAAATGTCATGTTATATTCTAAGTGATTCACGTTAAGATGAAAACAAACCTCCATACGCTTTTATTTTCAGATCTTCACTGAGTTTACCAAATTACTGATTAAAAAAAAATCTGTTCATTAGTTATTACACACGTTAATGTGTGAAAGTTGTGTGGTGATCCGCAAAACTTGAATAATAATCCAAAGAAACAAGGTTTTTTTGTAATCGACTGTTTATTCTGCTGTGTTTATTGTTTCTATTATTGAAAAATACAGCTATAGCTCTGACATGATTTGCAAACAGAAATATGAAACTGATTCAAAGGGTTTTTAAATCAAACCAGAGGACTGAACATAAATTAGGTGGTAGAGTTTGATGAATAAAAATAGCTTATCTATCACAGAAAGGCACTTTGTCTTACATGAATTAACTGTGTGGCAGCATCTTTGGACTTAAATTTCCATTTAAATGCATTTCACAGGAAACTACTACGGATCTAGTGTTCGGTGCCCAAGAGCTTTTCCTTGGTGCAGCGGAAGGGTTGTAGTGCACAGACTCTAGTAGATCCAGAAAACAGGTAATTTAACTCAATTTTTATTGTTTATTGAAAATGTAATTTATTTGAATGATTAGGTCTATTTCTAAACAGTGTTCTTATAAACAAGATTTAAGGCAAATAATTAAAGTCATTCTCTAGAATATATTATATAATACAATTATTAATTTATATATACACAAGTCAGTTATGTTGTATATATATACAAATAGCATTAGAGGAGATGCTCTAGATTAATAGATTGTGGAAGCAGCAGTTGTCAGTGTAACTACACCAGAGATTATGAGCAGTAGGTCTTGATTTTCTGTGTGATCGGAGCACAGCAGATGGGACACTTGTTAAGAGAATCCGAGCACGTCTTACAAGTGACCAGATGTCCACAAGGGACAAAGACAATAGAGATGTCCCTGTCCATGCAAACTTTACAGAGCTTTTCAAACTGGAGTTTCTCTAGTTTCTTCAGAGGGTCCTCACCTAAAACACAGAGGAGAATCATATAAGAGTGCAAACAGAGCTTAAGTTACAAATACAAATGCGCAAATTATACAAAAAAAAAAAAATTATCAGACTCTAATCATATTCAGCATGTCCCAGAGGAGTCAATTCTCCGAAGGAGCCCAAATTTGTAAGTCACTTTGGATAAAATGACTTGCTAAATGATTGAATGTAAATGTAAACATGCAGTAAAGTCATCATGGAAATTAAATTAGCAGCTTCAAATAAATGTACTTACTTTGAGTACTTGGACTTGCATGAGCATCACTTTCAAATTTACCACTTGTGATGTCATTAACGAGTTCCTCCACAGTGAGGTAACCCAAACGGGTCCTACGGATCTTTTCCAAAATTGTCCTTTCCACTTTAACTGGTTCAAAGCCCATTTCCACAGCTTTCTGAGCGATCTCTGACTGCATAACACTTGATGCTGCCACACATGAGAAAAATAGAACATAAGAGAAACACAATTCGGCAAAGTAAAAAAATAATATATAATAAAGCAGCTAAAAAAAAATAAAATAAAAAAGAACTTACTTTCATGCTTGGTTAATCCATTCTGTGGAATAGACATATATAGATTTAGTATTATAATTGATCACCTGATTTAGTCAAATAAAAAAATCTTAAACAGAATAAACAGCTTTACTTACTGAGGAACTGGCACCTGATTTTCTCAGCTGAACATTATTAATAAATTCTTGTCCTTTCTCCCTGAGTAGGAAACTGCATCTGTGGACATCAATGAAATGACTTACAGATTCCTCTGCATACACAGTTGTTCAAGGCTCAGGAACACCACAGAGCAGGTATTATCTGGGCTTTGGTTGATTTTGTGTGTGTGTTGTGCTGTATTGGTACAAGTGGATCAGACACAGCAGTGCTGCTGAGGTTTTAAACATCTTTGCATCACTGCTGGACTGTTGTCCATCTGTTTCTATACAAACCATACTTATGTATTGATAGAACTCTCAAAAGACCACCATGGAGTAGTTATTATTTGGGTGGTGGATGACTCTCAAAACTGCAGCTACACTGATGTGGTGGTGTCGTGTAAGTTTTTAACATTTCATAACTTTGGTAGACAGAAAATAAGCCATTAACCAAAAATGTCCAGTCACCTGAATCCTTAGCATTGATTTAAGGTTTATGGGATGACAAACACTGCAACAGATGAGCTACTGTATCTGAATTTACATTAATATTGAGGAGCAATGCAGTAGGTGTGTCTACACAGCTTGTGTAACTGCAATACTGAGAACCAGCCACCATTCAAATAGTACCTGCTTTGTTGTGATCCTGGCTGTAAAAGAGGATTAACAACAGACACAAAGACAGATGAACTACAGTCTGTAGTTGTAAAAGTATAAAGTGAAGCTATATAATAAGTGGAACTAAAAATGATATTTAATGTAGAAACAATATCATCATGTTTTAAGTGATGGTTCATAATAGTAGTATTTACCCTGGATAATGCCTGGCGTGCTCCTCCCAAGGATCCTCATTTGGCTGCCAGTTTTTAAGAATTCCTCCACATTTAAAACAAATCACACGATCACCTTGTCCTAAACAAACAGCAGCATTAATATTTTACAATTTTAAATATGTTTTCATATGATTCTGAACTACAGTACAAGTACACTGCACTCAGACCTGATCTGAGCAGTGGAAACTAAACACCCAGACACCATGTCTGGGTGTTATAATAATAGAACAATAGAACAGGAAAACAAATAACACAGGATGCCATGTTGAAAGCCTTACCAGTGCTATAAAAGCCAGCTCTAGCAAGCCTTTCAGGGTCGTTCGGATGCCCCCGGTCATTAAAGCTCGCTAAACGACCCATAAACGACTCCGTCGGGTTTGTATTGGTCCTGCTTCTCTGTCTTGACTGCTCTGATGGTATGTTCCCGACATCATGCCCAAGAATGAAGAAGCAGTTGTTGTAGATCCTGGCATGTTCTCCCCATGGGTCATCACCTTCCTCCCAGCCAACCAGCATTCCCCCACAGCAGAAGCACTGCACCCTGTCGAAATGAATGTTGCCCTCAGGCAAATAAAACAACCCAGCCTGCGCCAGGTCGATGGGATGGACTGGGGAATCTGAGGGCCAGTTTATAAAGGAGTCAAATCGGGCGTCTTCACTCTTCATGTGAGGAATCTTGGGAAAAATGGGCTGCTCATCATACACCTCACCCGTACGCAACCTGAAAGCCATGCTTTCGGCTTCCTCATCGTAGACGGAATGACCTTCATCTAAGGGGTTTATGCGATGAGCGCATTTTAAGAAGATGCAGGAAGGTGAGACCTCTTTATGTCGCTCCACTGGGCTGTCCCCTTCATGCCAGTTCTCTATGATGTGCTTACAGCTAAAGCAGCGTACAGCGTCTGATTTTCCAGTGTAATAGAAGCCAGCCCTGGCCAGCCTTTCAGCAGGTACCTCTGGAACGTTGGGAAAGCCACGGAATGAATTCAGACGTGTTGGCATCACAGACCAGTCATATGTTGCATCATCACTTTCAATTTCCCCATTAAGGTGAGCCATGTTCGAACTGAGAATGTCTGAAAATTAAATGCATACATGTAAATAAGTGTTAACAGTAATGTTTAAAAGAGCAAAAGAGCTTTTAAATTACAGGTATCTATTTATAGGACATGTGCTTATATCTAAATCAGTAATGTGGAAAACAGCAATTAGAAAAAAACACTAGGTTTGATTAAATGTAAAGGAAACTTCACTTCTATCACATGACCACTTTGAAAAAAAGATGCAATGATTACTCTCTCACTAAAGGAATTAAGTCAATTAAGGGAATTAAGTCAATATAAAGTTATAAACCATTTGAATAAATAAGAAATTTAAGAAAAACAAATAGAACTGAAAAGAAACTGATCTGCCAAAAACAGACCAGCTCATGATTACATTAAAAATGATATTTGTATTGCTTATTACATGGAAATTACCTACTAATCTGCTCAGTTATGTTTGATGAGCAATAGTAAAATTATTTTTAATAATTATTGTGCTGTTACAGGGTGTAGGGTGATATTGAGGTTTTTTTTTTACACAATAAAAATCAACCCTTCGCTTATTTTTTATAACAAAAGATTCCACACCAATTAAAAGTGGGATTTCCTCTGATAACCATCTTTTCTTTATACTGAGAAAATAATCGAATTTCTGCTGAAGACAGAAATTCAACGGATTCAAAGGTAAGCGTCACTGATCTAGAGATAGGATACACCGATACTAAATTGAAATATACAAATAAAATCTGCATACATTTGTCTTAATTAATAAACTATGATACTCATGTAAACTGGAGGATGTACAGGTGCTCTGCCTTTCGAAAGACATTTTATCATCTGTGCACTACACCCTGACTACAAAGCTGTGTGCTTTGCTTTGACTACACTGACTCCACCCAACTCATTAGAATTTTTCTCTTATGATCTGTAGGTGGAGTCTGACTAATTTCTGAACTCTGTGCTCCTTGACACATAATTGAGAAATGTGTGATGAAAGCACAGTGTGCCTGAACACAATGTTCCAGATCTGAATAAGATCATCTAAACTGTCACATCATCACATATCATGTATATGTTATATAATGAAGAGGACGTATGCAGAGGTGAACATTTAATTAAGTACTACTGGTACCAATTGTTTACAGCTAATGTCTCTTCAAACATCCCAGATGCTTGAATGGACATTAGTGCAAAAACCCCAAATCTATCACTGTCCTACAACTCCTCCCCATCTTATTAGTTTGTCCAAATTTCGCTAAATTTTTCATAACCACAAGTTCCAGTTCTTCTTTTTAAGTTCTGGCCATTCTTTACTGCGGCCAGACTTATAATACCTGATGTTTTATTCCCAGAAACGTGAAAACGGAAGTACAATTAAACCAAACCAGATTAATGTCACAAGTAATGGATGCCAATGATAAAATATATAATGCTTTAGTTTGTGTGGGGTCGTTAGAAATCTCATTTAGAATCACAATGTGTCTCATTTGTAAGTCGCTTTGGATAAAAGCGTCTGCTAAATGACTAAATGTAATGTAATGTATACACACACACACACACACACACACATTGAGAAAACATTGATACACAAACTTGTTGGTAAATGTAAGTGTGAAATGTACGTGTCCCTGTGAGGAACATTATTCAGAATCATTTCTTATAAATACACATATTTCATACTATCTGTATTTCTTTTTTCTTTTAAGATCCTGAAGGACAAAAAAAACCTCAGGCTGAATTATGATGAAGTTTCTGAAAAAACATGTTCACAGGTAAAAAAACAAAACAAAAAACGTGATGATTGATAGCAGTTTTAGAGCAATGGTGGTCATTGTGCACGTTTCAGCTGTGCTTTCACTTTTGGTGGATGTGTGTGACTTATCACAGAATACAGTGATATGGCTTCCATTTTGATATCCTTTTTCCTGAGATATTTAGGTTGTACAGTAATGTTAGCACTTTACTCATATTCCTCGTGTCTGATGAGGAGTAATTTGTTATAGTGACTCCTCAGTTAAAACTACAATGAACATCTGCACACATCTGTAGAATGATTCTCTAGAATATTCTCTAAATACATCTGTAAAATGATTTGCATTTACTGAAACAAGAGGGGTCAGCAGTATCTCAATATTTATGAAGGTAATCAACTAAAAATACTCATTTAAATATCAGATCATCTTTACCACTGATTAAGACCACTGTTTGTTCCATCATTTTAAAGTCCTGTGGCAGTGTACATTAGTACATTAGTCAATGCCTGGAACTGGTAGAGTTCCTAAGATGATGTTGCATACAATATATGCTGCATTAGACTTATTATGAATGAAATATCTTAAGCTATTGTATTAATATTTGTGAAGCAATTAATTGCATGTGTTTTCTCTCTAAAGCAAAAATATTTGCAACTGCTTTGTAAAGAAAACATCAAATATGTTCCTTAATATTTTTATATGCTTTCTGGAAGGCTGCCACTATTGGGCCAGATTTTGCGTGATCTGTTGTCTCACACCTTTCTTTCACTTTTGGTGCACTAATGTGTGTGTGTGTGTGTGTGTGTGTGTGTGTGTGTGTGTGTGTGTGATCAAATGCATATAAACAGTCATTCTGAATGTCCCTCGCAGGGAATCTCGTGTGTTTTACCCGAACACATTTACAACCATGTGTTCAGAACAAAACCTGGGATTTGAAACGTGTTTTGACATAAACAACATAACATTACAGCTGACATTCTAAACGCCCTGATCCCGAAACAGCAGCTAACAAGCTAACGAGTTAGCAGCGTCACAAACACCGTTTAAACGTTGAGAGCGGTCCTTACCTGGTGTGGATCGGTCAGTGGATCGGTCAGTGGATGAGTGAAGGTCAGAAACCTGAGATTAGAATCCACAGCTCGCTCACCAAACTGCGCTGATCGCGATCAGGACAGTAGGAAGTGGCTCAGGGGTGACGTCATTTAACCACACCCCCCCCTCCCCGTCTTCACCACAGAATGAAAAAATTTTTGCGAATCGGAAAAAATGGGGCTTTCCCGCTAAATACAACAGCAGTAAACGAGAGATCAGGAAAGTTCAGTTTTAAAGTTTAGTTTTAAAGTTCAGTTTTAAAGTTCAGCTTTAAGCGGTCGTTCCATTTTGGTTTTGAGAATGAATCGATCGAACTCATTCTCTGGATGAGAGCTGTGTGTGAATCGATGGGAGCCGTTTTGTTTTTGACTCTCGGTTCACAAAACGGACTTTAAACTATTGATTCGGTTCTGTGACACTGAGTCGATACTGAAGACGTCAGCGCAGTCCAGTACGCCAGTCCTTAAAACAGCACGCAGGGAACTTTAAATACGTCACTGTGAGAACATCATTATAGTATCTTTATGTAATCTCATTAATATTGCGTAAAATACTATCTCATTATTTTGAGATACTAAGACATAGCTTAGATCATTACATTTTACAAGAATGAGCGAACGCCCAGCACTGTCCATCCATTATCTACATTTACATTTACATTTGGTCATTTAGCAACTTACAAGGTTAATCACAACATCCCTGGAGCAATGAGGGTTAAGGGCCTTACTCAAGGACCCACATTGGTAACTTCAGTGGACCTGGGATTTGAACCCACAACCTTCAGATTGACAGCCCAACCACTGAGCTACCGCGCGGGCAATTTTATCTTCCATTAATCCTCTATTGGGGTCGCGGGGGGGGGGGGGTTCCCCATGCCCATCCAGGGGAGAACGTTTCGGGCGCTGGGCAGATAGACCCAGGACAGGACGCCAATCCATCGCTGGGCACACACTCACTCACACACACACACACTCTATATGGGGCAATTTGGAAAATTCAATTGACCTTGATCCATGTTTTTGGACTGTGGGAGGAAGCCGGAGAACCCGGAGGAAACTCCACCCAGATGGGGATTCGAACTGGGAATCCCTAATGCTGAGAGAACATGCTAATCACTAAACCAACATGCCGCCTCTGATAACATGATTATAGTATTTTTATGTAATCCCATTCCCGCTACTAAAATAAAAATACAGCAGGCTTTTGTTAATATTGCATAAAATGCTATCTCATTATTTTGAGATACTAAGACATAGCTCAGATCATTACATTTTACAAGAATGAGCGAACGCCCAGCACTGTCTAAATATTTAAACCAACATTATATCTCAGTACAATTCTAACATTTCAGTGTTTAGTCACATTTCTCTTACATTTACATTGTCATTCAGCAGACGCTTTTATCCAAAAGCGACTTACAAATGAGAACATTACATGTCAGAAGTTATGCAGAAACCAACTACACTGTAAAATCTTACCTGAACTTATTTGTGGAGTCTTAGATAATTCGAACAATCCGCAATCTGACAAATCTAAACAACTGGGGTAACGTTCTTAGTGACGTTCCTTGAGGTGTATCGTCATGACAACCACCTCTCAACGTTCCAACGTTCTCTTTATACTCTGTGGACAGTAGAGAAAACAGAGTTCGGGTGTTTATTACTCAGCGTTTTCTGCCGCAGCTGTATTCCCTGCTACAGCCTCAAATACACGCAAATGGTCTGTTAACAATAGTACCCAGTCTATCAAAATAATGAGATAGCAATTTACTTACTAATTTCCTTACGAAAAAAAGCATTTTTTAATTTTAGTTGCAGAATTGAGCTTCTATAAATTTCATTATGTTAAAAATATTTTAGACCTATTTTTAGTTTTAAGTATAAAATTCTGTTCAGCTTTCTGTTTAAATACAAAAATAAAAGTATATGCAAAATATTTGAAAAAAAGCCCTGGATTCCCAAGAGGGGAATTTTTAGAGAGGGTTATCAGTGACACCATTTACCCCTATAAACCACAACAGAGTGAGATCATAGAGAAAGTATGCTCATTCAATTCTGGTAAAATGAAACTTGATTAAAATATCAATTTTGTGGTTTACTCAAACCGTACTTCATTTTTTTTCACTGTAGTTTTCCTTATTGTTAGACCACTTGCTAAAGTTTTTGTATTTCTTTTATGATACATTAAAATAAAAAATCAATTGTCTTTTATTCAAATTAGTCACGACTGAACAGCATTATGTGGCTATTTAATACCAAACTGCATCCCATAGACCTCATGACTTAATTTTCCTGCATGAGGGGCTCATAAGGCCTTTAATTGTACCATTTAAAAATAAACAAACTCAGCTTGATTGGTAAAAAAAAAAAAAACTTCTGACTTAATTAATAATCTATAAACATTATGTTCCATTCTAAACATGCACAGACACTTGAAGTTTAATGTAAATTAAATCACCTAAATATCATGTGATGTTTATCTCTAATGGATCCCAGTAAGTCCTAATCAGTTTGGCATGTTGTAATAATTGCTTTGCTATAACGCATCACCACATCATACTTCTAACTAGATTTTGTAATATCAATATGCAAATCAATAGCAGGCTGGTGGCCCCCTGAGGTGAGCAAATTCGGGGGGGGGGGGGGGGGGGGGACTTTGAGGATTTTGAAAAGTCAGTCATCCTATTGTTAATATTACTTAGTAAAAAAAGACAATGTCTCAATGTTTTCATACTGTCAAATTAACAACAGAAGAAATAACAGTGATTCAGCACAAGGTCATCCAATCTAATGATTTAAAAAAAAGACAAATGGCTGTTAGTATAAATACATAATGTACTATACAGACTATTCAGCAAAACAAAATCTTGCTTTAGAATTATTCAGTCCAATAAGAAACTGGTCCATCATTTTTCTTGACATCATTCTTTAACCCTCAACGATAATCCTAAGCAGATTTCCAAGTCCACCTTTGGCGATCTGTAAAGGGGTTTTCTCCTCTGTATTCTCAATATAGATGCTGGCACCATGTTCGACCAAGAGCTTTGCAGCCTCCACACGTTCCTCATCACATGCAAGGTGACTGGCAGAAACAGGAGGACAGAGAAATTTAGTTTTTCTTTAAATCTTACATATTGTATTAAGCAACAGAACACAGAATATGGGTAAAAGTAGAAAACATACAGGGGCGTGTTCCCCTCTGAATCCTGAATATTAGTGGAAGCATCATGTTTTAGGAGGAGCTGGATGAGTTGATAGTTGCCCTTTGCAGATGCTCTGTGTAGTGGAGTGGATTGTAGTTTATCTGTGGCGTTGGGGTTTGCACCATTTTCCAATAACATTAGAGCTATCTGGTTTAAAAAAAAAATTATGAGAAAAGGTTTGTCTGCTGTGGTATTCGACAGTCCCACCAACTCTGAATATTCATCCTCACTACTGAAAGTTAATTTATTCATTCATTCATTCATTCATTCATTATCTTCCGCTTTATCCTCTATTAGGGTCGCGGTGGGGTTCCCCATGCCCATCCAGGGGAGAACGTCTCGGGCGCTGGGTAGACACACCCAGGACAGGGCGCCAACCCATCGCTGGGCACACACTCACTCACACATACACACTCTATATGGGGCAATTTGGAGAACTCAATTTACTTGATCATGTTTTTGGACTGTGGGAGGAAACCGGAGAACCCGGAGGAAACCCACGCAGACACAGGGAGAACATGGAAACTCCACCCAGATGGGGATTTGAACCAGGAATCCCTAGCGCTGAGAGGAGAACGTGCTAACCACTAAGCCACCGTGCCGCCCTAGAAAAAGTTATACAGCATAATCAATGAACTAAAATAGCACAGCTGTTAATTAACAAAATATTTAAAGATTTAAATAACCAGAATAAAACACTTATTAGCATTAATTAACACCCAAGTAAATTTTCTGAACTAATTTGTTGTGTTTACATGAGCACAGTTAATATAAGGATAAATAATATATAGAAATACGTTACCTCATATCGGTTCTTTGATGCTGCATAATGTAGGGCGGTGCAGCCATTTTGGTTGACTGAATTAAGTTGGGCTCCTTTATGTATTAGTGATCTTACAATTTCCTCTCTTCCTGCAGAAGCTGCAATATGCAGTGGGGTCCAAGATGCCTGAAATTGTATTTTTTTTTTAATGAGGTTGTATTACCACGTTACCAGGATAACAGTCTCTGTGCCCAAAAACCTATTAGTTGGTCTTTACAACTCTTTATTAAATCGTAAATGTAAAAAATGTATTTATTACCAAAAATTAGGCAGGCAAATTTGTATTTGTTACTAAACATCAGTATTACTGAAGAAACATTATAAACATTTAAATTACAAGGTTTGATTTTAAAAGGGGCGGCACAGTGGCTTAGTGGTTAGCACGTTCGCCTCTCAGCGCTAGGGATTCCCGGTTCGAATCCCCATCTGGGTGGAGTTTCCATGTTCTCCCCATGTCCGCGTGGGTTTCCTCCGGGTTCTCCGGTTTCCTCCCACAGTCCAAAAACATGGATCAAGTCAATTGAATTCTCAAAATTGCCCCATATAGAGTGTGTTTGTGTGAGTGAGTGAGTGTGTGCCCAGCGATGGATTGGCGCCCTGTCCTGGGTCTATCTGCCCAGCGCCCGAGATGCTCTCCCCTGGATGGGCATGGGGAACCCCACCGCGACCCTAATAGAGGATAAAGCGGGAGATAATGAATGAATGAATGAATGATTTTAAAATGAGAGCAACATAGTTTTTTTTTTAATCAGTCAGATCAACCAGATGTTTCTTGTATTTGTTCATACAGTAGATGGAGGGAATGGTGATAGATTGGTGCCAAAAAAGTTTTCCCCTGGATGGGCATGGGAATTAATGTTGGTTAGTTTTATATCTAAGTCCCGAATTAAGGCAACAAATTCATTCATTCATTATCCTCCGCTTTATCCTCTATTAGGGTCGCGGTGGGGTTCCCCATGCCCATCCAGGGGAGAACGTTTCGGGCGCTGGGCAGATAGACCCAGGACAGGGCGCCAACCTATCTCTGGGCACACACTCACTCACACAAACACACTCTATATGGGGCAATTTGGAGAACCGGAGGAAACCGGAGAACCCGGAGGAAGCCCACGTGGACACAGGGAGAACATGGAAACTCCACCCAGATGGGGATTTGAACCGGGAATCCCTAGTGCTGAAAGGAGAACATGCTAACCACTAAGCCAAATTTAAGATTAAATGTTAGAATTTAGAGATGAAATCTCAGAATTCTAACATTTAATCTTAAAATTTTGGTCAAAATTGGAACTTTTGACTTTTTTCTTCTCTTAATAATTTTTTTGTAATCTGTTGCCATAATTTGAGATTTAGATATAAAACTAACCAACAGTCATTTCAAATCAGCAATAAGCATTAGAAATCATCTCACGCTCTCATTACAAAGTTCTCATGAGAACAAATGAAGAACTGCTGACTCACATCATCCTTAACATCCACTTCAACCCCAAGATCCAACAGAAACTGGACGATGTTTGCATGTCCAGCTGAACAGGCCCAGTGCAGAGCGGTTCTCTGATCCTGAACAGAGCAACAAACACATTAAACAGTTTTATTAAATCACAACCTCACACTGCTGCTGAGGCTCCGGACACCTCCATCCATTATCTTTAATCTCTATTAGGGTCGCGGGGGGGTTCCCCATGCCCATCCAGGGGAGAACGTTTCGGGCGCTGGGCAGATAGACCCAGGACAGGGCACCAATCCATCGCTGGGCACACACTCACTCACACACACTCTATATGGGGCAATTTGGAGAACCCAATTTACTTGATCCATGTTTTTGGACTGTGGGAGGAAACCGGAGAACCCGGAGGAAACCCACGCGGACACGGGGAGAACATGGAAACCACCCAGATGTGGTTTCTATGTTCTCCACGTGTCCGCGTGGGTTTCCTCCGGGTTCTCCGGTTTCCTCCCACAGTTCGAATCCCCATCTGGGTTGTTTCATGTTCTCCCCGTGTCCGCGTGGGTTTCCTCCGGGTTCCGCCCACAGTTTGAATCCCCATCTGGGTTGTTTCATGTTCTCCCCGTGTCCGCGTGGGTTTCCTCCGGTTTCCTCCCACAGTTCGAATCCCCATCTGGGTGGTTTCATGTTCTCTCCATGTCCGTGTGGGTTTCCTCCGGGTTCTCCGGTTTCCTCCCACAGTTCGAATCCCCATCTGGGTGGTTTCCATGCTCTCCCCGTGTCCGCGTGGGTTTCCTCCGGGTTCTCCGGTTTCCTCCCACAGTTCGAATCCCCATCTGGGTTGTTTCATGTTCTCCCCGTGTCCGCGTGGGTTTCCTCCGGTTTCCTCCCACAGTTCGAATCCCCATCTGGGTGGTTTCATGTTCTCTCCATGTCCGTGTGGGTTTCCTCCGGGTTCTCCGGTTTCCTCCCACAGTTCGAAAACCCATCTGGGTGGTTTCCATGTTCTCCCCGTGTCCGCGTGGGTTTCCTCCGGGTTCTCCGGTTTCCTCCCACAGTTCGAATCCCCATCTGGGTGGTTTCCACGTTCTCCCCGTGTCCGCGTGGGTTTCCTCCGGGTTCTCCGGTTTCCTCCCACAGTTCATATCCCCATCTGGGTGGTTTCCATGTTCTCCCCGTGTCCGCATGGGTTTCCTCCGGGTTCTCCGGTTTCCTCCCACAGTTTGAATCCTCATCTGGGTGGTTTCATGTTCTCTCCATGTCCGTGTGGGTTTCCTCCGGGTTCTCCGGTTTCCTCCCACAGTTCGAAAACCCATCTGGGTGGTTTCCATGTTCTCCCCGTGTCCGCGTGGGTTTCCTCCGGGTTCTCCGGTTTCCTCCCACAGTTCGAATCCCCATCTGGGTGGTTTCCACGTTCTCCCCGTGTCCGCGTGGGTTTCCTCCGGGTTCTCCGGTTTCCTCCCACAGTTCATATCCCCATCTGGGTGGTTTCCATGTTCTCCCCGTGTCCGCATGGGTTTCCTCCGGGTTCTCCGGTTTCCTCCCACAGTTTGAATCCTCATCTGGGTGGTTTCCATGTTCTCCCCGTGTCCGCGTGGGTTTCCTCCGGGTTCTCCGGTTTCCTCCCACAGTTCGAATCCCCATCTGGGTGGTTTCCATGTTCTCCCCGTGTCCGCGTGGGTTTCCTCAGGGTTCTCCTGTTTCCTGCGCTAGCGCTGAGAGGAGAACATGCCCTCTCCTGACACCGGTGTGTATAAAAGCTTTTAAACGGAACCCAGCACAAACCTGATCCCGCCTGTTCGCTTGACTCCTGTCGGACAAAACGCATGATTTGAGTTCCTCGAATTTACCGCTGAAGGCCAAATTACAAACGTTTAAATCAGACACAGAGTCCTCCATCACACACCTCACAAACACCTCACACAAACACACACCTCACACACAAACACACACACACCTCACACACACCTCACACAACACCAAACACCATCACAAACACACAGCACTGCGTGAGAGTGATGACGACGGAAGATTCCGAGTGGAACGTTTACAAAATAAAAGCACGTGATCCCCGACTTTCGAGAACGTTCTAATGTTTAACTCGAATTTAAATACACAAAACAAACAAATGGTTCTTAGTTGGTGATGAGATAAAAAAATAAGAAGAAAAGCAACGCAGCCTCAAGTTAGAGCAATATGTCACGCTTCAATCATTTTGTACGACATTTATTAAAGCGTTTGGTGCATGTATGTGCTTACTTGTATATTGTCATTTAATCTGTACTTTAAAGTACTTTAATTTACACTTCATTTGTTTAAAGTGTGTTTATTTACTAAACTGCGTTTACATGATTATATAATTGAACTGCGTTTACATGAGAACCTTGTTGTAGTTTCGAACCTAGGAACCATTGCGTTCTGGATGTATGAGAGCCTGGACACGTTTGAGAGACGCACCCGGTCTTTGTTCCGGAGTCGGAGCTGTTAATGGAAGCTGCTGGTTTGTTTGTTTGTTTGATGTTTTTTATAAAAGTTGAGCTGAGAGTTTAATTAACGCTGATTAAATTTAATGAGTTTAATCAACGCTGTTGGAATGAATGTAGGTGGCTTTCGCAACAGTAAAGCTTAAAAGCAAGAACCTGAGGAAGAACCTCTTCACGTTTTCTCCGAAGTCTTCATCTTCATCATGGCTTCTAATGTCGTAAGCGTTACAGACTTTACTCTCAGTTTCATCCACATTGTGTTTATTTTGAACGACTATTTAAACTGTTTACTTACCAGATAACGTCACGTGAGTTCAGGTCGATGTTCGTGTGGCTTTGTGTTTATGGGGTTTAAATCGTTCTGCAATTCCAGTCTGTAGTTCATCTGTTTGTGTTGTTCTACAGTAAACACTGTGTACGTTCATTTCACTCTGTTCTCATGATCAGGACCCCAACAGTAGCACCACAGAGCAGGTACATAATTCCTAATACATAATTCCTATCCCTGCAGTGTCACTGAGGTGTTTGACAATAAACACTCCACCACCAAAATAACACCTGCTCTGTGATGGACCTGACCAATAAAGAACAGAGAACCAAGAAAAATAAAGAACATATAATATAAAATAGGTAGGGGGAAGGGAATAACAGGTATGTGTGTGTGTGTGTATATATATATATATATATATATATATATTTTCATTCATTCATTATCTTACACTTCATCCTCTATTAGGGTCGTGGGGGGGGGTTCCCATGCCCATCCAGGGGAGAATGTTTCGGGCGCTTGGCAGATAGACCCAGGACAGGGCGCCAATCCATCGCTGGGTACACACTCACTCACACAGACACACTCTATATGGGGCAATTTGGAGAACTCAAGTGACTTGCTCCATGTTTTTGGACTGTGGGAGGAAACCGGAGAACCCGGAGGAAACCCACGCGGACACGGGAGAACATGGAAACTCCACCCAGATGGGGATTCGAACCGGGAATCCCTAGTGCTGAGAGGAGAACATGGTAACCACTAAGCCACCGTGTTGCCATACCGCCTTATATATATATATATATATAAATTGGTGCTTATATAGTAGCAAAAATGAGTGTAGAGTGTACTGCTCAATATGGTGGCCGCCCTAATGTGTTGATTTACCGTGGTTTAGCTTTATTCATTTCAATGGCTTTTTTTTCTTTTACTATCGTACATTGTCTTAAAGCAGCTTTACAGTGCACCAATCCTGACTGTAGAGTCCTGACAGTGCAACATGGTAATCTTTTGGAAGTTGATCTAAACCTGTAGATGAGACACATTTAAGCCTTTAAAACACGACTCTTATTTCCAGGTCATAGTACACAAACAGAAATACTGTGTGTATCCAGAGTGTTCATGCTGTTTGTAATCACAGTGCAGGATCGTGATCAAAGTAACGTTCTTACTGTCAACACAGTTGAGTGTCACATGATGCATCATTGATTTTTGCTACACGTATCAGTCATTTCGTGTCCCCCCCTTTCATCTCTCTACCAGGACTTCAGAACCCACGTTGATCAGTCATGCAGATACTCTGAGGAATTTGTCAATATTTTCTATGACAGCATGGACAAAAAACGAAGAGTGAGTACATTACATCATGTTTTCATTATAGCAAGTATTTAACATTGTATGTATTTAACATTGTATTGACTGAAGTTGACATACAGAATGACTTCGTTACTGTTTCTGTGTGCTGTGCAGTGTTTCCTAAACAACCTTTTCTAATCTTCTTTATTAAACAGGTCATCATGATGAATGGCTTTGTAAAACTTGATGAAGGCCTTTTGCCACAAATTACCGTATTTTCCGAACCATAAGGCGCACCGTATTATAAGGCGCAGTCTGAATTACGGGGTCTATTTCTGTATTTGACCCACGTATAAGGCGCACCGTACTATAAAGCGCAGTCTCAATTACGGACTCTATTTCTGTACGGTACTTATTCTGTACGGCAGCGTATTATAAGGCACTTGCTAAAACATACGATCTACAAGAAAAGTAAAGGATGCAAAACACTGATTTATAATTGAAGTTTATTCTACTACTTGACAAAACACACATTATTTTAATCACTCTTCTCCCACAAATCCATCAAAGTCCTCGTCTTCTGTGTCTGAATTAAAAACCTGCGCAATTTCACTATCGAGCACTCCGGTGTTCCCTCTCATCGATGTCCGAGTCAGTCTCGTCATCAGGCGGCCGTTCGGCGACGATGCCAGCTTTCGTGAAAGCTCGGACGACGGTTACAGCAGAAACCTCAGCCCAGGCATCCACAATCCATTCACAGACGGTGGCGTAACTCGCCCCGCCGCCGCCTCCCGAGTTTTAGTAAACGTGTGTTCGCCGTCTATCATCCATCGCTCCCACGCCGCCCGCAACTTTACTTTAAACGCCCCGTTTACACCAATGTCCAGCGGCCGGAGTTCTTTATTTAATCCTCCCGGAATGACGGCGAGCTCCCAATTAATTTCCTTCACTCGGCTTTTCTGTGAGATGAGCGCGCATGGAGTCACAGATCAGCAGTGAAGGTGATGTGTGGAAAAAAACCACCAAATACTTTTATAGAATTTGGAACTCAGTACACGTATAAGGCGCACCTTATAGTCCGGAAAATACGGTAAATAAATGATCTGCCTGTTCATTTTGATATCATACATTCAGACAGCATGGTATAATTTGGAGGTGACTTGGCCTTGGATTGTCAAATGGACCCCATGTTCTCAATTCCACTTACTGTACAGATGGACTTTGTAGTTCTGCAATTCCAGACTGTAGTTCATTTCTTTGTGGACTACAGTACATACTGTGTACATCCTCTTTAGTGAGTTCTTTAATGGTTAGGACCCCAATAGTACCACCACAGAGCAGGGATTATTTGGTTGGTGCGTTATTCCTATCCCAACAGCGTCGCTGAGGAGTGTAAATGAAACTACTGCAGCACTAAAACCCCTCACCACACCGGTATCACTGGAGAAATGACAACCAACAATCCACCACCCAAATTATACAAATCAGCGTTACAGTGTTCCGATCCTGACTGTAGAAACGTGGCAGTGCAACATGTGGTGATTTTTTTTTTACTGCGGTCATTTTCAGAAAACAGACCCCATTGATTGGCACACATTGAACTATTTGTTTTTACATCATGTAGATTAATTGCAATACGTCTGTCTGTAGCAAGTCTGAGCTTTAGTTCTGCCGTGTCACACGAGAACATGAACTGAGAATTTCAGCTCGACTAAATAAGAGAAGAGAATGAAATGTGTTCCTCCTGCGTGTTTGTGGTTGGCACGTCATGTTCTCTGATTTATTATTATGAGACTCTGAGTCACTGTGCATGCTTTTGGAATATCTAACTACACTATTCGAAGCTAACATTTTTGCTTAACAGCCTGAGATTCTTTTAATATTTGAGATAATAACCCTGGGATGGGGAGGAGTGACGGAGGTCATGGTTCTTTGAAAAAAGCCGTTTCTCTGTCTGTTAGTGTGTTTAAAAGAATTATTTTTATTCGGATTAATTAAAGCAGTTTATTTACGGTGTCCAAACGTCCAAAATTCCAGGAAACCGTCCGTTTACTGGCTACCTATCTAGAGAAGATACAAAGTTTGGCCGTTTTGGAGACATAGACATTAGGTTAAAAAAAATAATAATAATGACCAGCATTTTTTTTTCAACTTGAGTCTAAATAATACATCCATTCATTATCTCCCGCTTTATCCTCTAGTAGGGTCGCGGTGGGGTTCCCCATGCCCATCCAGGGGAGAACGTCTCAGGCGCTGGGCAGATAGACCCAGGACAGGGCGCCAATCCATCGCTGGGCACACACTCACTCACACAGACACACTCTATATGGGGCGATTTGGAGAACTCAATTGACTTGATCCATGTTTTTGGACTGTGGGAGGAAACCGGAGAACCCGGAGGAAACCCACGCAGACACGGGGAGAACATGGAAACTCCACCCAGATGGGGATTCGAACCGGGAATCCTTAGCGCTGAGAGGAGAACGTGCTAACCACTAAACCACTGTGCCGCCTAAGTAACGCAGTTTAATAAATTCAATTCAAATTGTACAAAAAAAGCTGCTTATATGAATATTAGTACAGCGTCACTGAATCATTCATTCATTCATTATCTTCCGCTTTATCCTCTAGTAGGTTCGCGGTGGGGTTCCCCATGCCCATCCAGGGGAGAACGTTTCGGGCGCTGGGCAGATACACCCAGGACAGGGCGCCAATCCATCGCTGGGCACACACTCACTCACACAGACACACTCTATATGGGGCAATTTGGAGAACTCAATTGACTTGATCCATGTTTTTGGACTGTGGGAGGAAACCGGAGATCCCGGAGGAAACCCACGCAGACACGGGGAGAACATGGAAACTACATCACTGAATCATTCATTCATTCATTATCTTCTGCTTTATCCTCTATTAGGGTCGCGGTGGGGTTCCCCATGCCCATCCAGGGGAGAACGTCTCGGACGCTGGGCAGATAGACCCAGGACAGGGCACCAATCCATCGCTGGGCACACACTCACTCACACAGACACACTCTATATGGGGCAATTTGGAGAACTCAATTGACTTGATCCATGTTTTTGGACTGTGGGAGGAAACCGGAGAACCCGGAGGAAACTCGCGCAGACACGGGGAGAACATGGAAGCTCCACCCAGATGGGGATTCGAACCGGGAATCCCTAGTGCTGAGAGGAGAACATGCTAAACACTAAGCCACCGTGCCGCCGTCACTGAATCATCTGGTCCATAATAAACATCCATCATTACCGTGTTCTGTTGCAGAACCTGATACGGCTGTACTTGGATAAAGCCACGCTGGTGTGGAATGGAAACACTATTTCAGGACAAGATGCACTTGGGGAATTTTTCGAGTCTCTTCCCTCGAGTGAATTTCAGGTTCACACGCTGGACTGTCAGCCGGTGCATGGTGGGTTTTGCGTGAGACGGTTCTAATGCTCCGGAACTCCTGAAATGAGGGTTTACTAACAGCCTTCTGCCCCCACAGAACACGCAACTCAGGGCCAGACCACGCTGCTGGTCGTCACTGCCGGATCGGTCAAGTTCGATGGAAATAAGCAGAGATATTTCAACCAGAACTTCCTGCTGACGGCGCAGGCGAGTCCCCAAAGCGAGCAGCCCGTGTGGAAAATCGCCAGTGACTGTTTTCGCTTCCAGGATTGGGCCAGCTGAGCGACGCGGGTTCGATGCTGGATTTACTGATCAAAAGACTCACGAGTTTAATGTTCTGTTAAATGTGCTGTGAATATATTTTTATTTGGAAAGAAAAAGAAAAAGAAAGGACAGCATGTCGGTTGTAGAAAATGATTTTAATTATCACAATGTTTTGTTTTTACACACGCAGCGGACAAAGTTCAATAAATAAGAACCTTAAGGACGTTTGTCAATCAATCTTCAACATTCACATTCCGAAGCGTCCATTTCATCAGTTTGGGTTGGAACCCTGAGGATTCATGGACAAGCTGAAATCGTAAGGTGACATTTCATATGAAAACACGCCTCATGCACACAAATGGGTTGATGACTACGTCCATAAGAAAATTAAATTAACAAACACTTAGTGCAAACCGATGTTCCTCTGGACCCACATGTTTGGCAGGAATTTGTGCTCGGATTAGATGTCTTTTCTTTAATTTGATACTGAACTTCCCAGCAGCATTTTTTCAAAAAGAGAACGAGAGATAAATTATAGTGCAAACGAAACGGGGAGAAAATGCAAAAGCAGTGCAACTCTAAAGTTATTAACTGCATAATTAAACAGTTACTTAAACATAATTAACTGCATAATTAAACAAGAAATGGGACAGAAACTGAAAAAAACCCCTGAAATCTGATAACTGGTGAGTGCAGCTGATCTGAAGTTTACTGTATATAAAAAAAATCAGTTCATTTACAGCAAAGCAGCTGAAGTGTGCTGGACTTGTGTTTGAATGGAACGTCATGGATCAGACCTGAGTCAGTGCAAAAAACGCTGTACGGTGAAAATCTGGAATCGATTCAGGATTTAAGTTCAGAACATCAGTCAGTGAGAGAAAAACTTCCAAAAAAGTCCAAACACTTCATATGAACAGATTTTAAAACAGCACGGAATGTAGTTTCAGATCACAGTGTAATTACTGAACTGACGATGTGCACAATAATTAAAGCTGCGTGCAACTCCAGTTCCAACCGAACATCTAAAGCTTGCAGCCCAATAATAAGAACGTAGGAAATCAGTCTATAGGAAGCCATGCTGACTTGGCTCGCTGCAGTGGGTACAGTGATAACCGATGAAACATCGTTAATTAAGCCAGCAGATAACTCCTCATCCCTTAATGAAGTTTACAATAAACATTCAAGCCAAACTAACCCGCAGCGCTGAGTCCTTCCACAAACAGAACCACAAATAAATAAATTAACAAAACTAATTTCAAGCATTAACATCATTATTCAGTCAAATAATAAAGAAAAACTTGTCCTTACACAGTATTTCAACTAAATGCTCAGAGCTCAGGGCTCTGTATGTAGATTACAGTGGGACACGCAAGACCACACAGAAGGCACAGGTTCCGTCCAGTGTCCTCGTGTCTAAAGACAATTTCCTTTCCATGATCTTTAGGGTTGAGACTTCAAACCGTGTTTTTTTTCTTCTTTTTCTTTCTTTTTTACAAAAATACAAACAGCTGATGGTGACGAATGGCAGTTCGAAGCAGTTCTGTGGTGCACGATTAATATTCTTTAATCTAACGTGCAAATGATGCACTTTCTTGTTACGTATTTTGTTCCCGAGTCGAGTCGCGGTTCACAACTTCTTTAGTTCAACATTAAACTATTCTACACTACAAAAAGTACAGTTCATGTTACGTAATTGAAGTATTAGAGCCAATAGAGGAGAACCACAACAGCACAGGAGGTTTGTAAGACACGTTTGTCACCAAAAGCAGGATCTAATCAAGTGGTCATAGCAAAAAGTTTCCGAATGTCTGTACAGATGTGGACGTGGTGTAACGGCAGCAGAGTGACGGCGGCGTGATTGGATGGTGACCGTGTGTTTACTTGCGTCCGTACATTCGCTCGATGTCATTAAGATAGTGGTTTTTCAGCTCTTTCCTCTTCAGTTTAAATGCATCAGTGACCAGGCCAGTTTCGGGGGTCCACGGTTCAGGGCTTAGACGAACCTTTATTGGGATCTCGAAGCGCTGCAGCTTTACTACAGTTACACAAAGTGAAAAGGAACAAGTTATTCAATAAATAATAATAACATACCGTATTTTCCGGACTATGAGGCGCACCTAAAAGCCTAAAATGTTCCCAGAAATCGGATATGTGTACTGAGTTCCAAAATCTATAAAAGTATTGTTGTGCAACCAGGTGATTTTTTCCACACATCACCGTCACTGCTGATCTGTGGCTCCATGCGCGCTCATCTCACAGAAAATCGGAATGAAGAAAATTAATTGGGAGCTCGCTGTCATTACAGGAGGATTAAATAAAGAACTCCGACCGCTGGACATTGGCGTAAACGGGGCGTTTAAAGTAAAGTTGCGGGCGGTGTGGGAGCGACGGATGATAGACGGCGAACACACGTTTACTAAAACTCGGGAGGCGGCGGCGGGGCGAGTTACACCACCGTCTGTGAATGGATTGTGGACGCCTGGGCTGAGGTTTCTGCTCTAACTGTCCGAGCTTTCGCGAAAGCCGGCATCGCCGCTGAACAGCCGCCTGGCGATGAGACTGACTCAGACATCGATGAGGGGGAACCCGGAGTGCTCGATAGTGAAATTGCGCAGGTTTTTAATTCAGACACAGAAGACGAGGACTTTGATGGATTTGTGGGAGAAGAGCGATTAAAAATAATGTGTGTTTTGTCAAGTAGTAGAATAAACTTCAATTATAAATCAGCGTTTTGCATCCTTTACTTTTCTTGTAGATCGTATGTTTTAGCAAGTGCCTTATAATACGCTGCCGTACAGAATAAGTACCGTACAGAAATAGAGTCCGTAATTGAGACTGCGCTTTATAGTACGGTGCGCCTTATACGTGGGGCAAATACAGAAATAGACCCCGTAATTCAGACTGCGCCTTATAATACGGTGCACCTTATGGTCCGGAAAATACGGTAAATCTGTTCGTGGGTGACAATATCAAAAAGTTTTTGTTAAAAATTACTGAATGAAAGAAACTTACTTGAATTAGCAACCTCCCTTATTTCCCTTAAGATCTCCATCTCCATGATTGGATGGTTGCAGATCTCCTCCCATGAACCTGTTATTCCCTTCTGATTACCGAGGGCAGTCAGATTCTTCTGGTTGGGTACCACAAAACTGATCACATAGTTTTGATCACTGAAAAGCAAATATAACAAATCAGTCCACTGATGAAGCAATTAATAAAGTAATTAACTAACTAACTAACTAACTACACCAGAATGACTGTAGTGAACCCACCTGTTGGCATAAGCACAGATGTTGTCGATTAGAGAGCAGTTCTTCAGCGCCGACTCTACTTTGCCTAAAGACACATACTCTCCAGCCTGCAGCTTAACCAGGTCCTTTTTACGATCTGCACATTACAAAAACATGAAGAATGCAAATTTAAAGCAGGAACTGAAATTAGCAGCGGATGCATCATAATACCAAACCCAGCGGTTCGAGGCCGAGCCACTTCCTATTTTAATCTCACGTACACACCCACAATCTGCAGACATCCATCAGGGTGCATCTCTCCGATGTCTCCAGTGCAGAACCAGTGCTGTCCATTCTCATCCACAAAGAAGTCGTCACCGTTAGTGTCATTTCTGTAGTAACCATGGGTCACATTAGGGCCTCCGATCAAAATCTCCCCCCGTGGGTGAGGCCTGTCCAGCTTCGTATAACCGCCTGAAGAAAATTAGAAGTGATCCAGAATTAAAAAGCATGAAATCTAAACACATTCACTCAGTTAAAACCTTTTATAAATAGTACACGCCAAGATCAGAATAAATGCAGCTAGAGTAAAATCCATTCATTCATTATCTCCCGCTTTATCCTCTAATAGGGTCGCGGTGGGGTTCCCCATGCCCATTGAGTAAAATCAACAATTAAAATAGAAATCAACAGTAATCATGTTCAATTAAGAATTCATGATTTTTACCCAGCAAAGAGATACTTCATTTTTACTATACACTTTGAGTTAGAACAGTTTAAAAAAAAAAGAAAAAAAAAAAAAAAAAAAGCCTTGAGACCCAAAGACTTTTTAACCTTCACTTTATCTATAATTTCTTGGACTAATGTTCTTACTAATCTTTTAATACCTATTGTAAAACTGTAAGGTGTCCTTGAGTTTCAGAAAGGCGCCTATGAAATAAAATGTATTATTATTATTATTACTAGGGTGGCACGGTGGCTTAGTGGTTAGCACGTTCTCCTCTCAGCACTAGGGATTCCCGGTTCGAATCCCCATCTGGGTGGAGTTTCCATGTTCTCCCCGTGTCCGCGTGGGTTTCCTCCGGGTTCTCCGGTTTCCTCCCACAGTCCAAAAACATGGATCAAGTCAATTGAGTTCTCCAAAATTGCCCCATATAGAGTGTGTCTGTGTGAGTGTGTGCCCAGCGATAGATTGGTGCCCTGTTCTGGGTGTATCTGCCCAGCGCCCGAGACGTTCTCCCCTGGATGGGCATGGGGAACCCCACCGCAACCCTAGTAGAGGATAAAGCGGAAGATAATGAATGAATGAATGAATGAATGAATGAATTATTACTAGGAACATAACGGGTCAAAATCGACACAAACACACATTGTTGTAAAACAATTGTTTTCGATGAACCAGATCATTGTGCTATTTTTGATGACAGGCTCAAGAAAAAAAAAAATCACAACACACAAGTTTTTAAATGTCAGCTCAATGTAGCACACAAACTCTAAACAGAGAGAATAACATATTGACTTTGCAGTCTGCTATTTTCCTCTACATCCTGTTTAATAGGCAGCAGAGAATTAAAAACAATCAGTAACGATGTATAGAAAATCATTTATTTATATTAAGTTATAATTATAGTTTCAGAATATTTAGATGAATTAACCAGCATGGTTTGATGAGTTACACTGAAATGTTGTCGACTCTTATGGATTAAACACAGTATAAAAACATTAATACTAAATTTGCATGTAAACAGAGCTCTCTCTCTCGCTCTCTCTGTCTCTCAGACAGACACACAGTAGGTTTGTTGCCAACATCCTTTCCTCTACTGACCTTCAGCCCAGTCTCGAAGCTTAAGCTCACAGCAAATGAGAGGAGCACCAACACGGCCCGTGCTATAGTCCATCACTGTGGGTCCAAAACAAAAACATGAGCACAACAAAACAGACTATAGTTTACATTCTAATTTCCCGAGTTACAAAAGGAGACAGGTATTTTATTTTATCAGCTATAATTTAAAGTTGCCCCATAAATTACAACATTTTTGAATAACCTATTATATATAAAAATATAACTTGATGGACAAAAATATTGTATTAAGTGTATTTATACCATTTAAATAATTTGGTTGATTTTGCTGCAAATATATATTTATTTATTTTTATTTGTTATTACTGTTGCAATTCATTCATTCATTATCTCCCGCTTTATCCTTTATTAGGGTCGCGGTGGGGTTCCCCATGCCCATCCAGGGGAGAACGTCTCGGGCGCTGGGCAGATAGACCCAGGACAGAGCGCCAATCCATCGCTGGGCACACACTCACTCACACAGACACACTCTGTATTGGGCAATTTGGAGAACTCAATTGACTTGATCCATGTTTTTGGACTGTGGGAGGAAACCGGAGAACCCGGAGGAAACCCACGCGGACACGGGGAGAACATGGAAACTCCACCCAGATGGGGATTTGAACCGGGAATCCCTAGCGCTGAGAGGCGAACGTGCTAACCACTAAGCCACCTACTGTTGCAATATCTTGTATTTTTCTCAAACTGAAAAATAATGGTTTAGTTTTCTCTGTAACTTGGAAATAACGTTTGCCCTGTTTTATTTGACCTCACCCTCAGTGATGGTGCCAGCTCCACATGTCTCGGTCAGACCATATCCCTGACCCACAGGGCAGCAGAAACAGATATTCATAAATCGCTGTGTGACTGAAGACAGAGGTGCTCCTCCAGACAGCATCATTCGGACGTTTCCTCCCAGCAGAGCCCTCACCTTCCTAAACAGCCTGAATACACAAAAAATAAAGCATTAGATATCTGATCGAACCAAAAACAATAACATTCCTCAGTATACAGAAACTCTTACATGTTGCAGAGTGGAGCATCGTAGCCATGCTTGACCTGCTCCAGCTTGTAATCGTAGGCCAGCTTAAACAAAGTCCTTTGCACCACATTCATCTCCTGCACTTTGCTCATTACATTTTTATTAATGCGATCCATTATTTCCTGGTAGATTAAACACAGACACACGATCAGGTGATAATTATTTATTTAAACTGGTCTGGGAGATTATAGAGAAGTACTTACGGGTACTGCGGCCATCAGGGTCGGTTTCAGCACAGTGCAGTCACCCTTACTGCCCTTTTTAATTTTAGTAGACTACAGTAAGAGAAACCAAACATCTGATTTTAATATACAAAAAAGCAATTGCTGTTTTTATTATATCACCATAACAATCTCCCTTTGAAGTCTGTATTGTGCAAATGAAACACATTTTACTTTTGGAGTAAAGGTTACCTGATCAGAGAGTGTTTGTGGGGAGGAGTAACCAATCCTGCAGCCATAAGCCACACATGAGATCTCAGCAGTCATCTCCAGTACATGAGCCAGGGGTAGATAAGCTATGTACGTGTCCTTCGGGCTGCAAAGAAAAAAAACATTCACTGTCTGAGCTGAATTTCAATACAAATAAATACAAGGTCGTTGGGAAAAAAAGTCATGAAAATGTTTGCAAAACATTTATTTATTTCCTAAAACTGTTTATTCCGATCAAGGTCATGCTGTGATGCTGGAGCCAAGTCAACCAGCATGCTATTGGACAAAAAGCTATTCAGATATGGGGAGAATATGCAAAAATTGACACAAAATATCCAACTATCCACTCTAATCATAATATCCTCTTACTGTGAGTTGAGTGTTAACCAAACTAGCATTGAAAAATGGGTTACTAAAAAAAAACCCCAGAAAATATTAGATAAGATAAGCCTTTATTGGTCCTATCATGGGGAAATTCAAGTCACCGCAGAAAAGGGAAAGCAAGTTAAAAAAAGTTAAAAAGATTCATCAAATATAAAAAAAAATACTACTACACCATAATTGCACAATATTGTCCTTGAATTGCACAACAGAAAATTGCACAGCAACAAATGATCACACATCTAATGACTTTGTATTGCACAAATTTTATATGTTAATTTGTGGGGGGTGGGGGGGGGTACTGAGAGCAGTGTTGGTTATATAGTCTGCAGCAAATGTTTATATCTACAGTTTCTAGTACCATAAACTATAAACAATATATTTTTATTTGTTTTTTATACAGAACAAACAAGTCTTAAGATTTAAGAAACACAAGGTTAAAGGCCCTGCTCTGAGAAAAGCTTAAGAGTTTCAGGTCTTAAACACTTAACCATTATAAATATAACAGATGAGGCAGTTTTCTGTTCATCACTTCCCCTAAACTGTCTTCACATAATTACTCTTGCATGCATGTGAAAAGTAAAGACACAAAAAGTTGCAACCTCATTTGTGCCTCAAAAACACAAGCTTAGAGATTCCAGTTGGTATTCTATATATAACAGGCTGCGCAAGATTAAAATATTGTAAGTTTATTTATTCTCATACACTGTTATTTTATATCATTATATGAAAGTGCTTGCAAATGACCTAATGCAGGATTAAAGAATTAATCATTTGATTGACCTGCCAGCCTAATAAAACATACCTTAATAATAAAAACGTATCAGGAAATACAGTATTTTGATTATATAAATAAAAGGTCATGCAAAAAAGAAAAGAATTACATGTAAAATTATTTTTCCAAAGGTGGTGCATGTCAGGACTGAAACGTTTATAATTTGCATATTCATTCACTGAGAATTTTCTCTACTTGACTTTTGTATGAAAGTTAATTTACATGAGAACACAGTCTAAAAACGCAGAGTGCTCACCCTAAACCTGGGATCCTTTCACACTGCCCCGTCATGCCTGCGATGAGATTGCTATGCAGGATGACTACCCCTTTAGGTCGGCCTGTGGAGCCACTGGTGTACATAATGACGGCCACGTCTGAAGGGACAGGCTTGACCAGTTCTCTATTCACTGCAGCAGAAAACAGAACATTATTTACATCAGTGATGGAGAAAAAAAAAAAAAACACATGGTTCATATGGTTTCACATGGAACCAAGGACATGAAAACAATACAGCATTTATGCATTTATTGCATTACCGTATTTTCCGGACCATAAGGCGCACCATATTATAAGGCGCAGTCAGAATTACGGGGTCTATTTCTGTATTTGAGCCACGTATAAGGCGCACCGTACTATAAAGCGCAGTCTCAATTACAGACTCTATTTCTGTACGGTACTTATTCTGTACGGCAGCGTATTATAAGGCACTTGCTAAAACATATGATCTACAAGAAAAGTAAAGGATGCAAAACGCTGATTTATAATTGAAGTTTATTCTACTACTTGACAAAACACACATTATTTTAATCTCTCTTCTCCCACAAATCCATCAAAGTCCTCGTCTTCTGTGTCTGAATTAAAAACCTGCGCAATTTCTCTATCGAGCACTCCGGGTTCCCTCTCATCGATGTCTGAGTCAGTCTCATCGCCAGGTGGCTGTTCGGCAACGATGCCGGCTTTCGCGAAAGCTCGGACGACGGTTACAGCAGAAACCTCAGCCCAGGCATCCACAATCCATTTACAGACGGTGGCGTAACTCGCCCCGCCGCCGCCTCCCGAGTTTTAGTAAACGTGTGTTCACCGTCTATCATCCGTCGCTCCCACGCTGCGCGCAACTTTACTTTAAACGCCCCGTTTACACCAATGTCCAGCGGTCGGAGTTCTTTATTTAATCCTCCCGGAATGACGGCGAGCTCCAAATTAATTTTCTTCACTCGGCTTTTCTGTGAGATGAGCGCGCATGGAGCCACAGATCAGCAGTGATGGTGATGTGTGGAAAAAACCACCCGGTCGCACAACAATACTTTTATAGATTTTGGAACTCAGTATATAATCCGGTGTATAATGCGCACCGGATTATAAGGCGCACGTCCGATTTCTGGGAAAATTTTAGGCTTTTAGGTGCACCACATAGTCCGGAAAATACGGTATTCCAGTTTACAGTACTTATACTACAAAAGATTTCAGATTTTCAGAATGTCTAATAAAAGTTTTTATCAGTCAGAGTTTTTAGATTATAAGAAGTTCTACTGAAGGTTCTTACAGTTTTCAGGCCTGGCTCCCAGCTCCTTTATGGACTGCATGCTGTGAATTTGAATGTTCTCTGGATAACCTGCTGTGCTGATGCTCTTATTATCCACATAGATGATGTGCCTCAGGTTGGGGATTTGTGGGAGTACACTCTAAATAAGTAAATAAGAAATACAGCATGTGTAAATAAAATGTATTTTAAAGTTTAGGATTATTTAAGGGTATTTTATATATCACATTATCAACATTAATAACCAATTGATTGACAACCCAATAAAATACTGACAGGGTAAAGTGGAAGATAATGAATGAATGTTCTATAAAAAACAAACACATTTACTTACTTTTAATTTAGTTTCCAGAAGCTCCACACTAGTGACCAAGTGAGTCATGCCACACTCATTGAGTCCAAACGTCACAGCATCTTCTCCAAGAGTCGCATAAAATGTGACCACTAAAGAACCATAAACAGACTAATTATATTATATCAGAGTAATGTGGCCGTAAAGCAGCACTCATATGAACTCATAATCGAATCCACGTCAAGTGATTCCTGTGGCTTTTAAATCGAGGTCCTTGTACTGCACTTCAATATACAAACAGACTTTATAGAATAAGAGTGCCAGTTGTTTCAGAGGAATTTCAATCAGCTGCTTACATGGGAAATTGCGTCTGAAGCAGGACTGTGCTGTGATCATCCACTCAGCCCGTGTTTCACAGAAAATAGCAATGGTGTTTTTCGGCTTTTGCCCCAGAGCTGCCAGGCCACTGCCGAACATTGTCACTTCAGTATCTAGGTCCTCATAAGATAACCATTTGTAATCACCCAGAATAAGCTGCAAGAAATAAAATCAAGTTATTTTACATACAACAAATTATTTTCTGCAAACGCTAACAGAACAAGTACACGTTGCTTGAAGAATGTCATGTAAATGTGGTTCTATAAAATGTACAAACTGTTGATCAGTGTGTCCTCAAATCAATATTCTGTTTGCTGTTACATATGAGTAAAGTAAGCAGAATACTTTCAAGTTTACAAGAATCACAGAAACCGAATAATTACAGAAAGAGGTTACAGGTCATTTAATTCCTAATCAACTTTAATATTCTACCTTCTTAAAGATTTTTCCTCCAGGCTGGGTTTCATTCTCTTCACTCAGTATGGTGCGTGTTCCCAGGCTCGGCCCTCTAGCAAATCGTTGCACCGCATGATCGAATAACTTGTCCAGTGTGTCCTTTCCTGGGAAATCCATCTGAGCCAGCGAGTCGAAGTGGTCTACAGAACGATAGGGGCCCTCAACCTGCCCCTTGGTGGATTTAGCTTTAATTCTTTTAGCCAGTACTCGCTTTTCTGGGGCTCCTGTTAAGAAATACCATGGCAGGAAGCTTAGGACAGAGTATAGCCATACCAGCAGGTGGACTGGGATCAGAAGAACAGTCCCAAGATCTAATTTCAAAGTCATTTTTGCTTCGGCGTAAGGGCAAAGGGGTTCAGTATTGTGTGAAGTTATCTGGTCTGCTAAAAGTGGTTGCTTCTCTTGGCAGTGCTTGAAGATTCTTCTTCCTAAAGTGTAAACTAATAAAAACATAAAGAAACGGTCATTAAAAAAGGAGAAGTCAAGAAATTTATTGACTTAGGAGAAACATGAACAGGGGTGTTGTGACCTACTAAAAATCTGGTGTAATTAGCAGGTAAACCTACTTATATCTACTAACAGCAATGGTTTGTCCCAATGGAGAGCTGGATTATTATTTATATGAAGGTCACAAACCTTAACTGAGGTCATAAATAAGCTGCACTGTCAACTAACCAGAAACTAAAATCCAAAAGCTTCTGAAGTAAATTTGAATGTATATTGCTTTATTTGGAAAAGGTTTGTTATCACAACTTCCGTGCCGAAACCTCCAATCATTTCAAAAGGAATTATATATTTAGCTATATAGATCCTTTTACATTTTAGTCAAATTTCTTTCCAGTTCTTATAATTAATTTGCATCATTATGTTGATAAAGTAACAGGAAATCATGATGGGCCAGCTAAAATTAAACACGGGAAAATAATGTCAGAACATCTGATAATATCTTATACACAAAAACACGTAAAGGAAACATCTTACTAAAGATCTACTTAGTAATGCAGTTTGTACTCAATTGCAGTTTTTTTTCAATTCAACAATAGCTCAGTATTGACAGACACTTAATATTATGGTAATCAGATTAAGGCGGTTGCACAGATCCGACAGTCAGCCCATCCCAGGAATCAAATTCAGAATCTCACATGACACGGGACTGTGGTCTCTCATTGTGGATAATAACCAGATTTATTAAGGTACAGAATCCCACAAAATCATTACCATAATAAAAAGTAATAAAGAAAATACGTGAAACAGATATCCTGTTTCTTTATTTAATAAATATGGAAATGTTTTTTAACTAAATTAAATTATATGAAATTACGATAAATAATTCAGACACATTTTTATGGTTCATTCAGAGTTCAATACAAAAAAAAACCCTTAAGGTGTAACAACATTTAAAACGATGAAATGAATCTGTTCAATAAAATGACCAGATAGCAAATATTCATATTTGGCTGAAGCCATGATGACCTGGGGATATGGAGTGCGGAATGACCAGGTCAGGCCACTGAGAAAGCGTGAGCGAGAGAGCCAATGATGTCGCACTTCTCGGCTCACCCCACACTGCTCACATCCTCAAAACGGTGCAGGTGCACACAGGCCTCGATAAGGATAACAGCCTTAAGCTCAATCCTATTATCTTAACACCACAGGATGCTGAAGTTTATCAAATAATTACACCTCTTGCGCCTTGGTTTATGGCTCTGTGCCCTGCTAACACAAAACCAGTCTTAAAATCAGAATGTTCAGCATGAGGTGTCCTCACTTTATCACATTACGCTTAAAACACACCCACACAGACTCAGACCTGTCCTTCTAGCTCTTATTAAGATGACACAAAAAATGACACGCAGTATCAAATATCGACTGATATAATCAAACACTTTTTTTTTTGTTACTTGTTGTAATTAAGTTAACATTTCTCATAATGCCACAACCAGTGAATTGGGGATTTTAACAGAAACAGTATTTAATGTGGACGGCACGGTGACTTAGTGTTTAGCACGTTCGCCTCTCAGCGTTAGGTTCTCCCGGTTCGAATCCCCATCTGGGTGGAGTTTCCATGTTCTCCCCGTGTCCGTGTGGGTTTCCTCCGGGTTCTCCGGGTTTCCTCCCACAGTCCAAAAACATGGAACAAGTCAATTGAGTTAAATTTGTATATTTATAACTATATTTAGAATGGGCGGCACATTGGCTTAGTGGTTAGGACGTTCGCCTCTCAGCACTAGGGATTCCCGGTTCGAATCCCCATCTGGGTGGAGTTTCCATGTTCTCCCCGTGTCCGTGTGGGTTTCCTCCGGGTTTCCTCCGGGTTCTCTCCCACAGTCCAAAAACATGGAACAAGTCAATTGAGTTAAATTTGTATATTTATAACTATATTTAGAATGGGCGGCACATTGGCTTAGTGTTTAGCACGTTCTCCTCTCAGCGCTAGGGATTCCCGGTTCGAATCCCCATCTGGGTGGAGTTTCCATGTTCTCCCCGTGTCCGCGTGGGTTTCCTCCGGGTTCTCCGGGTTTCCTCCCACAGTCCAAAAACATGGAACAAGTCAATTGAGTTCTCCAAATTGCCCCCTATAGAGTGTGTCTGTGTGTGAGTGTGTGCCCAGCGATAGATTGGCGCCCTGTCCTGGGTCTATCTGCCCAGCGCCCGAAACGTTCTCCCCTGGATGGGCATGGGGAACCCTCCCCCCCCCTTCTTTCATAATGAATGAAAGAAAGTATTTAATGTAAAAAGAGTAGGGCAACTTTATGAAGAGTAACTGGTCCCCTGGATTGCAACATCAGGGATCTGTACCACGGTGAGTCATGAGGGTGAATGATACGTGGTTTAATTTGTTATAAAGAGCTGCTTTCATCACAAATGAGCTGAAGAACAGAATTAAACACGTTTTTAGGAGAATGTATGAATCTGTACAGAACACATCCGCAAAGAACCGAAACAACGGATGTGTATCCGACTGATCAAAGCTGATTTAAAAAAAAATAACAATGAAGTTTTTTATTTTAATTGATTTAACAGGAATGCTGTTGGAAGTGTGCAGTCTGTAACGGAAATTCAGCATGGCGCTTAGTGAAATTAGCAAATCATCAAGTACCAACGCAGCATCACCATCATCACCAGCACCACCACCACACGAGGGAAGGAAGAACCAGGCACGCTTTCTATGTTCTTACTCATCACCGACGACAACGCCTCATTCCGACTTAGAGAATAAATCTAGCTTCAGCTTCACGACCGGACATTTTCAGGTGGTTTTAAACGGCTAGCCGCTGGAACAGCCCTCACTCATTAAGACCAAAAATCTTTTGTTTGTCTCTCAAACTTCGGTCCGAACACGCGTACAGTTCTGTCGTACTGACGCTAACGAGCAGCTTGTGTTTGTGTTCTGAGTAAAGATAAGGAGGATATCAAAAGCGCGGTATGGATGCTGTTTCTTACCTCGGAGTCAGACGCTGTCCGCCGGCTGCTCCGCGTCTCCTCGACTGACCGACAGTTACCTCTCCGGCTCATCACAACCAGCGAGCATCACGTCATCTGACTCCATCTCTCCCAGCCAATCAGAAGGCGCCGTGAAGTTCCGCGTGCTTGTGCTCATTTATAAAGCTTCAAACACACGGCAGGAAGAAGCCACGCGCTCAATCGTCCATTGATGTTAGTCATCATGTCGAGGGCAGCTCTGCACTAATGTTACAATCATTCACAAACATGCCTTTATGAACACCATGACTCTGTTTAACCTCCGAGGAGATGTGCTGCTTGCACACTGGCTTGTTCTAGTTGACCTTTCTGTGCCAATTTATTTTTAATTAATGTTCACAGAAGGACTGGTGCATCTGAGCAAGAACAAAATGTTGGAATTCTGAGACAAAAAGTCGGAATTCTGAGACAAAAGGTTGGAATTCCGAGACAAAAAATCAGAATTCTGCCGCAGTAAGTCAGAATTCCGAGATAGTTTTGCTTTTTTTCTTCCAAGTTGCAGAAATGGGTTCCCATACTTTTGGTTTTGATAATGTGGGCTTCAAAATCGCACACTTGCAAAAGAAAGCCGTTGCTGAAAACCCGTCCTGCACACCACAAGCTTATACTAGGCCAACACTGCGGTTATCCAACACCCTTGTTTTTCTTATTACTAAATAATGAAAATGATTTCTTAATAAATTGAGACACTGGACAGCTTGTATGTAAAAATGCAATGCAAAACAAATATTAATTCTTTCAGATTAGAATGAACCCATAAAAAGATAAGTAAGTGCTGGATTGAATTAAGGCCAGGTTTACAAGGAAGGTTTTTTTTTTTTATATCATAATACTATCATAATTATTAGCAGCTCTGTATTTCTTACTTGATGTCACTTTTTAACTTTGTGTTAACATGGTTGTTCTTACTGTCATTGATGCTTTGATCACAAAACAAGGTATTTGTTTAACTACACTTACACTGAGTAATTTAGCAGACACTCTTTTTCAAAGTATCCAAACTTGATGGTTAAGGTCAGAACACAATATCAGCTATGATACATACCCCCCTCCCCCCGGAGCAATGATGGTTGAGGGTCTTATTCAAGGACCCACTTTGGTAACAGTGGCCCTGGTGTTTGAACCCCCAACCTTCATCTTGATAAGAGTTGCTTATTTCATCATAAAAAAAGAAAAAACTTTGCGTTGGCTTTCAAAAGGTTTTTTTCTGTTTGTAAAACCTTCAGGGCAGTGACTAAAGAATTTAGGATCTTCCTGTAAACCATATCTTGTTCACAGCATAGAGAAAATATTAGTCATCACAATGTTCTCCAATGACATAAGAACAAGTATTGATCAGAAGGCTTGTTTGTTAATGGAAATTTTATGTGTGTCTTTAGTTCTGTCATGAGGCTGACATATCTGACCCAGACTGGTTGACTTTCTAGCAATTACTTTGAGACATTGTACAACTCAACCATTTAAAGAATTTTTATGTCTTTGTGATCATAATGTCTTTACTCAGCACCGTGTTAATTTGTTTAATACCTGTAATAAATTTCAAAATCCATCAAAAGCATTGCCTGATTTATTTTAGTGCAACAATATTTACATGTTTTTAAAACATTCAATGATAAATCATTTACTGCTTTCATCACATCTTCGTTACAAAGGTGAAAAAAGCAAAGCCAAGCCACATGCTTTTAGTCAGTTGGGTCACTTTTTGCCCTCAACCATGATGATGTGGTAACCAAACTTTGTCTTTACTGGCGGATCAGTGTACACAGGCTTATCCATTGTGCTTACAGGTAGTGCAAATGCAGCATCTTGAAACGGTCCCACCATTGATCCTCTGGTCATCCAGCCGAGGTCACCCTGTCAAAGGTAAAGCAAACTTACTAAAACTGTGCTTAGTGATGTGTTTACATATAACCCGCTCCCTGATTACTTTGACCTGTCATTCAAATCAATTTGTAAACAACAAAATCAATGAGGTTGCAGAATATTAGGAAACGCCTTTAACTACAACCCTTATATTTTTCAGGGAAACCTTAAGATTGACAAAGGAACATATATTTTACAGCCAAATCAGAATTGGTAAAAATATTTTTAGGACATAAAGCCTGGCAGCAATTAGGCAAGACGATGAGGTCAAGGCTCTATTTGACAATTAAATGAACAACATTTTTTCCAAGACCACTTTGTTGCAAACTGTTGCCATTTATTTGGAATAAAAAACATTAAGGATATAGAAATATTAAATGATGATGCAGCACCGATGATTCATTTTGATGGAATATTGACAGAACTATATAAGGTAACACTATTTTTAACCACAATATTTAACTGGAGGCTAAAGAATGATCCTCCTATTTAGGAAAAGACCCTTAACCCTCATTACGTCAGGGGTTCTGTCCCTGTGTTCTGACCCCTGCCATCAAGTTGGGATACTTGCAAATTATTTTAGTTTAAAGCATCTGCTAAAATGACCAAATGCAATAAAAAAAAAAGTTATATTCGTGAATTGAGATACAAAAGACGTCAGACCCTAAATGTTAAGTTTTAATTGTCGGAAGTGCTAACATTCACACACCCTACCCTGTGGCTTTGGGCCTGTATGGCCTTTGTACATTTTGACCCTAGCAGCTGTTGTTACAAATTTACTCATCAAAGCTGAGCAGTAGTTTCGGTTGTAAACAGTGATTACTACCAATCGGCAATGGTCAGCCATGAATTCCTGTTTTACTAAGGTGTGAATATTAGGGAACACAACCATAAAGAAACCTAAAGATAATCCTGTGTGACAAAAGGGATTTAACCTGCATAGCTACAAGAAAATGATCAAATGCTTAATCCGGTCATTTCTACTACCAGGATAGAGCTGGAGAGGTTTAAAAAAAACTAGAAGTGGGCGTAAGTGTATACTGATCTAATGTTCGGAAGAATTTAAATAGCTAAAAATATCCAAGGTTAAGAAATTAATTATAGAAATTGAGTACAAACACACATTATCTTTAGCTGAGCTAAAGGCAGCAGTTAACTATTTTTATGGACTGTTTTAAATTAGTCAGTTAAAGATATTAAAAGATGTTCAAGATATCCACTTATCATCAGTCTGCATTTTCTTTGTTTTTCTTTCAGACTTTAAACTATTGATTTGCTTATAAAGTTTGGTATTATTACATTCTAAAAGAAAATAATGTACTTAATGCTTCTCTTTATTTATTCTTCTGCATTGTATTATTTATTTACTGTATTAATTCAGTTTCAAATGAGAACAACTGTCAAAAAAGAAAACAAATAATATCTTGATTGATAATATTAAATGAATAATCATTATTTGTAAGCTGTATGACTGTAAGCACGTCCTGTTCTGTAGTACTTTACTGTCGAGCCTTAAAAAAGGCAAATTATAGACTGGACTTTTAGGTGTGGGGCAGTGAAGCTGCAGATTATGTGAGTTAATTCAAATGCCACATCCTGTTAACTAACACTCGTCTAAAAAAGAGTGTTAAGTATGTGATCTACAAGAAATTTGCACACATAATATATTTTAGTAATGTCCTGCTGTCTCTTGGCACAGTGACAAAATCTGATATAAATGGTACGATTAAACACAAACTGAATGAACGTGTTTGTCCGGTACAGTGTTTGCTTCTGTTAATGAAAGTAACTCCTATGTTTAGCTAAACATATTTACCCTTTTTACATTACACCACACATACAACTTAAGTTTTGGAATCTACATGACAGCTAATGTAACAAGGGAATAAGAGATTAAGGGGTTTGGTGTTTACTTAAAGCAGTCTATATATTTTCTAGTTGAGAATTGTTTGGGACAGATAAAGGCTTGAAGATGTGACATGTAATGGTTTTTATAAGGTTTCAATACTATTAATAAAACAACGTTCTTTGAGGCCTCTCAGACTTTGGCATTTTGAATAAGAAACTTGCTGAATAGTTAAGAAAAAAAAATAGACACTTTAAATAGATCACAAACTGTAGACGTTTGCAGCACTCAGTATGATTATATGCAGAGAGAAAATGCGACATAATGCAAACCCCAATAAAAACAGTACGATGTCAAATTTGTCCAACTTCCTAGAGTCTGCCACATTTGTTTAGAAGTGTAAAGGAATCAGTCTTTTGGCTTCCTGAAACTGTCCGCCTACTTAAAGTTTGTCCTCTGCAAAAACGAAAGTACATTCAATTATTCTTTAGGAATTTTTGCATTGTCTGCTTTCTACATTCCAATAGACAATGGGCACTATGGTCTAGCTGCACTTCAGTGATCAGTTATTAAAGAGTTCTGATCACAACAATCAGACTGCACTACTTCTAGCCATATCATACAAGTAACACAATCAAAAATAAAGATACTGTACATGTTAAACACTATATAATAATTACGTATAGGTAAATTATTTTACCAAATTGTTTAAACATTATTTATGCAAGCAAATAAAACAATTTTTTTTTTTTTTGTATTTATTGAGTTATTCATCTGATGTTACAGGTTGTGCTTTATTTTTAAAAATCCAAACCTAATATTTATTGTTTATCAAACACATGTTTGTGCAGGTTGCACTTTATTCTTGAATTCATTTCCTCCATAAAAGAGCAGCTGTGTTTTTTGTTTTACAACCTTCATCTGCACATAAAACATCAAATAGCAAATCAAACACAAGTAATCACTTGATTGCCTTTACTAAAGCTGTTCAATTGCCATCCGATCAAGGAAGTTACAGTCAAATATCCAGGTCTGAACAGGCCCGGTGTTACCAAACTCTAAAGCTGCTCATGCTTCTTGGATCTATTTTGTTAACAGGGCGTTTCCATACACAAAGCTGTGGCTCACCATTTAAAAAACAAAATAAAAAATTATTGCAACTTAATAATTTGTGTGTGAAGAGCTCAGGTGATTGTAAAATGGCAAGTCAGCTATGTACGTTTTCTCAAAATTCATTCTGCTGATAACATTATGAGATGAATCCATAGAGATTAATGAACCTGTTCTAAAAGCAGACGTGCAAGCACAAATCAGACACTACCCCCACTAGTTCCACAGATGAGATTGTATGCTTTTCATGAGCAGATTTTTGGTTTTTGCATCACTTTGGTTAAGTCACCATGTCAACCAAATAACTCATTAAGCCTTAATCAATTCTTTACTACACATTAATGTGAACAACTCAAAGTGGTATAAATTTCCAAACAGACATTTGTAGAAAATACTGTTGTGCATTGGAATCACGTTGCTGTGTGAACTGATAAAGCTCTAATTTTATAGTTCCAGGTTGGCCAGATACGTCAACAATATGTCTTCGGTTAATCCTTTTGTTTTCACAACAAATGCACTGGCAACTATGCTGGCATTATAATCACCAGTTGTTGTAAAACCAGTGCAGGAAGTTATGGATAAATTCCTCCTATTGTTGGTAAGAGTGCAAAGAGAATCCTGTGTAAAGCTTCTGTATTTATTTACCCGACATCAAACAGTGTTTGATGTACTTTATCGCATTAAATTAAAATCACTTTTACAGGCAGATATAACAAAGGTTGTCTATAAAAGATACTAAATTGGTATAATCTACTTTCATTTAATATTATTTACCTTTTGTCTCTAAGAGAAAACAAAGGACCATATGTCTATAGCTCAGCTGTCACTTGGTCACTGCTGATTCATTATTTTACAGTTCTTTCCTCATGCATACCTAGTTTAATTATACAATGTCTTCCTATTGACCAAATTTAATATAATGTGAAACAAATAAACCTAAAATATGTCAATGTCAGATTTAATGGTTTTGTATTTAATTTATGTTAAACATATGTTATGTTAAGTAGGTTTCATGTAGAACGTTACCTTTTTGAAACTAAATTAAAATAATTCTCTCTATATTAATTTAATTAAAACACTTTTCTGTATGTAGTTGCATTATGTAAGACAATAGTTTTACCATTTACTTTTTTTTCTATTAAAAATAAATGTCAAACCAGGCTGTGCAGATACCATGGTAACATTAAGACGGTTAAAGCTAAGAGAAAAACCTCCGATAATGCTCCACACAAAATCTGTGTCGTGCTGAAATCTGAAGCTGAATATCAGGTATTATCATGCTATTTATTATATATACAGTATATATAGGGTCATAGGCAAACACTGTAAACCATTGAAACAATTCAAATATTTGTATTGACTGATATAATAAATTCTTACTCCTTGTCTAGCTTTGTCTTCACTGTACTGTGATGCCACCTCACTGAAGCGTACGCCTGACTTCAGTTTTTCCATGGCCTCCATGCATTTTCCATGCTTCTCACAAAGAATATGACGCACCTGTTAAAAATGAAACAGACACAAATTATGCTAAACTGCACCTAAACTGAAATTGTCATACAGCCTTATCTAGATAATATATTTTTGCTTCTGCCCTATGAGGTACTATCTTTTACCCAATGAGCATTGGGTACAGTCATTGGAAATGAGCATATAAAAATTTTAATAAATGTTAAAATGTTTATTAAAACAGATTAAGGCAATACAATAATGGGAAATGATTTGGATGTAAAAAAATAAAATACAGTAAAAACAAAAATATACCTTGTGCAAATTATGTGCATACTGAAGTGAACATAGCTAGACATCGCCACCCAGAGGTTAAATATGGTATTGTAACGTAATGTAATGTAATGAATGTGATGTGCTTTGCTCATGTACACTTTTTGTCTTAGTTTGCCCAACAAATCATGCATCCCTCTCCTCTCCTCTCCTCTCCCTGCTGAGTTACCTTCACTGCTGTACCTCCTTTTTGAGCTTTTTCCTTCTTATCCGACTCTCCACCGTCTCCTCCTAATAAACACACATTTCAACAACATAAACCTTATCTTTTTTGTTGTAATACAAAGACTCAGTAACGAGCTAACGTCCAGTAAGTTCCAGATTATTATGGTTTTAAAGGCTGTGTTTATAAGCCACGCTGAATGAGCCTTAACGCCACAGTAGCTTTAGCAGTTAGCTAGCTCCCTGAAAGCTTCATGTTTCATTTAGAAAATTAAAAACGCAGCAGTTCGGTTAATGCACATACACACAAATGTACACAATTTTCTGTACTACTACACATACCTTTAGCTCCCTTTCCGCCTTTTCCTTTTGGTGGCATTTTTATTAGAAAACGTTCAGCTAACTATCACAACACGCTGCACGGGTTGCCAGATAAGAACCTCTGAAATCCATCTTCAGGCTTCGCACATACCTTTATTTTTTATATTTTTATTTTTTGTCTTTTACATTTTTATTTACCTCTGATAGATAGATAGGTTGATGGAATACTTTATTTATCAGCCAGTAAGAAAAAAATAGTAGACATAAGAAAAAAAAGAATAAATCCAATTAAGCCTTATCCAAGATGAAGGGCTGTACAGTAATGTAACAATTATGAATAATGGGAAATACTAAGCAGACATATTTATGTATGTATGTATGTATGTATGTATGTATGTATGTATGTATGTATGTATGTATGTTAAAAGTAGTGTCCAGTAGTGCAGATGATCTAAAGTGTTCATAGTGAAGAGCCTATTTATTTGTCCTTCTTTTCTTTGCCATTCTACCAGCCCCACTGGGAAATATGAAGACCTTGATGGTTCTTGGAATGGAGGATCTCCTGAGTCTGAGCAGCAGCTCTCTGACAGACAGTATCCTCCTCTGAACTGGCTCTGTTGGTCCATAATGATGGGTGTAGTAGGTGACCATACATGATGTATAGCAGTTTATTTAGTGTCCTCCTTTCTGCCACATTAACCACTGAGTTCAGTTCTACACCATCCACTGACCCAAAAGACGCCTGACCAGCTGTTTAGATGTGTGTGTGTGTGTGTGTGTGTGTGTGTGTGTGTGTGTGTGTGTGTGTGTGTGTGTGTGTGTGTGTGTGTGTGTGTGTGTGGTAGATCAGGGTCACATAACAAACAGTTGGCTTAAATGAAATTCCTGTAGGCCTTTCATGTCTTTCTGATAACTTTTAATTACAAACATCATACCACTTATTACAGGTCTGAAAATAATTACCAAGGAATTACAAAAGAACAATCAAAACAACTAATTAATAATAATGAAATAGTTATAACGTCAACGGTTAGAACTATAACATAATTATTCTGTGTGAATTGTGCAAATATATGTTTATATCAGTTTACAGTTTTTAAGTTTGACAGAGACCGTCATTTATGTCAACCAATGAAAAGTCACATCTCACTGCCAACTCGTTGCCATGGTAATGGTTTGCCAAAACCAAAACAATGGCTCGACTGATGTAAATCCATGGCTAGTTGTAAGTTAAAAGTGATGTACTTTACTTTATTATCATAGGCCTCAACTATTTCAAGTAACATTTTTTAAATTAAAGTTATTCATTATACATAAGCGCGTGTTTTGTCGCAATAAGCTGAACGATGAGTCAGGAAAACCGCTAGCTAGCTATTGTTTTAAAGCCTTTAACTTATTTAAAAGTAGAAAGTAAACATTAGTAACGTCACGTCGCTCTATTCTGTACGATTTTATTCCACAGAACAGTGTAAACAGTGTGTGTAACCCACGCACAGTAATCCGGACATCACCATGAAAAATGAAGGCTACCTTTTCCTTTCTTTAACATTTCACCGTACACGTCTCATCACATTCATATTTCGTAAAAAGGTCACGAAGTGTCTTTTGTTAAATCTGAAAGAAGTACAAGTCGTTAGAGTTTATAGTGGTCTTTAAAAAATAAAGATAATACAAATAAATAAATAATATAATCTATAATAGTGGGTGATGAGAGGCTGATCATTAATAAATATCTGTATCATTATTATACAGTGACCTGCATAATCACACAGAGGAGCAGATCAGATACAAAGAATGCTGTGTTACTAATTTGCATTTTATAAGAAGATGGAGGCATATGAACAAGTTCTTACGCTTGGGCAAGGAGCTGCAGGAGTTGTCTTACTAATGAGGCACAAAAGCAAAAAGAAACTCTTTGCAGTGAAAAGAATATATGTCGACGATTCTCGACAGTCAAAGACCAAAGATAATGTCCTGCAGGAGGCCGACATTTTACGAAACTTAAGACATCCTAATATTGTGTCATGGAATGAAACGTTTTTTGACCCCAGTGAAGAGCACATCTACATTGCTATGGATTACTGTGACGGTGGAACGCTGGATGATCAGATCAAAGGAAAATCACCAGAAGACTTGATTTGTGAGCACACCATTATGAAGTGGTTTGTTCAAATGGTAATGGCTGTCAACTACATTCACTCAGCCAGAATACTCCACAGGGACATAAAGCCCTCCAATGTGCTTTTAACCAAAAGAGGAGTAGTGAAATTAGGTGATTTTGGGATATCCAAAATATTGAACAGCACTTTGGACATGGCCTCCACCTGTGTCGGAACTCCCAGCTACCTCAGTCCAGAGCTGTGCCAGGATGTTCCCTACAGCACAAAGTCAGATATATGGGCTCTTGGCTGCTTGCTGTATGAACTCTGCACACTCAGGCCTGCATTCATGGCCAAGAACCTGCTGAATTTATTCTATAAGATTATTAAGGGTGAGTACAGCCCAATATCTGAAAGCTACTCAGAAAACCTTCACCGACTAATCAAAAAGATTCTGTGCTTGGCTCCTGAGGACAGGCCGAGTGCTAGCTGCATCCTTGGATTGTCTTACGTGCAGGAACATCTAGAACAGTTCATTCAGAATCAGGAGACAGAACGAACTAAAGAAAATTCAGATTCCCCACCTTTAGCAAAGAGTTACACTCCTGAAGCTGAGGCTGATGAAGCAACTTTAACCTGGACAGATACTCTTCATTTGAAAGAGCAAGCTCCTGGTAAACTGGAAAATATGGAAGATGACAGTCAGCTGGATGTTAATGCAGATGAGGGTAGAGTCAGTGCTGGGAATGAGTCTGAGTACTCTGAAGACTTTGATGAAAATGACAGCATGTCATCCGCTGAAGAACTATCGCGGAATAACGTGTCTTCTTGCAGTATTGAACACGAGGGAGTTGCTGAAGGTAAGACATCAGTATGTAGAAGATGAATTTGCGATTTCCACAAACAGATTCTTGTGACTTTGTACTTAGTTTAACAGCTTAAAATTAACAGATGTTCTCATTACATTCTGTAGCATTATAATGATGATGTATGAGATATGTAACCAAAATATATTAAACAACGTCACTGTAATTTCCCCACACAGAAGGACCTCACGGTATAAATCTGCTCATTTACTCCTTTAATGCTTCTTTCAGAGCTGAATCTATCATTAAATAAACTGTAATGTGAATAAATTGTCATTCAATGTGTTTCGAATTTGTTAGTATTTCATAACGACTTGGATGCTACTGAGTATTCAGATGACTTTGAGGATGAGGATGAATTAGCTGAGGTGGTCAGCTGTGCCAGAAATGCAATGCAGTCACCTTCTGAAGGTGATTCTCTGGAGCTGAAAGACATCGGTGGTTCATCAGTCACTGTGAGAACTCTGCGAGAGAAGTACATTGGTTAGTACACTCTTATTTCACTCTTAGAAATTGTGACCAGGTATAAATGTGTGTGAATGCGTTTGTGTCCAAGGTGTGGTTATGCCTTTCATGCAGTTTTACATATTAAAATAAATATTTATTAAAATAATATTATTAATACTTTTTGTGACATTACGTTATATACTATGTATATGTTAAATATCTCAGTATCAGATTTTTATATTTCACATTGTATCTATTCATTAGATTGACTATAGTGATAATCTATGATTTTTGCAGAAGACGTGGGTCCAGTGCTTTATGAGGAGATTAGCGAGCATTTTATAAATGGCTTAAGACCAGAGGATCTCCAGCCACAGTTCCAGCACAAGGTGGGATCAGACCACCTGGAGACCTGCTATCTAATATTCAACATTGACCAAGAAACCACATGTTAATTAAGTGCGATTTGAACTGATGGTGAACATGTTCTCCAATACATAGAGAGATTTTGTTTTACAGTTCTGATTGTTCACTTGGGGACCCATCAGCTTTCACACTGCACAATATGAAGCATTATATGATACAACCAGTAGATGGCAGTCGAACGACTGAAAAAAGGAAAAATCTGAACTTAATGTTTTCTGGTTGCTTTTTTAAAATACTGTTATTTTTACTGTTTTTTTGGAATAAGAATGCTGATTTTATTGACGGTGACGATATTGATTGGTGTTTGTAAACAGTGCAGTGGGAGGAATAATACTGCCTGAGGTGTGGGGTAAAAGAGGAACAATAACATTAATGTAATGTGTGTTATTTATTTGCTTTGATGAAATAAACACTTAGTGTATTATACATCCTGTTTGTGTTTGTGATTAATCTTTTTATTACTGAATGGATGTTTCACATTCTCTTTAAACAGACCAGCTGTCTGTGGTATTGAATATAAAGTAAGACCACATTTTGTAAATGGATGGGTTACAGCTGCAACTCTGCTCCACATATGACTGACCTAAATCTGAATGGAAACATGGAACCTGTTACACTGAACAGTTCTGTATTCTGACAGTCAGATCGCAGCGTGCTAGCAAAACATAATCAATTGTAGATCCAGCAGAAGAAACAGTGTATAGTGTAAGAATTTACAGTGTATATTGCAGACTTTCTGCTATTTATTAAATATTTTCAATTAGAAAATATATATATTGAAATAAACTCTAAAAATTCAGAATATTTTACTGTCCCATATGTTCAGAGTATTAATTAGGGTGATGTATGTAGCAACAAAAGCAGCTTCCCTAACTGACCAACCGAAGAAAGATTGATTAGATTATCTAGCTAAAGGCCAGAGCAAAACTGAAGTTGTGATGGATGATATTGTTTACATGATTACACAAAAATATAATGTAAAAAAGCTGGCTTGGGTAGCTGGATGATAAAAAAAAGCTTCTTTAAAAAAAATGCTTTTATAAAAAGTCTTTTTTTGATAGTCTGGTTAATGATCCAGTACAATACAACAATTCATTTTAAATCAGGAGACAGAACGGACTAAAGGAATTTCAGATTCCCTACCTTTAACTAAAAAAATCACACTCCTGAAGCTGAGAGTGATGAAGCAATAATAACCTGGACAGAGCCTCTTCATATAAAAGAGCCAGCTCCTGGTGAACTGAAAAAAATATATAAAAAAATAGAAATCTGGATGTTAATTCAGAGGAAACTAAATTAAAACTAAACCAAAAAGCACTGTCTTGAGCAAAAGTTTAAAAAATACATAATTAAAAACACCATAACTCTATTAATAAATGGAGAAACATCATCGTTAAAATGCATCTTCTCAATCTTAATACTGAAGGGAAACGTTAATTAAAGCCAAATTATTGCTGCCCTCTGCTGGATATCTAAAGAGATACAATATTCTGATCTAATATATTCATTCATTCATTCATTCATTATCTCCCACTTTATCCTCTATTAGTTTCGCGGTGGGGTTCCCCATGCCCATCCAGGTGAGAACGTTTCGGGCGCTGGGCAGATACACCCAGGACAGGGCACCAATCTATCGCTGGGCACACACTCACTCACACAAACACACTCTATATGGGGCAATATAGAGAACTCAATTGACTTGATCCATGTTTTTGGACTGTGGGAGGAAACCGGAGAACCCGGAGGAAACCCACGCAGACACGGGGAGAACATGGAAACTCCACCCGAAATGGGGATTCGAACCGGGAATCCCTAGCGGTGAGAGGAGAACATGCTAGCCACTAAGCCACCGTGCCGCCCTGATCTAATATATTTTCCTCTAATTCTTCAAAGTATTTATGTAAATACAACTCGAGTAAGATATTTTTAATCCATTCGATTTCAGGGCCGTGTTTTTAAATGTATATACAGTATATTTGACAATATTTGGTGTTATTGTCATCTGTATCTTAAAATATTAATTGTTTTCAGATATAAAACCTTGTTTCTTGATTTTAGACATGAAAAGTTGATAAAACTAAACTTATTTTTATCTAGTAAAATGAACATATCTGCTCATACTAATAAAGTGACAAATCTATTAGATTTATCTATTAGGAGGAGAAACCTTTACCTATCTGATGCTAATTATAAAAAAAAAACCTTTAAGTAAAATATTTAAACATTTAAATGTACTGTCTTTCAAATTGGATTATTGCAATAAGTGAAAGACAGAGGTTAATAATAATATTACAGCTCTGATCCTGAGAATGGCAGAGGATTCAGTGTTGGCGGACATTTATATAGAAACACTACATTTCTGTTCACACATCATTTCATTGTAAGCCACTGCTAAAACAAAAGCTGTCACACAAACAGTACGACGGTTTGCCTAGTAGCAAGTTCTTCACCCCACTGACAGAAAAGTAATTTATCAAAATTAGCAGAAATGGCTGAGGTGTCTGGTTGTGGAGCTTTGTGCTCTGCTGATAACAGACTGGAAACAATAGGGGAGTGTTTAGTTGGCGTGTTTCTAAACGTTCTCTCAGTGTGTGTGCTGTATGTCCACCCAGTCCTGCAGAGTCTTTCCAACAGTGGATTAGCAGCTCACCCTACACACTCAGACGAAGGTCAAAAGATGTCCTTGAGGTTTAACTGAACTGTAGTTAATTTATGGAGAGCAATGCATTGATTTATTGATATTGTTGGTTTATACTTTCCATTCTGAGACTAAACTAAAAAGCAAAAATTTTGGAGTTGCTATTAAATTTAAAAACAGGATAATTATTTTAGATAGGGGAACTTTTCGGGCACTGTGCAGATATCCAGGTCAGGGAACCAATCTATTGCTGGGCACTCTCACTCCCTTATTTACACATACAGATTATACAGAGCCATTTTAGGGCAGCCAATTTACCTTGAATCTATGTTTTTGTACTTTGGAAGGAAACCAGAAAACCTGGAGAAAACCCCCATAGACACGTAGAGAACAAGGAAACTCTACCCAGATAGAGATTCGAACCTATATCTTCAGCACTGAGAGGCGAACATGCTAAGTACTAAGCCAATGTACCACCAATTTTAAAATACATTTTTTTTATGTGATCACACTTATGGTATGGAACGTGTAAACAGTCCTGAAACAAATCCACGGGGGCCTTAAGTCCCCTGAAAGAAATTTTCACTTCACTTGAACTGACTGTGTACAGGTCAGGTCCAAAGAGAAAAACAACCTCACCCATGAAATATTCAAATGCATTCCCACAAATCACAGCCCTTTCCTCCAGTTTACAATCCCATTGGAGGAGGAAGGTTAAAATCGCAGCGATGAGCTGATTCAGCTCTGGTTCACAAAGCTTTCTAAAATCTTTTAAGGGCTTATAGAGAGACTATTTATCCCGGTGTAAAAGCAGTGGAGGGAAAAGGTAATGGAAAAAACAAACGCTGCTTCCACTCTGTTCTCTGACCTGTGACACTTTCAAACTGGTCAATATTTCACCCACAGTGGTGCTAATGACCGATAGCTATGTTCTCATTTCTTTCTAGATTTCTAAATGTGTTGCGCCTGTGAATGGTTATTGCATGAGTGCCATGCTTTCAGAAAGTTGTTTTGCCATCAGGTCTCATCATTTACACTTGATCAGAGAAGTCAGTGCAGATCATCAACTACATTACAGTCCTGAGTCAAAAACCCCCAAACTGAAAGATCCATCCATCCATCCATCATCTTCCACTTAATCCTCTATTAGGGTCGTGGGGGGGGGGGGTTCCATGTCCATTCAGGGGAGAACACTAGGCAGGTACATCCAGGACAGGGTGCCAATCTATCGCTGGGCACACTCACTCACACAAACACACACACTATATAGGGACAAATTTAGAGCTGTCAATTGACCTTGAATCCATGGTTTTGAACTGTGGGAGGAAACCGGAGAACCCGGAGGAAACCCATATGGAGACCGGGGGAACATGTAAACTCCATCCAGATTGGGATTTGACTGGATCCCCAAAATGGCGAATCTGCTAACTACTAAACCACCCAAACTGAAATATATATTTTAACAAGAAATACTGAGTCGGAATTTGACTTTCTGTTATATAATATTCTCCTACACTTGCTGGTAAATTATCTGCAGTTGAAAGGAAGCTACTTTAACTAGTTTTTATTATAGAATGATGAAAGCATAACATTCATTAGTGCAACTTGCGTTCTGAGGAATTGTGGGTTTTTTCCATCATAACTCAAACAAACATAGAACAAAAGTGCTGCTTATACAAACTTTTGTCGGAATAGCTGAGAGGATTGGTTTTAAGTTGTATTTGATTTACATTATTACAGCCTGGTGTTTTATTTTTGCTTTATGCTGTCATACTGATGGAAACTTTGTACTTTTACAAAAATGTTCTTCTTTATATTCACTGCTCAAAAATATTAAAGAAACACATACAGCGGGGAAACTAAATATTTAAAAATCAAAAAATTTAAATATTTAGTTTCCCAATGTAAATCACAGTCAGTGGTGTGCAGAATCGGATACGCTGATGTGCTCAGTGTGAACAGCGTCTATAGTCATCTGTAAAAAGAACGAGCTGCCACTGGCGGGGCTGCCAAGTCTGGTTTTATCTGGAAAATGCCAACTAAGCTGCACCGGCCCCACTAGAGGACATCAGGCTCTAATGCCACCGTGATGGAATCTGTTACTATCAGTTTGTTTAGAAACGTTCACACCAATGAAAGGAACTTAGTATGATAGTGCTTGGTAGTGCTCCCCGTTCCTCCTCACACATTCGTGCAAAGAAGAGAAAGATAAGTAAATTCAACAGCATATAGAAAACTGTTGATATACACTACAAGGACAAAAGTGTTGGGACAGCACCTACACCTATTAAAGGTACATGAGGTTTTATAAGATCATATTAGATAGGTACAATTTTTTAGTTATTATTCCAGCATTTATTTTTACAAAATCTGTCAGAAATTTTGTACCCTATTTAGTAAGGCCTATGGGATGACCACTAATCAGATGTGATTTTTTTTTTTTTACATAGAACATGCTTTGTACTTGCCCAGCGATAGATTGGCGCCCTGTCCTGGGTCTATCTGCCCAGCGCCCGAGACGTTCTCCCCTGGATGGGCATGGGGAACCCCACCGCGACCCTAATAGAGGATAAAGCGGGAGATAATGAATGAATGAATGCTTTGTACTTAGAAAATATTGATGATTAACAACTAAGAGGACGTAGCAATACAACTGCTTTCATACACGGTGTCCTCTATAAATGACAGTTCATATCTGCTAATATAGTATTGATAGCTGCATGATTGGGTTCTGATGATTGGACTTCTGATAAGCCTGCAATGCCATAGATGAATACTGTTTAAATTCCGGACTTTTTAAGAGTCTAGTGCACTCATAACAATCCCATACACATTACTATGTCATAGATGAGGTTGGCAAAGGTTCATCACTCAAACACCATCTGGTCTTTGACAGTCATTTGGTGGCCCCATTTCACTTCTAGACAGATACATAGCTGTAAATTTATTCACAGTAACAAATCTGTAAGCTACTATATGTAACTGCATGCCTACAAAATGTTAAAAGACATCTGCTTCCGATAAAATGCCTGTGAGTACAGAATGTATTGCTTTGTATTATTTTAGTAAAAAAAAGTGTAACATGATTACGCCGATGAAAATGTAAAAGCTCTTCCTGTATAAGTAATACTCTTATATTTTGCATCTAATATAAGAATTAGTATTTTAATATGCTTGATGCTAATAAATGTTACACTGCAATCTTCTGTCATTATTTACAGAAAGTGTGTTTAGGATAAATCTTAGGTATTAAACCCTATTACAGAGTTGTGTGCCCCAAACCACTCACTGCTTGTGAGGTATTGTAATTTTAAGATAATCACATCCTAGCTAAATATGGCTGATTCATATTTCAAACCCTAGCATTTTTTGTTGACATAATGAAATAAAAACAGAGTAATATGCAGTACTCATACTGGATGACTTTCCTGGCTTTGCAAACACTAGAGTCCCTATTAACAATCATGGAATTTCAATGAGAAGGATAAACCTCATGAGAGAAGAGAATAAATGGCGCAGTTGGTACTTTGACATTAAAATACATCACTTCTTGTGTAAATTCCCATGAGACGTGGAAATCTGCGAAGTTAAGTGGAGTTTATGTGCCTATTACATCTCACTACATTACATAATGTGGTGAATAATAGTGTCAGTCGCTTATGCATCCAAAGAGAGGAAAAAGTAAAAAATACAGTTGGTAGGATCCACTGTAAATCACAGTGTATGAACGAAAGAAAGCAGTGGAAAAAAGCAGAGCAAGAAAGTGGTGGGTTCAGTTGAAAGCAGTTTGTGCTTCCTCCAAGCAGTAAAGCACTTATAACCCTAACCTACAGGCTTTCTTAAGTGAGTGTACTCTTTTTTTGTCAGGGGTCTGAAATATTGATCGAGATGATCCGGGCGCTGGAAGAATGAAAGCAGGTTTTATGAAGTACAAGTCTAAGTCTGAGAAAAGTGAACTGAATAAACAAAGATAGCAGTTCTAGTAGCACACTAATGTAATTCTATCCTGCTCTTGATATCGCTACAGGGTCAAGAAAAGGGCCCAAATATTTCCATCTATTCCTAGACCACAGTGATGGCACACAGCAGTCGGCATTTCATTTGCACCAGCATTTAAAAGATTCAAATGATAAAAACATGTTTTTTGACATCACTGATTCTTTACTAAAAAAATTTGCATTTAAACATTAATTATTATTACATTATAACCTTGGAGGGCAAAGAGTTAGAAGACAATTGGGGGCAAGATTTAAATCCAAAATCCGTAGGTAGGGGCAGGGGCACATACTGTATGTAGAGGCAGGGAAATTGAAAATGCAAACCGAGGAATTACTAGATGTTCTGTAAAAGTAATCAGCAACATAATGTGCAATCACACACGATGCTTTGAGTTGAACAGAGAAAAATGCTAGGCTTAAATATAACGGGCAACAGATGTAGACAGTCATGGCCAATCATAAAAAAGTAAGTAATCAGAAGAAGAACAAACTATGTGCAAGTAGTTTGTGTAAGTCATTCCTTAATTCTTCATTAGTGTTGACAAGGATGTTGGTGACTGGACATTTTGGGCTGGTGGATTAGTATTAGTTCAGCATTATAACTATGGTGAACTATTTCAGCAGCACTGCTGTGTCTGATCCACCAGAGCAACACACCACTTTAGTCACTGCAGTGATTAAAATGATGACCTGAAACTAATACCTGTTCTGTGGTTTAAAGAACAGATTAAAAAAGCCACAGATGGACTACAGACTGGAATTGTAAAACTATAAAGTCCATCTGAATGGTAAGTGGAAGTAATAAAATGACAATTTATTGTATTGACTAGTGACCAGTGAGTGTTGGTTTTATGAGTGAAGGTTAATTTGTGCACTAAAATACCAAGAAGCTATAAAAAATATTGGTTTTTATTCGTCATTTTACATAGTCAGCGATGGATTGGTGGATCTGCCCAGCGCCTGAAACGTTCTCCCCTGGATGGGCATGGGGAACCCCACCGCGACCCTAATAGAGGATAAAGCGGGAGATAATGAATGAATGAATGAATTTTACATAGTAAATGCCTGTTATTTACAAAAAAATTTTAAATCCAACTGGTCAATAAAAAAACAAATATAAAAGTAAAATAGGCAAGTGGTATTGTAAATACTAACTCTGTTACATTAAGTATTCCAGGCTATATTTGCCATAATCTCCCCGGTAATCATCAGAGTTATATAAAAGGATTTAATTTGCAATTACCCTGTGCATTGGGCAGAACACAAAAATCTATGACTCTAACTTCTTCTGGGTAAATAAACTTTGTCTTTTTTTCCTGTTTTGGAAGCATTATTGCATCATAGTATTCTTGCCTGGGAGTTTTTACTTGCTAGTATCCCACTGCTACGTAAGAAACAGTCGCACCAGAACTCAAGCATCTCCCTAAAACATTTAAAGCCCATTATTAAATAAATATGTGAAACATGTTCATGATTTTTTCAGGTTTTGTTTGACTATTAAGTTTTAATCACATATAAAATATAGAAAAAGTCATTGTGTGTAGACCAAGGAGACATCCAATACATTTTCATCACATTATTACTTATTCACTTTTCTTACATTTTGCAAAAAAACTGCAACATGAGCAGAATTTAAAAAAACTGGATAGCCAGGACTAAAGCAAGAACCCAGTAAAAAGCTCACCTAACCAGCTCTACACTAAAGAGCAAGTCATAGGCCCAATAAATGAATCCCAATGAACAAAGTAAAACTATTTAAAACAAGATCCTTATAATGATTAATAACCGAATATAGTAGCCAGAAAAATGACCAACTGAGACACACCAGTCAGAGAGAGCAGCTGAGGACCAGCACATAACAAGTCCAACTCATGACTGAGAGATAATTTGAAAGATCTTAGACTTGAGAACAGGCACCACTGACACTGAGAGGAAGTCCTTTGTACCTCTCTTTAGTGGTAGTTAAGGCTGAAGCTGCTGTCATCACAGACATCCCGAAAACCCTTAGTCTCTGCATAGTCGTAATGATGAGGGAGGATGATAACGAGGAATACTGTTTGATGTAGCAAGCGAATTCTTTGATCCCAGAGTCTCATCACTATCAGGACCAGTTACAATAAATGTCTCTGTGTAACTGACTGACTGACTGTGATGAACTGCTTCTCGGTTCAGAAAGTCTTTCTGTACTAAACACAGTGTGTCTGAAAAACTCTTATCCCTATAGATCTAGGGGCTAGGATAAAATAGAGACTTTGACACATCTAAGCAGAATATAAAGATCTTTCCTGGTATGACAGGCACTCAATTCTCTACTAGGGTTGAGGGGTGGGGGTGGTGGGTTTCCAATGCCCATCTAGGGGAGAACGTTTTGGACACTCAGGACAGGCCCCCTATATAGGGGCAATTTAGAGCAGCCAATTCACCTTGAATCCATATTTTTAGACTGTGTGTGGACACTAGAGAAGCCCAAAAACAAAGCATGCAGACACAGAATATAAAAACACCCAGCTCTGGATCCTGGAACGTTAACCTGGATCCCCAGTGCAGTGAGGAGGACATGCTAACCACTATGCCACCATGATGCCCTAGTTGTAATTCAGTGGAAGTTAGTCCTGGGAATTATCCCGCTGAGTAATTTTTCTTAAATAAGCCCTATTGGAATAGGAATTAGGTTTTTTTAAGGATTTTTAACAATGTGTTTACAAGCAGTAACAGCAAATCAGTGAAGCAAGATAATTTGCCACCGGGAGTGAAATGAACAATGATTACCAGTGTCGAGAAAATAAAACGAATAACACACAAATAACAATGTAAAATTCAACATGGCAGACATTTGCTGCACTCTTAAGACCTAAGTAATTTAACGGGTTCTTTTCGGTACCGGGATGATGGCCAATGGAAAAGCACAGTTCCAATTTCCAGACTCAATCAGCACTATGATTTTGGAGTTGTAAGCTGATCTCTGATTATGCACAGGGCAGCCTGCCTGCATAGTCAGAACATTTCATTGCTTTTATTCTGATGTCTTTCCTATATATAGCCTCCAAGCTATAAGCTACAAGCCTGTTTAAATTATGTGCTGCAGACCTCGAGGGTCAAAGCAGGACAGCATCTCTGAAGTAATATTAGGAGAAGAGAGGAAACAGGCTGCTCACAAACAAGACAGTTACAAATGTTAGATGTAATTACGGTATGAGTTGCTCTTCAGCTGATTCGTCTCGTCTCGTCCATCGTCTTGTCCCTCTGCTAATCCATCTTTGCCAAAATCTTACAATTTTCTATTTTTTAAAGCAATAAACATAAAAAACAGGACAAGTAGTGCAAGGTATTATTGAAAAAAATTTCAATGCTCAGCAGTCTATTTTTGAATAAATCATAATTATAAATAATAATAACTAAATAATACATGGGTGGCACGGTCGCTTAGTGGTTAGCATGTTCTCCTCTCAACACTGGGGTTCCAGGTTCGAATCCCAATCTGGGTGGAGTTTCCACGTTCTCCTCATGTCAACATGGGTTTCCTCTTGGTTCTCTAGTTTTGCTTCCACAGTCCAAAAACATGGGTTCATGAAAACTTTAATGCTCTAAATTGCCCAATATGGTATGCATCTGTGTGAGTGAGTTTGCCCAATGATAGATTGGCAGACTTACTGCAGTTTTGTGAAGGAAGGACATCATTTCACAAAGTTTTACTAAAAATATGGATATGTACAGCAGTTAAATGGTGGATCTGTTGTAAAACACAGACAAGAACAAAAAGAAAATAAGTTCCACTATTTTTTTCGACTGCCTGAACTGCCAAACACCAGAGGGTTTGCAAAACTGAATTTTCTCTGATGTAATTCTACATTTTCAGAGCACACTGCATTAGCATATGTAGTACATTCAGCAGATAATTTTGGTGAGCTAGCAGAGTGTTATTACCACAATAACCGAGAGGGCTTTCACAACAAGTGGCAATTATCGAAGAAATTTCAATGTGAAAGGGAAAGAAGCTTTTAAGACATGAGGTTTTTAAAGCATGACTAATCCAGTTTTTGGTTTGCGCCAGTTAAATGATCCATGTGACTTTATGAACTCAGTGGTATTTGTAAATAACCTTTTGACTCACTCCAAATTCACTGTGAAACTCTTTAGGGTGATTTGACATTTGAAAACTGTTCTGAGGCTCCTTGGAGGCAAAAGACTCTTTCTCAAAAGTGGCACCATAACAAATGTCTCCCTAGGACAGAAATACAACTGCTGTTCCTCATCAAGAGCCTAATGGCATCAATTTAAAAATGAATTATGACTCACTTACTGGGCGGCACAGTGGCTTAGTGGTTAGCATGTTTGAATCTCAGCACTGGAGATCCAGGTTTAAATCCTGATCTGGATGGAGTTTCCATGTTCCATGTGTCTGTGTGGGTTTGTTCCTGGTTCTCCGAAAACATGGATTCCAAAGACATGGATACAAGGTAACTTGGCTGCTCTTAATTGGCCCCATATAATCTGTATGTGTGAGTAAGGTAGTGGTTGTGTGCCCAACGATAGACCTTGTAATTTCATAAAATAAACCAGATAATAAACTATTGTACCTTTTAATTACACTGTAGTTTTAATGAGTCATCATGTTTACCCTGTGGAGAGTTTAGACATTTTGCTAAATGGAAAGAGGGCATAATATCCAAAGGCCAAAAGTAATAAAAGTTCATCATGTCCTGTTGGGAGATTTTGCTCTTCCTAAAAAAACAATGGGGGACAATAGCAGCCAACTTTCATCTCCTAGCCAGCAAAATGCTAATAACCTTTTGAAATTCACCTCACAAGTGAGACATTCAATTAATTATGGCTGAGGGGAAAAGCCAGACAGACAATGTTAACAAATAACCTTTAACAGCATGGTGCAGGTCAACATCCTGCTATGTCTGGCTCATGGCTCAGTCGGCCATTACCACTGCAGAAAGACTTTTCACTGAGGGACTGATCATATAGTACAAAAGAAATAAAGTCTATACGCCTGTGTTTGAAATAAAGAAACTATCAAGGAATGTCATCACGGCCCATTTTGCTCAATCTTGAATTCAATCATTTAGATTGAAGTAAATGACTCGTTCTCGCTGTACAGTGGAAGGAACAGAGCATAGCCGAACTACAGACACCAATCACTGCTTTTGAAACATTTCCAGCCGCAAGCAATAATTTTGCCTATATATATATATATATATATATATATATATATATATATATATATATATATATATATATATATATATATATATATATATATATATAAACAGGGGCAGCATGGTGGTGTAGTGTTAGTTCCACCTCTTAGCACTGGAAATGCAAGTTTTAATCCCAATCTGGGAGGATTTTCCATGTTCTCCCTGTGTCCACATGGGTTTCCTCTGTGTTCTCTGGCTTCCTCCTACAGTCCAAAAAGATATATTTAACTTGAATTGGCTGATCTAAATTTTCCTATCTAGATTGCCCTCATTTAATGTGTGTGTTTGTGTGAGTGAATGGTTTTCCAGCAATGGATTGGCACCCTGTCCTGGGTGTATCTGCCCAGCGCTCAAAAATCAGCACACTGCGGCAAGAGTGGATCTGACGTTCAGTAAATCTGGATCTTAGATCTAATATTTCCAATTTAGAGAATGTAAAAGGGAAATTTAAGGCGATGTTGCTACATGATGCATGAATTATAGTTTTACTCAGTGGCAGTTTTGTTTGAGTCCTTTTCAATTTGTCTGGCAATGTTTTCAGAATAAGGTAATAATTGAACAAACACTGAGGTAATACTGAGTGTAAGGACAAGGACAAACTGAAAAAAGGTGGACACGGACATCATTCCGAATTAAGCTTTTCAATTTTCAATTCCTTTGAAATGGAAGGTCCTGCTAAAAAAACACGAATACTGCTTTTCCAGGTCATTGTAGCATGTTGCTCCTAATTTGGTACCTCATTTATCTTAAGCAGTGACCTCTGACAATGTCAAGCCAACCCCAAACTCCTGTATTCTACCAAAAATACAGCTGTAAACATGTAGGTTATGATGAACCACTTCAGATTATTACAGATAAAAATGTTAATTAAAATTATACAAGACTACAGATAATATAAGCATGTATCATTCACCATGTTCTCACACTCCAGAGGATACCACATGTCAGCATTGATAAGACATCTGTATACGGACTGACACATCTGCAGAGCGACAGCAATCTATGTACTCTGATATGTGAATTACTTCCAGGTCAATAAGCCAAACGTATATTTCTGCTGAGAATATCAGAGGGGACATGTTTCCTTTGAAAAATGCATGAACCATCACCTTGAGATTCATTTTGTGCCACACATTCAAAAAATGCCAGCAACTGCCAATTAAAGCTGAATAATGCATTAAAGCACGTGGTACATGGCAAGTCAGCAGAACTCTTTTCTTGTTTCTCTAATGGGTCGCTATTACGTTTGCCAGTGGAATTTCACTGTTATAGGCTCCAGTACCTTTAATCCTCTCAGACATTTAAAAGCACATCTTCTCACCCTAACAAGCCACATCCAGCACAACACCATGACAAAAACATTTTTGCAGGGAATTTGCTTTGATGTAGGTTCAGGCTGGTTTTCTTTGCACCAAAGGTATGTTGCATCTTAAAAGAGGAGCTTTATTTTAATCTAAAGAGGCATACTTATCTACTTAAACAGTCAATGATGATTTTTCTGAATATTTAGAGTAGTGTATTTATTATAAAATCGATCATTTATATAATCATGTAAATCTTTTGTAGTTGTTATCACCACATTGGTCCTCATTGCTAAATATAAAAAGCCCAAAATTAAAAACTACTCATCTCTTCAAAAGGGGCACGGTATCTCAGTGGTTGGGGTGTTGGGTTATCATTCTGAAGGTTGGCGGTTCAAATCCCAGGTCCACTGAAGTTACCAATGTGGGTCCTTGAGCAAGGCCCTTAACCCTCATTGCTCCAGGGATGTTGTGATTAACCCTGTGCTCACATTGTAAGTCGCTTTGGATAAAAGCGTTTGCTAAATGACCAAATGTACAGTAAATGTAAAAGAATGGACTACAATGCACTGAAACCGAGCAAATATGACTTTTAGTTGTTGTTTAAACTCCTGCCTGCAGCATTATGAAGCATTTGAATTAAGCATATATAAAGCAAAAAATAAGTCAGTATTACATATTATATTATATTATGAAAAAAAAAAAAAAATATATATATATATATATCTGTATAAATGTTCAAAAATTACATCATATTTTGATGGATGTTTAAAGTTGAGAGGAACAGAAGGTACTGAGGTAAAAATTAATTGTGTTTGAGAGAACGTCCTCTGTACATTCTCTCACATGGCATTGTATAAGACCTTATTTGCTCTGATATTGCTATAAACCTGACTGTCACATTGCATTACTGAGGGTAGCTCACATTGTCAGAACATCTCTTCTGTCTGAATATGCTTTATCATGTGCTAAATTGCTGACTTTCCCTATTGCACACACACACACACACACACACACACACACACACACACACACACACACACACGCACACTGGAACCACTTACCTTTTCTCAAACAAGAGTAGAGATTGGCTTGCTGGACTCATCTCCTGCACCAGTACGTGATCTATTGTAAGTCCAAATCAGCATACTTAGATGTCCCCCTCTTCGGTCTTTTTTATAATACTGGGGTTATCCATCATGCTTTCTAAAGGTATTAAGTGCAGTCAATCAAACAGACACCAGAATAAAGTTTCATTTCTCAAAGCTCCAGCAGACACAGAGGTAATGAGCTCTTCTGAAGTGACTTCCTTACATGACTGACAGAGAACATTAGAAGCATGGACATGCTAAATGCAGGGTGCAGAGCCATTACTATAAACATTCTACAGTGGCTGCTTTGTGCAATAACTTGCCTTATACTCGAACTTTGTTGACAAGTTTTGGATATCAATGCATGACCTCTGTCCAGTTACATAAAGCATTTTAAACCTACTCTGAAGCCACTGTTGCTGAAATTGATGTATGATTATTGTGAACAATGTTTCTTTTTGCCTCGCAGCCAATGGAAAATTGCAGTTCTTGATTTTTTTTTTAAAACCTGACAAATAAACTATACAATTTAAATTCAGAACCAGATTACACGCTATGAATTGAGGTGTTGGAATGAGACAGGCATGAAAGTTTTTCTTTAACACACTATTCAGCACTTTGCCACTGGCTGTCTTGTAGAGTTTTTCGTGGTCAAGCCTGTAGGAAAAACATTAACCCAAATGAATCAGAGTGAATCACCTACTCGTTTGAAATGGCTTATTTACATACTTCTACATATGTTCTGTTTTTAGAAGTTAGGACGAAACAGGAACACCCAGCGAGAACCCACAGAGTGAGAACACACAGGTAGGAACAAGTGCTAAAAATCAAAGCAGTTACTAAAGCACAGTGCTGCAACATTACCAGCTGCACCACTGGGCCACTCCCGCATCAGTTTGGAGAATGTCACAAAATCCACTGGGCACTAAATATCAGTAAACACCACAGGATGTTCCTTTTAACAGCTTTAATACACCCTCTTTTTATCTGCTAAAGTAATTCCACGGGGATATGGTATTTCATATGCAGCACTGGGAGGTGGGTGTCAATTTTATAGCAAGGCCACAGAAATAGCACATTTCCACCCATAAGAACCTGTTCCAGCTGCTTACACGGCATGTCGCCACATTTTCCTCTCAGACAGAGATCAGTAACGGAGTTGCCAAAGTACATACTGCAGTAAGGGTACAGACTGAGCTTTTACGTACTTTACAAGCTGTTCCAAATAAGCTCCCTTTTTATTTCAACTTTTATTAAACTCCACTTTTATTACGGATGTGCTATCAGTGATTGAGTCTAATAAGATGCAGAACTTCAAAGGCAGAACAGGAAGCAGTGAGATGATAAGGCTTAGCAGACTGATGTAAAAGCACAGTCTTGCTGTCGGGCTCCCCACCCGCGCCGCTGTGCCCTCTGAGCTCAACACGTGCGCACGTCGATTGGGAGAACTGCAGGTACATACTGCGGTGATCTGCTGTCAGCTGTTTAAGTCCAGAAGATAATATGAAGAGACATCTGAACAGCCAATATGCAGTGGAAAACCAGTGCAGTGCATCTTTCTCACTGCAGATATGCAGATAATGTGTTAAGATAAACTGATGGTGAAAATCATCTGCTTCTGCCATTTTGATTAAGCGATATAGTTAGCGATGCTAGATCCTTTCATTTATTCTATGATAGATACCAGTTGTAAGCTTGTGGGTGAAGATCCTGCCTTGTGACCTGAAGGTGCCCAGTTCAATTTGCAGTCCCACCAGGTACTATGGCTGAACTGACTTTGGGCAATGCACCTAACCCCCGTTGTGTTTTACTGCACGGATGGGTTAAATGTGGAAGACAAACATAAATAATATTCCATTATAAACAACAGTCATTTAAAAAGTGGCACACATGGGACTCTGCTTAGACAAGATTATCCATCAAACGCTGGGACAGTGACAGATCAAGAAGGGCCATGTTGAAAAAGCAATTAAAATGGCTGATGAATCCTCCTCTGAATGAAGTGGAGAGATTCACAGCTGAGATAAGAAACAAGGTGAATTTTCCTGATATGGCACAGAATTGGCCTTTATACAGGAAAGTCAAAGAAAAAGCCATAAAAAAAGAAAAAAACGTTATTTAAAATATTATTATATATATTTTTAAATCTGGAAAAGTATATACTGTATACTGTATATACTGCAGATACACCCAGGACAGGGCGCCAATCCATCGCTGGGCACACACTCACTCACACAGACACACTCTATATGGGGCAATTTTGAGAATTCAATTGACTTGATCCATGTTTTTGGACTGTGGGAGGAAACCGGAGAACCCGGAGGAAACCCACGCAGACACGGGGAGAACATGGATACTCCACCCAAATGGGGATTCGAACCGGGAATCCCTAGCGCTGAGAGGAGAAACATGCTAACCACTAAGCCACCGTGCCGCCTTATATATATATATAATTGACATTTTATTATTGTATATAGTAATCTAATATTACCAAAGGACAACTTTTACAGGATGAATAAAATTGCAGCTGTATCTTGACAGCATGTTAAATGACCAGAACAGAACGTCCCAAAATGAACAAATTCTCACTGGTACAAGGTTTATTTTCCCACTGGCTTCCCCCTGAGCTCTGACCTGATTAGCTCTACGCTCTCTGATAGGTTTCATTTATAAACACTCCATGCTGATATAAAAGATTAGTTTTGGCACAGTTGAAGAAATCTCACAAATTTTAAAAGCAGTATTGATGAGATTCATGCTTGTTGTTGACACAAACGCGCCAGGTGTGTAATCCCTATTCATGTGAAAGACTTAAAACATATGCGTTTTCATGTTTTCATTACATTTCATTATATTCTGTCACATAAACATATTTAAATACATTTTTAACACATTTAAACATATTTATTTTAAGTGCAGATTTTTGCTAGTTTTGTTGGCTGGCTCATTTACAGACCTGGTTCTGTATGAAAAGCTGTTTTGTGAACATTTCATTAACAGCTCTAAAAATAAAAGAAGTAAATAGAATAGGGGAAGATGATGGAAGGCAGTGGATCCAACAAAAACTCTAAAGTGTGCCAGCCGTGCACTTAAGTTCAAACAGGAAGTGGGTCATTTAATTCCACACAGTATTTGCTCATTTTCTTTTTTTTATTAAGCCTAAATTTAAATCACATTAAATATACATTATATAAAATATATATAAATATTTAATAGGTATTTGAAGCATTCATACGCTCCCATTGTTTCAGCACAAATGAAGGCTGCATTAAGCCAAATCTGTGAAACTGCCTGGATAAATCTGCTGGCTCGGATCAGACAGGCAGCTCGAAAATACACTACAGTCACAACAACAATCATACAGCGAACAAATACTATATATACTAATTTAATCTAGTAATCTAATCTAATAATTATTAAGTAAATGTGTCATTTTATTAATAAAACTGAATGAGGACTTTATAAAAGGGATGCCAAATAATTTATAACATTAAGCACATGAGGTTAGCATGTTTACCTCTCAGCACTGGGAATATAGGATCAAATTCTGATCTGGGATCTGGGAAGTTTCCATCTTCCATGTGTCCATGTGCGTTCCTCTGGGTTTTCTGGTTTCCTCCCACAGTCCAAAAACATGGATTCAAGATAAATTGGCTGCTCTAAAAATATATACATTTGTATAATTAAAGCAGGGGTTTTCCAATCTGTTGCAAAAAAACTCATTTCTGCAGTCTGGACACTTCAGGCTTTAATTGAATTCAACATATTTTTTACATATTTGGGACGAACCCAACAAAAAGGACATGTGTGCACACTTATTGGCTGCCCATTGTTAAACATTAGTGGACACAGGAGATGACTGACAGAAAAAAAATGTGTATAAAAACCTCAATTAAATTTCTCAGCATGAGCTTTATCTTGTACTAGCATTGAAAAGATTATGTAAGTTGTTTATAGTAAGCCCTGGAACCAATTAGGTAAACACTCAGCCCTGAATAAATTTGTAGTTAATCTTTCCTCATCCACACGAAAGCCTGATTTGATTAAATATCAAAGGGTTACACAAAATCAGCAAGGCCATCAGTCAACAAGGGATAAAGAAGTATTTTTGGAGAAGCGCTTCCCGGGTGGATGTGCTCTCAGATCAAGGAGCTCAGGTGCTCCAGTTCATGCATTCATCAACTGACATTCAAATTACCATCAGACTGACCCCAAAGATCACGCATGAAAGACTTGAGTCGTCTCTGTGGTCCGGTGGAGCATGCACCTGCTTACAGGATCGCTTTGGGCAGTTATTTTAGAACATATTCGATGCTGGATGTTTATATAAATGTAAAGGGTCCTTTAAATGTATTATCTGTGATGCACCGATGACCTCTGTGACCGGTGTTTGCTGGCATAGGATTTACTCCCCATGAAATCCTAATTAGGACAAGCGGCTTATAGAACAACTTTCAGGTTTAAATTGGCTTCAAGAAAACAAGTTTCAGCTTGACGTTTTCTTTGATAAGGATTTAGTTTATAATAAAATGTTTTTTTTCTCATTACGTTTTCCTTAGGGTGTTAACTTTTTTGAGTCAGACATCATCAAAGCTACGCATCAAGGCTATTACTAGTTTAACAAAACACACAGTGATGTAAAATACAGAAATCAGTTAAAGTTAACATTTTTAAAGTTAACATCAACTTTCAAGCTGCAAAATAATCAGATATAAATATCTGCAGTAAAGGATTCAGTTTATCCATCCATCAGGTGGATTCAAACACATTTAAAGATACAGAGCTCAGTAGGATGCTTTATTCTATTATACTGTGTATAATAAGATACAGACATATAATTCATTTAGAACAAAACAACACTATTACATTATGTGGAACACATTTACTTTCAGGAAGGAAATCCCGAGTCCTGATCTGTTTTAAGGTCAGACTGGTTCTCCTGGGAGCTGTATGTGGAACAGGAGTGTGGGAAGTGTAAAAGGTTTGGTTTCAGCACTCTGTCTGTCGCAAAGCCACAGAAGAGCAGCTGTGTAACCTTTCAGGAAACAACTGTTTCACTCAGCTGCTATCAGCTGGTCAATACAAAGCCCAACAGAAACAGAAACAATTCCACAGAATACAGTCAGCTTGAAATCCTTACAGCCAGATTTCAGCACCAAGTCATCTCACAGTCTGTAATATGCACGTGAGGCTAAGCAGAAACATCAGCCGAGGGAAATATGTTGGAATAAAATCATCTGTTAAGTGTTAAATGTAAACAAGCAAATAATAGTAAGATATCGTGGGATAAATGCAATAAGACTGCGATCTTAATGCAGATAGTTCGTTTCCAGTGCAGGGTGTGCATGCGTGTCTGCCAAATGGCAAACTATTCCTGAATCTTATTGTCCTACTTCCTGCAGGTGATTATGGTGAGAAAAAGAAAAGAGCAACGCGATCGCTCTCTGTCAGCCGCGGCCATGAAGAAGGGAAGCACGGTTTTGCATGTGCAGCCACCATGATTGATGTCCACTTGAGAGATTAATCTAGACTGAGTAATGATCTACTGTCTGCTTAGATCCTCATTGGACTGCATTCTGTGCACAGCTCCATCAATTGCAATCCTGGGAGGCCTCCAAAATGTGATATGTCTCAAAGACAGGTAACATGCAGCTCACTGTCTCTCAGCTCTCATTGCCTGGAATTATTATGTGAATACCTTGATTTTAAAGTCACGGTGAAGACTGAACATTAAAAGACGTTTAAACAGGAATTAAAGGTAATGTTTAAGATCAGGTTAAGCCTCTAAATATGCCAAAGGCAATTTATGGTGTGATAATCCATGTTAATGTAAACAGATCCTCTTTGCATCGTGACATCAAGACTACAATAACAACATCCACATTACTGTGGTTTGATTTGTTCACAAAAATAAGCATGGAGACAACATCCCAACAATAATCAACTCACATGCACTCGCATCCAGGTTGCTGCACCTCAGACAGAAGAAGACAATAATAAAGCAATGTTTTAATGTTGATAATCTGTTACAGTTATTAAGGTTATTATTCACAGGTTGTAAAAATACTTTAAGACTTATTACATGATGACTCTGTGGTGAAAACATGTCGTTTACTTTGACATGGATGATTCCCTAAAGGATTACATTGTTCAGAAGTTTCTCAGTGGTTGGTTCTTGCATTTGTTTTGATTGTTTTTGTCCCTGGGACAAATCTGAACCTGAAAAAGAAGCAAGAATAGAGTCCAGGTTTTATTTAAAACCACATATAGTTTTAGCTAAAACATAAAAACTCAGGAATTGGTTCATACCTGTCTGAAAACTGTATAAACCGGTACAGTCAACATAGAGGGACTGTAATGATGCTTATTCACTGTTAAAGTACAAAGCTCATCCTCATAAATATGCAGAGCGTCAGGCTGCAGTGTGAAGTGGTACAAAAAAAAAAACGAGGTAGAAGCGAGTGGCGTAAGAACAGATGGTGCTAAAGTGGCTGTTACAGAGGTGTCACAGTGACATCATTTAAATGCAGCTGTTGCATCATGCTGAGAAAAGAGCAGTTACATGTAAAGGAGAATCGCCCTGAGAACCTATAACACCACGTCATTAGTACCTTAAATGTTGACCTGTGTAAAAATGCTTTAAGAAATCTAATAAAGCATTACATGGGTTAATTCATATTAGGCCACTATTTAGAAATAACCCTCTCAATGAAAAAGTGCATGAATTTGGCACTTTTTCCTTTACATTACATTACATTTGGTCATTTCACAGACCCTTTAAAAAAAAAAACGTTGCACATATCCAAACTTGGTGGTTAGAACATGAGGGTTGCATGTTCAGGAAAGCATCCCTGAACCAATAAGGGTTAATACCTTGCTCAAGGATCCACATTAGTAACCAATATTGACTTGGGATTTGAACCCACAGCCTTTGAGATTCATAGTCCAACACCCCAACCACTGAGTTACCACACTTTTTTGCCTTACCAAATATGCAAAAGCCCTAGTTAACATTAAATCCAGTGCGCCAGTGTTGTTAAAAAGGAATCTAAACCCAGTCTAGTTCCAGCCTCGTGCTATGTTCATATGTTGTTCATCTAATTTGTTTTATTTTCCAGTTTTAAAAATGAGCCAATCCTAAAAGTGCCATTCACATACACGGAACTGACAAAGCCTGTTAAACAATCCTTTGCTCTGGGGTCTGGTGTTGTTCTACAATTACATGATGTGATTAATCTGCTAATCTTCGGTGAACTGGAAGTCTATTTAACTTGTAATGACTCATGATAGATCCTCAGGAAACAGGTCTCAGTTCTGATTCAAGCTACTTTTAGGCAGATCTAATTAACTTGTTAAACACCATGTTTGGGGATGAACTGACGACTGACATGACAAGCTGCTTTGGAGCTGCTCATTACTTGTTTAATTAGAAATGTAATTATGGGAAGCTTTTAGTCCAGACTAGACCAGGGAGAAAAGGGGGGATATATATGCAATTTTAGCTAATGGGCAATGTTAGACACACGTGCAAATATTTGAAGATAATTAGTAGATTCGAAGATTCACACTACAGCCTTTAGAACAATTAAAAGTCACCTTTACAACAACAAGCTTCCAATATTTAGTTCTAAGTAAATACTATGGTAAAATAATCTTTCAACACCTCTCAGTGCGGTGGATACAGTGAATTTTCATGTTCTCCCCAGGTCTGCATGGGTTTCCTACGGGTTCTACGGTTTCCTCTCACAGTCCAAAATCATGGAGTAAAGGTGAATTGGCTGCTTTAAATTGCCCACATCTAAATTCCCCCTATACAGTGTGTGTGTGTCTGTGTGAATGTTCATTTACATATCCATTATGGATTACTTTTGGACTGTTTTCTTAAAGAAGCCCATTTTTGAGTCATAATCACATTTGACATGACGGGTCACAAAACGGTTTAATACACAAATGTTTAAGATCTTTATCATAAATCCTGGGATCTGCCTCTCGATTAGTAAAGCTTACAACGACACATAAATGCTAATTTAAGATTCGGTACTCTGCCATCGGAACGGCATTGAGGATTGATGAGTGCTGGTGCAGCAATAAAAATAGATCACAGCTTCTGAGGGAAGAGGGCTAAAATCCTGCAGAGCCATACACTACGGGGATTACAGTGATTCTGAACGCTTCAGCTGAGAGCCATTTCACCAGAGAACACTAAATCAGAGTCGTGATAAAAAATAAAATAAAAATCCTGCACAATTCAAAATGTCTGAGGTTTTTGGAGCTTGAGGTTGATTTAAAAATTCAGACAGCATGTTTTTAAGATGATACTAAGTGTTTAAGCTAGATTAGGGTGATTAGAGTAAGTTTAAATGCTGCTTGTACATTCCACTGGGATCATATTAATAATATAGAGCAATAAAACATTATATAATTGCAGTCCTTAACTGACCTGCCAGAGAAAATTGTAGCAAACAACCATTATCCATAAACCAAGCCTTATTTGGTGTTTTATACTCAGTTGATTGAAAAAGGGGAATAAAAAAACCAAGGTAGACATTCTGATGTAACATTTTGGTAAATACAGTTATTATGTTCAAGTTTCACATGTAATTATGTTTGAATAGACTTCTTTCAGGGCCTTTTAGAAATGGTTTGTGTAATAGGATTTTTTTTTTTTTTTTTACAATTGTCTAAATTCTGAATGAAGACATTATACTGTTTTTTATTGAGCTCTTGTAACTTATTGTCGATTGTTAATTTACATTTTAAAAATCCACTGGGGTTTGAGAAACATGAATAATTTCCTGATTAAGGTAGTTGGTGCCAGGATTCTGGAGTCCTATCCCAGCATTTACAGAGTGAACACTGGGGGGACACTACAGACAGAAAGCCAGTTCTTCGGAGGGTGGACACTAAACACCTACCCATGCAACCTGTAAATAACCCTTCTGATATGTTTACGGCTCATGGGAGGAAAACTACAGAGACAACGTGCAAACTACATACAACAAGGACTCAAACCTAGACGAATAATTAATTACTGTGCCCATATATCACAATGTTTATACACAAGCATATTGATTTTATGCTTGTATATGATTAGAATACAAGCAAAACGTACCGACCTTTTGTAAATCTTGAGGATGTGCTGGATGAGGCATCACTGAGTGATCTGACCCTCCTGTTCTCAATCCATCCATCCTTTATCTTCCACTTAGTCTTATACCAGGGTCATGGGGGGGTGGCGTTTCCCCATGCCATCCAGGTGCTGCGCAGATATACCCAGGACAGGGAGCAGTCTGTTACTGGGCACACAGTCACTCACAAACACAGACACACTATATAGAGGCAATTTAGAGCAGTTAATTTACCTCAAATCCATGTTTTTGGGACTGTAGGAGGTAACTGGAGAACAGGAGAGGTCGATGTGCTAACCAGCAACACCAAGCCACCCCACAATCATATTAAATATTGATTAAATATTGATTAATTAATGGTTAAATTGTATTCAGTCGGTCAGAGCAGTTAAGTCCTTACAGCTTTGTATGTTTTTGGTCTTTCTAATCTTCTGACTTAGAAGTCAAATTTAAGAGGAACATCAGTGGGACCCAGTGAGGAGAGCTGAGAACTAAATGACAATACTGAACAACACCCTCCAACATCTGCTTGCCAACTCCTCAGGAATCTACATCTTAATCATTTCCTATTTCAGATGAACACATTCACGCTCCCACTGTCACTGATCCTGAACCGCTTCATTCGTAACAGCGGCGGTTTGCACAGCAGCACTGGGGAAATTAAAGAGAGTATTTTTATTGGGTAGTTTATGGCTAATAAACCCTGTTACCGAGCAGCAGCACATTCACAGTGTCAACTGTGGTTTTGGAATGGAAAATAAAAAAGCGTTAAACGCAAACATGTGAAATCCATAAGAACAAATGATGAAACAGGAGCTACCCCTCCATCAACCATCGGACCATAAAAAGCCTCAAATTTGGTGGACGTTGTTAAATTAATATTATTCTGTGCTTTAGTCTTACATTATTGACTCATTTCATTTCAGTCAAAATCACCCTTGGGTTTTCTGGCCTAACTAGCCTGTCAGATGTGCCAGCTGAAGTTCGCGGGCAATGCCCATTCCCCAACTGCGAGAACACAATGACCTGCCAATGCGGCAGGCCACTTATGCCTGTAGGCCTGCACGCATGCTTGTCTGGCATCAGTACCCTTCTCTTCCTGTGAGACAATCTGTGTGTAAAGAGATACAAATGTAAGAACAGGGTGAGAACTGAGACAATCCAACAGAACAGCTTGGGATCAGATTTTTAATTAGATTTTAGCTCACATAAATAACAATAGTTCATATTCATGTATATATATATATATATATATATATATATATATATATATATATATATATATATATATATATATATATATATATATATATATATATATATATATATAAAGAGTTCATTATCTGTCCGCTCTATGATATACAGATTCTCCTCACTAAATTTCATAAATTTATTCAAACAGAAACATTATAATAAACACTCGAGTGTCTGATCACCCAGTAAAGCCTGAAATAACATAGAAGGGTTGTGTAATCCCACTCCGTCCCTGTTGGTGACTTGAACACAATTAGTGGAATTCAATAACTCAACGGAAATGTAAGTAGCTCATGATTTAAAATACTAAGAAATGCACGGCATATTGTAAACCTGATATGCATGAACACAAAATGAGTTCAGATAAGTCTGAGCTGAACTGCTTCATATACAAATCAGAACATAAGATCCGAAGAAAGCAATTCGAACATGGTCACAACAGGATTCACTTTTCACTCTTAATGAAGCCCCTGAAACTTGAGTGCTTTAAAGACGCCACCATCAAGTTCTTCATTCTCGCTGGCTGATGAGATGTAAGCATGCACCTGACACAAACTCCAACCGTAATGATGTATCGCATTGTTGATTATGGTTCATTTTAACATGACTGATCTGTATGCATTGCTTCGTTTTCAGGGATCGACATCAGATAGACCACAAAAAAACAAGGTCCCACTGTAGCATAATGAAAGAAATGAAAAATATTGGAGAAGCATGCACTTGTGGTTTTAACACAAAGACTCTGAAGGCAAAACAAGTGTGGAGCACGAGTGTACATTTAGTTAAACACAGGAACAGACTGCACATGTCAGAGGAGCTGCAGAGGGGGGAGTGCCATCAGTAGTTCTGTTCTCCTCAACTATGTGCACCTCCTTCTAACGCAGGAACTCAAGTATAAAACACTATTGCCAACTTACAACGTTTTACATTTTTTCCAACAATGGTTGAAGTGATTGTCTACATCCCCACGCACCGATTCCTGCCCTGAATTTTGTGCTAAGGAAGATCGTACAAGCTATAATGTCATTAATAAACTAGTGTGAAGGCTTCACACATTTGGACATGTTTTAAAAAATATAAATGTGAATAAATCAAGATGCATTCAAAGGTACAACCCAACCAAACTGTTGTGTCAATGTGTTTAACAGATTACATGACCTTATTAATAAGCAGATTTCATTCAGTTGTTTCATATGACCCTGTTTACACTAGATTTGATTTTTTTGGAGAATTCAGTAATCAGTTGCACTGGACATTATCAAGTTCAAATGACCTGCAGCTCTTTCTCATCATATTGGCCATGCCCACCCAGAGCAGAATGTTTTGTGTGCTGAGCAGATACAGTCATGACAGGGAGCCAATCCATTGCTGGCACACTCACACACACAGACTATATAGGGGCAATTAAGAGCTGCAAATTCACCTTGACTCCTTGAAACTTCACCTAGATCAGGATTCGAATCTAGAGCCCCAGGGCTGAGAGGCAGACATGCTAAGCACTACACCACTGTGCCACCTCTCCCTGGACATGTCAATTTATTCTTTACGTTTTGTTTAATTGTTGTGAATTTCATTTGGGAACGAAGGAAGGGAACTGGTGTAAACAGAGTCAATTTGTGATGTGGTATTGCTACTTTTGACTTTACACATCTGAATCCTTTATTTTTGTGTATTTCTCGTCAGTTGGAAGCACATTTGACTAAAGGTTGCTATAGTAAAGTGTCACTTGGGAGTTATAGAGTGCAACATCATGCACATCATGTTCTCAAAGTTAATTTCATTAGAATTTCAATACAGTGAAACAAACTTAAACTAGAGAGCTACCAGTGGGACAGAAACTGGTACTACTTATTAATTAGAACATGGTTTGTAAGTAAAAGGGCAGAGAAAAAGCTTATCTTAACATTATATACACTCACTGAGCACGTAATGAAGACAATTCTTAAAAATCCCCTCTTGTTGTATTGCACCATGCATAGTAAATACTGTGTGCTTAAAACAGAAATACTTAAACCAGCCTGTCTGGCACCAACAATCCTGCCAAAATCAAAACAGTCTATTGAGACAGTCATAGACTTGTGGTTAAGCCTTGCGACCCGAAGTCCACAATTTAATTCCCGGTTCCATATAGTACTATGGCTGAAGTGCCCTTGGGCAAGGCACTTAACCCCAATTGCTCCCCGGGCATCGTGTACAAGGCTCGGGGCATATGTGCTCACTTCACTCAGTGTGTGTATATATGTGTTTCACTGCATGGATGGGTTAAATGTGGAGAACATATTCATATGTAGGTAAAATAGATCACTTTATTATTATTTAAATCACTGAGTTCACATTTTCCCTCATTTGGATGCTTAATATGAACACAAGAACTATCTGTAGTGTTTTAACTACTGAACTTCTGTCATATAATTAACTGATGAGATAATATTCATTGCATCATGAATAAAGTGTGTAGGTGCTCAGTGAGTGTATGTATTATGTGAATAAATATCAAATGGTCATCTTCACCAAAATTCTTAAAATTTGATCATTTAAACCTCAAATTTGTTTCTCATTTGTATCTAAATACTTGCTGATTCATTCATTTAAAATGAATTCCTCTGTGAAAAGATGTACATTTAAATTATTCTATATTTCATAGGATTTCCAATAAATTCGACAAGCTTTGGTTGATGAATAATTATAACCACAAACCATTGTTCCTAAATCTCTAAAACTGGACGTGGGCTCCTCATGCTTTACTACAAAATACAAACAGGATCCTGAAAGTAGGGAAAAAATATCACAGAGAAAAGATCATGCCATAAATCTCAAAGTCAAAACACAAAAGGAAATGATCTCCTTGTTCTCCCTGAATAAAAACTCCTGTACGTTTCATCAGATATTATTAAATGCTAATCTCAGTAGAAACCATGATCCATACCCTCTTTTCTATTAGAAGATAATTTACTTTATTCTATCTAAAGGACGTGTCCCAAATCAATTGCGTTTTTAAACACAGAAGCACTGTGTTTAAAAAGGTGCTTTGTACATCAGAAAACTGACCAAAAATATTAAACTAATATTAAACTTTTTTTTTTCAGGAATAGTTTATATGCTTTTCACACCTCAACTAGAATTCTGTAACCTATGACCACCGATCAGCCTTCACAACATCTGGGCCTGCAGTATACAAAGTGCAACCATAGGCCTCCTTCAGCCCGAGCTTCCACCAGTTCCATCCACGTGAACAAAACTGAGCAGGTGGAGCAGAAGCAAAGGTGAGGAGGGAAGTAGGAGGAAGAAGACGAGCCGGTAGGCCTACGAAAGTTCTGAGACCTCAGTCAGTCAGTGGTTCAGTTGCAGCTTTTCAGACTCAGCCATAGGGCGAATCCTGCTGCCGGCTGCCTCCCTCCTGCTGCTCAGAACAGTCCACGAAGTCAGGCACAGGCAGTCCGGACAGGATCATCAGAGATTTGTTCGAGATCATGAAGGTGGGGGCCACCGGCAACAGGAAGGAGATGTCGAAGGTGTGCAGGTGCTGGGAGTTCATGGCATCGTAAAAGGAGAGCGAGTTGTTGTCGTAGTCGAGCAAAACTCCGAGACGCCGTAGCTGCAGTGAAGCCTCCACCAGCATCTCCTTGCCATTGTGGCGCACCAGAAAGTTATTGTTGCAGCGTGAGAACACCCATGAGGATGAGTTCTTGCCATTCCACTCGTTTTTGGGGGCCGACTTGTAAGCTACACCCACGGCGTACCTGTGGTATCAAGATGCATTTTTAAAATTTGTGAGAACCTGTGTAGTTAAAAATAAGGGTAAAATGAAAGATCCAGGATTCACTAGAAAGCTTTTCTTAATTAACTTAAGAGTCTGCTGGCCTAAAAATATCTGAATCACAGACTGGAGTTAATTATATTTTGTCCATAAACACTAATTAAATATTTGCAAATGGTCTATTCTCTGGATTTTCTCTGGTTGCGCTGCTTCCAGAGGTGTATTTTCTTAAAAAGCATTTAACCAAACACATTTCAGCATCCTTTCTTGTTTCACTTGAGGCCTTTAATCATCGTTCTGTAGCATTAAATAAGTGTCAATCAAACGTTTGCTGTAACCAATCAGATTTTGAGGTAGTGACACCAAGGCCCTCTGCAGGGGTACGTCAGGTCAGCATATTCATGCGCTCTGATTGGATAGTCAAAGATATTTTCAGCGAATTAAAAGTTATGCCAGAAATTCGATTTTCAGCATTTCGATGGAAACAGAAAAGGACTTCTTAATGAAACTAATTAAACTTTTTTTTTTAAGAAAAAAGGATGGATTTGGACAAATAATTAGTCTTTACTTAGGATTTTTATAAATAATATTGCAATTTTATGAGTTTATTCTTGGTCATTTTTAAATGACCAAGAATAAATTTAAAAAAGAGTTATCTATCTGTAAATTAACGGCTCTTCATACTGCATTTCTGCTTAATAAGATGTTTTAATTGCCATAAAATAGTTATGGACAGGTGGATTGATTCAGACGGTGCATTTCTGAAGGCCGAGGTGTAAAATGCACAGCTCACACTTCTCAAAACATACATATAAAACAAACTAATCTGTTATTTTGAACTTAACTGCTCAAACAACTTTTTGGTTCCTAAAAAATAACAGCTTTGTTTTCTTATTTTGCACCAAAGTCGTTTATTGTCATGACAGATTGACCTGAACTGACTGCTGCTCTTTGTTTTGTTTCTCGGCTTCAGGGAACCTCGCTCTGTCAGTCCTGACGGTCCAGCCAGCTTAACCGAATCTGATCTGGCATGTTGGTGTGTGAGACGCCCTGCTGCCATGCCAGTGTAGTTTTTCTATACTCACCATGTGGAAGCTCCTAGAAGCACCTCCCAATAATGGCAGCCGCTGTCGATGAACACGTTGCCCGCAGCGCCGTAGGAACCTGTACCGCTGAAGCGTTCTGGAGTGTGGCTCTTCTTCAGAGAGCTCTCATCTTTCTCCATGGTCAGACAGTCGTTGGACAAACGTAGCTTCTTGTGTGCTGTCTTTGGGTCCAGTTTAAATGGCTGGCCTGTGAAGGAGAAGTGATGTGTGAAGCTCTTAATGCATCAAAAAATCATGTGAAAAGTTCATGCCAGTATGGTACAAACAAAATGTATAACATTTAAGTTTATGGGGTGGTACAGTGGCAGGTTCAAATCCAAAATTTGGATTTGAGGTGAATTTGTTGTCCCTGCGACACTATATGTAGGGGAATTATTGGATCATTTAATGTAGTTTGTAGTTAGTAATTCTGCAATTTCTCACAATATTATAACATCAACATCAAACCTAAACCTAATTAATTTAGAACATTAATTGCAGTTGTTTACATGAACACTGAGTACCGTGGATACAGCAGGTAGTGGATTGTGATGCGTCAGAATACTAATGTATGCAACTTAATTACTGATGCAAAGAGGACAAGGTTACTTTTAGCACATTCTCATTAAGTATTCCACACATATCTGTCTTGGATGTCGGTCTTAATTAAGACACATTACACTAATGCTTTAATTGGTCTTTGGATGTCAAGGGATGTACTGTATAGTCCAACATGATAACTGACCTCCCATGAGAAGGTAAATATACCTTTTTAATTTAACAATAAGCAACCACAGATAATTAACCATTTTTTCTTTCTTCCTTTTGAACAAGTCAAATAATAAAGTGTGAAAAAGGGTTACATAACGAACCAGTAGCAAGAAGACTGTTGATTTAAGAAGACATGTAGTTCTTTTTCATTAATATAATTACCTGATTAGAAGAACAATATACACTAGTATGTGTAGATACAGTTTGTCCTGGATGAACATGGCTGTATTTACGACTGTGTGGGTGGTCTTACTGAGTGAGACATACTTCAGCACAGCTTGACTTTACATCCCTCTCACCCACTGATGTCACTTTAAAGGGTATGACAGTCTTATAGAACAGACTATTAAAAACAGTAGTTACACATATTCCATCTGGGTGAAGGGTAAACACCGCATGAACAGAGCACCAGTCCATCATAGAGCAGGCACATGGACAGACAATCAAACACACACTCAATGACCCCAAAGCACCCAAAACGTTCTCCCCTCGATGGGCATGGGGAACCCTCCCCACGACCTTGGTATAGGATTAAGCGGAAGATTAGGAATTGATGAATAAATAAATGAATGACCCAGCGATAGATTGGCGTCCTGTCCTGGGTGTATTTGCCCAGCGCCCAAAACATTCTCCTTTGGATGGGCATATGGAAGCCCCCCGTGACCCTAGTATAGGATTAAGCGGAAGATAATAAATGAATGATTGAATGAATGAAGATACCTGCTGATAAAACCACTGAAGACACTGAAGAGAAATACCATCATCTAAAAAACCTGTCTGCATTCATCCAAACTGAAGTCCTAAACATCAGAACAGTCTCAATCATGAGAACTTATAAATACTTAATCCCATATGTAGACCCACATGCATCCACATAGCACATACAGCAGAAACACAATGGTGCGCTGCCAGCGAAGCTCCAGTTTAATGATGCAGTAAGCGGGCGTCTCGCTCCTGGCTAATTACAGGCAGCTGATCACAGAGAGAGAAAGACTAAGTGGAAACAATAGAAGCTGCTCGCTCAGGAACTCTTAATCAAACAGGAAAGGCATATGTAAATGAATTCCACCAGCAGCGATGCCTTCATGGTACAGTGAACCGCATTGGTGGAACTGTACGCAGCTCTGTCTGTGTTTAGGAAGCAGGAATACATTATTTATAATGAACAGATAATGTATTCGGAGAAAATATGAATAAAGATTGATGCACAATTAATTCTTTTGCCTCTTGTTTTACTTCAGTGATCTAAACTGAATATTGTCCCAAACATTTTTGGAAATGAAGTCACAACAATTGATGGACCTGCAGTAGACCAGAGCCATAATCTAAAGCCGTATGTTAAACTATGACATCACACTTTTTCTAAAGACACCCACCTTTAAACATTTAGTAGAGTAGACTCTATACCAAAAATAATATTATGTCTCAAATAACTTAACAAATCTAAAAAAAAACATGACTAATCATCATCATTATTGTCACATGACGCTGTCCGTTTTTATATCACGTAATATTTTCCTTACTACTCTGGAGTCTTCCACTTAGTCCTACACTAGGGTTGTTCTGAATTTCCCTCTGCTCATCCAGGGGAAAATATTTGGGGCGCTGGGCAGAAACATCCAGGACAGGGAGCCAATCCATCGCTCACCACACACTCATTCACATAAACATTATATAGGGACAATTTAGAATAGCCACTTTACCATGAATCCATGTTTACGGACTGTGGGAAGAAACTGGACACCTCGGACACAACGAGAACATGGAAACTCCACTCAGATCGGAATTTAAACCTGGATCAGCAGACTGAGATGTGAACATGCCAACCACTAATCCTATTCAGGAGTCATTTATCATGAATAAAAAAAAAAAAAAAGAAAAAAAAAAAAAAAGGAATATCATGTCAAAATAAAGCAGTCAGCACATTTGGCAGGACCAGGTTGCGATCCTTAAATGTGTTGGAGGTGTTTTGCTGTTTTATTATTCAAGATGTGAATCTGGGGCTCACAGGGCTGTATGGGAGAAAGCGCTAAAGAGGGAGCGGTGAGGGAGGCTGAAATGTTATCCTTTACTGTCAGCCAGTATTTCACCTCCGCTATTATCAGGAAGACTCTAATCCATTTAAATCATATCAGCCAAGCCTTGCAGGAGTTTTGCACAGTCACTGAGTTCTACGTGAAAAGGCAGGTCGAGGTGTTACAGTGTAGATGAGATACACGTGGAACCTTGTCAGGTCACTATCATTATCATCATGCTCAGTTGCCTTCCACTGATGAAACAGTGATAAACCTGTCAACCAGGTACTGTACAGCAGATCCACACCGCCTCGGATGAGTACAGCGGGCTGGACATGAAGCAGCTTAGCAGTGGGAGTGAATCCTGACATGCTGATTTATCAGACTGCAGTACATGACTGGGTTTATTACTGGCAGCTGGGCCAGGGTTCAAAACTCTGGATTGAGTAGGAAATTTCTTTGCAAATGGCAATAAATAATAATTGGTTAATATGAAAAAGGGAATAATAAAGCAACTAGATAACAATGTTACTGCATAGGGATGAAGATCCTGGTTCGATTCCCAGTCCCACCAAGTGCTATGGTTGAAGTGCCCTTAAGCAAGGTGCCTAACTCTAATTGTTTCCTGGGGACTATATACAGAGCTGCCAACCACGCCGGGCATGTGTGCTCACTTCACTCAGTGTGTGTATATGTGTGTGTGTGTGTCACTGCACTGATGGGTTAAATGTGGAGGACAAATTCCTCTCTGTGTAAGCATTGTAGGCAAAATAGGTCACTATATCACTTATACAGATTATAACTATATCCATGCATCCATCATTGACTGCTTAATCCTCTACTAGGGTGGCGCGGGGGGATAGGGGAATTTGGAGAATTCAATTTACCTTGATCCATGCGGAAACCCACACGGACATGCCGGGGATTCGATGGCGTGCCACCGAACGTGGCCACCCACCGTGGCACCCTAACTATTACTAGTCATTTTTAAAAATACTCACTGTTGGTTTTGAGGCGTGCTGGCTCACTGTTCCGGCTGCCAGCCTGGTTGATGGCCTTGACAAAGAAGATATATCTAGTGCCACTCTGAAGGCCGTGCACAGTGTAATGATTCTGCTTGATGTTAGGTACAATCATCCAACTGTCCACTGAGTTATACAGACCTAGAAAAGAGAGCGAGCGAGCGAGAGAGAGAGAGAGAGAGAGAGAGAGAGAGAAGTGATTACATTTTGCTGTAGAAAAGAACCGAATGGGCTTTAAAATAAAAAAAGCAACTTTTCCCTGACAGAGCTATTACTGACTCACCCAAGACCTCTACTCACACCCATAATACATCTATATATATTGGTCCCTTGAGGGTTCTTCAATACAAGCCTCGAGCAAAGATTTGGCAATACACCCTCCCAAAAGGCTCTTTCACACGGTCTCATGATTAATTCTGGGCATCTTGAGGGATATCAATAGACGGATATGAATCCAAGTGTCAATATTTTCTCTGTGAGTGTTACATAACTGCCTTCCTTCTATTGATGAACATCAGCATGGCGGTAACAGGGATTTGCACCTGACTGCCATAAAATGTGAGAACGTTTAAATCTATAAAACATGACCTTAGATCATCAAACAGAAATGATGGCTAAACAACAACAAAAGCTTTCTGCATCAAGCTCAGACCTCTTAGCTTTGATATGAACACAAATAATTTATCCCGATCCTGAATGTATAAATAAGAACGATGGCTTTTGATATAAAGAATAACACATAAATACGAAATAAAAAATTATGAATGATGATTAATGATATAGGTATAGGTAATAATAAAGGTGAGTTAATAAGTGAAAATATGAAATGAAGTGAAATACAAAAGTCTAAACAAAAAAAATACAATACAAACAAAAGGGTCAAGCCATTCATTCATTATCTTCTGCTTAATCCTATAGAAGGATAGCAGGGTGGGGGGGCAGATACACTCAGGACAGGGCGCCAACTATCGCTGGGCACACACACACTCACTCTCACAGACACACACACAATATTGGGGCAATTTTAGAGCACCCAATGTTTGGGCTGTGTGAGGAAACAGGAGAAGCTGGAGGAAACCCACACGGGAAGATCAAAACTCCACCCAGCTCGCTATTCGAACCTCGCTGAGAGGAGAACATACTAACCACCAAGTCACCGTGCCATCCCACTCAAGGTAAATGTTTTTGATATTTAAATTTAGAAGACTCAAACTGTTCTGACTGAAGTATAGAGTTTTTTTTATATGTCACCGAAAAAAAGCCTGCTGCAGCCAAGCTTCAAAGCCAGGCAGAAGTAAACGTGGCTTTAGAAGGAGAAAGGATGAGATGAACGCTGCTCCTGGAGTCTTTGAGTGTGTTTGTGTGAGTAGGCAGATAAAAGAGGGAAATAAAATGAGGCAACGTGAGTGGCGCGGGGCTGTTCCCACCCCTGTGTGTGAAGCTAAACCTACCTTTGATGTTGCAACTGTGTTAAAGTGTGTAAGCATTGTGGGTTATCGTCAATGCAGATGTGCGTAGATGTCCATCTCTTTTGGAGTTCTCACCGTGTCTGTAATAACTGCAAGTCTACAGTAACCTGGTAAAACCTCCCTGCTATTGTATCGAGTCTATTCACTGGGACAGGTGGCCTCAGTGGAGTCGGCATTTCTTTTCTTCTTATTGTTCTGTGAAATCCTCTAAAGCCCAGCATGTGAATATCTTTGTTACAAAAACCCATAAGAGGACAAACACAATGTCATTGTGAGACAATCCGAACAATTCTCCCTAAAGTCTGTACTGCACAAAATCTTCGATGTGACATGTAGATTAAGATCCTGCCATTAAGATGCGTTTGTAATCAGATTAGAACTTGATAGACTGATGGACACGGCGTGAGGTGTGTGGTCGCGCAGTGGTTAGGGTGTTGGGCTATCAATCAGAAGGTTGAGGGTTCAAATCCCATGTTTATTGACGTTACCAATGTGGGTCGCTGAGCAAGACTCATTATTCTTGGGATGCTGTACCAACCCTGTGCTCTGACCCCAGCCAAGTTGGGATATTTGTAAGTCGCTTTGGATACTGACCAAATGTAAATGTAATGATGCATTGAGAATGCATTACCGGTGATTACAATGATCTGACTTTTGGAGGTGGTGTGGACTGCATAGAGCCATATTCATTTAGCGGTGTGTACTAGTACTCGTCCACATAATGAAATATCTAGATTAATTTTAAAAAGAGGGCGGCATGGTGGCTTAGTGGTTAGCACGTTCACCTCTCATCACTAGGGATTCCCGGTTCGAATCCCCATCTGGGTGGAGTTTCCATGTTCTCCCCGTGTCTGCGTGGGTTTCCTCCGGGTTCTCCGGTTTCCTCCCACAGTCCAAAAACATGGATCAAGTCAATTGAATTCTCAAAATTGCCCCATATAGAGTGTGTCTGTGTGAGTGAGTGTGTGCCCAGCGATGGATTGGCGCCCTGTCCTGGGTGTATCTGCCCAGCGCCCGAAACGTTCTCCCCTGGATAGGCATGGGGAACCCCACTGCGACCCTAATAGAGGATAAAGCGGGAGATAATGAATGAATGAATTTTAAAAAGAGTTTGAAGCGTTTCCTATTGTCAGTGAAAGCAGAGAAAGTTATAGTAGGATTTAGAAAAGCACAGTATGAAAGAAACAGATATCTGGCAGAATAAAGGTCAAAATGTCAAACGAGCCAATAATGCTAAACTAAACTCGACCTACATTAATGTTTCAGTTGACAGCAGACACAAGGTCTTTCCAAACCACCATATGAATCTCATAATAGAAGTGCATCTCTAGCCGGTATCCCGATTCCTTTTACACAGCCAATCCTTTTTAAAGGCAGGGACAAATCTATAAATCCATGTTCCTCTGCTGATGCCTAGAATGTCGGTCCAGCAGCTTGCATCAGGTTTAATCGGCGTCACAAAGAAAGCAGCGTAAAGTGCATCAGCTCACGTAGGATGTAATTGAAGTTGATGCCAGAGGAGCACCTGCACTAGCTGGTTGAAAGATAAATGAAAATCAGCAGGCCACCCCACACCTCCATGCTCGAGCTAATGACTTGCCTGGGAGAGTGCAGTTTGTGAACAAGATGGGGAGGAAGCTTTTCATTCCTCCTCTTTTAGCCCATTAGGGTGAGCTCAGCCTCACATAGCTGCCTTTGGAGCTCTTTTTAATTAGTTGCCATCAGGTGCCTTTGTGTCCGTGCCAAATGCATTTGTGAAACAGGATCTGACCTGAAGAGAACAGAATAAATCTATATATCCAGGTTTTAATTCGGGGTGTTTTGGAAAAGATGTTGGAATGTTTTATTTAGACTGTTGACAATACGAAGATGAAAAAACCTTCAGAACGTCTTGTGGTTTTTATATTACATTAGGTCATATGGCAGATGCTTTTATCCAAATTCCATCCCAATTTGATATTTTGGTGTCAAAGCACAGGTCTGCCATGATACAGGCCTCCTGAAGAAATGAGGGTTAAGGGCTTTGCTCAAGGCTCATTGGTAACTTTGGTGGACAGATTGATAGCCCAACACTCTATCCACTGAGCTGCAACACCCTCATTTTATACAAGTCTCAGCTACAGCAAACAATGCCGGGCTTCAGACTGACCTCATTTAGGATTCAGGTATATATTCAATAGCTTTTGCGACGGATGGTGTTGGTTCTACACCAGTATGTATGTCCATTCAATCCGAAGCAACAGAAAGAGCTTATATTTCTTCCCATGGGACAAAAGTAAATGCTACCAATAACCAGCAAGCAGTCCACTTAAGCTTCCACATTCCAAAGAAAAAAAAGCCCTCAATCTGAGACAGATGCATTTCTCCATTTCTTGGTCTCTCCATTTAATTCTCAGTGGAGGCTGCGGTAACAGAGTCTCAGAGCTATTAGCGCTTGAATAAATCTGTTTTCTGTGCTACTCTAACAGGACGACTATAGTCCATTTCATCGGTAGAAAGCACAGAAAAAGATTCAAAGAACTGTGGACGAGAGGCATAGTAAACAAGAGAGAAAGAAAAGCTAGAGGATGCATCTGTGTGGGTGCATATAATGCTTCTGATTCGATCCAGAAAGTCTGGCTGGAGGACATTACCAGAAAATGTTGTGACTCTGTGTCAGTAACATTAGCGCTACACCCAGATCTCAAAATGTATGTGGACACTTTGCACCACAGGACTTTTTTTTTTTACACACCTGGTTATAGTTCTAGAACTTTGTTTTGTAGGCAATTTCTTCTTTAGGGCAGGTACAAATGTGTGGTATTTTGTACCCACATAGGTGTACACTGCTTATAATATTATTATTTTGCCATAATATTTTGGCAGTGGGGTGGCACGGTGGCTTAGTGGTTAGCACGTTCGCCTCTCAGCGCTAGGGATTCCCGGTTCGAATCCCCATCTGGGTGAAGTTTCCATGTTCTCCCCGTGTCCGCGTGGGTTTCCTCCAGGTTCTCCGGTTTCCTCCCACAGTCCAAAAAGATGGATCAAGTTAATTGAGTTCTCTAAATTTCCCCATATAGAGTGTGTTGGAGTGTGTGAGTGTGTACCCAGCGATGGATTGGCGCCCTGCCCTGGGTGTATCTGCCCAGCGCCCGAGACGTTCTCCCCTGGATGGACATGGGGAACCCCACCGCGACCCTAATAGAGGATAAAGCGGGAGATAATGAATGAATGAATGAATGAATTTTGGCAGTGTGAACGACAACTCTCTCTCATCTCATCTTGCTCTTAATCAAGGCAAGGCAACCCTTATTGCTCCAAGGGTGCTAACCCCATATTCAAGTCACCCAATCTCTGAATTTAACCCAGTAGTGCTATCACCTGTGTCACTCTTTTGCCCCCCACCCCACAGTTGTCACATTTACATTCGGTCATTTAGCAAACACTTTTATCCAAAGCGACTTACTAAATAAGCACAGGGTTGATACAGCATCCCTGAAGCAATGAGGGTTAAGGGTCTTGCTCAAGGGCCTGCATTAGATTGATAGCCTTAACCACTGAGCTACCACAAGCTACTACTCGTCATCCAGTGCATTTCACTTTTACTGTATTTTGTACTGTACTGTAATTCACAATCCCATTTATGCTTAAATGTTAAAAAGTAAGTGTCCTCCCTCCCTTCTCCATGACCTTGCTGTCTTTTAATACCGTCTCTTCCTCCTACACAGGCCCCCTGCCAAAACCCACATCAGATTAAGTGTCGCAATATTATGTTATCTTCAAAATACTACAGCAGGACAGATTGAACATTAATAAAAGATTCAGAAGTCATGGTTAGTCATACATTTTTTGATGGGCTTCAAGTGCATTTCATAGCGAATAAAAGTGAAATGTATTGCTGCAGAAGATTGTGTTTGCACAGTCTGTCCTCTGAAACACAGATTTTACAAGGTTTATATTATATAATAAAGGGCACATTGAGAAACTGCTCCAGCAGGCTTATATTTATATAACGCTTGATCTTACACTTTATTGCTGCTGCTCATCGGCTGTATGAGCTCATATTTCTATTATTGGACGGTGAGGTACAGCTGGTCTCTATTTGAATCATTCACTGTTGCTGGGAGTAAAAATAAATGTTGTTTGGTAAAAAAGAACACTTTAGAAAGACTCACTTATAAAGTTGGTTTGGCCGGTGTAGATGGTGTACTGCAGCTCATAGGATGTGACACTAAACTCATCCTCAGAGGTCCAGTGTACTGTGATTGTATCATGGGAGGCGGTGCACAGCTCATCGCGAATTGATGGAGGGTTAGGGGCTGAAAGCAAGAACATGAGAAAATACGAATCAGCAGCTTTTCATGATTCGGCTGCTCTGTAAAAAGCTTTGTATTTTTTTCACGATGACTCAGCATGTCACTCACCTGTCAGATAATCCAAACCCTCCAGGATTTTCTTCTCTCGGGTGAAATCAAGAGCAAAATTGTCAAAGGCCTCATTCAGATTGACATCTGGGATAAGAACCTGTGAGGAGGCCGTGGCCATGGCAACCCTGGTTCCACGTGAGAGTAAAAGAGAGAGAGATCGGTAACATATTACTAAATGCATCTGGTAAAACTGATTCATCTCAGTATTCAGTTCAAACTTTGAATGAGGCCATGTTTCTCTCACATTCCAAAGATATGGCTTCAAGGTAAATTGGCTGTTCTAAATTGCCCCATATAGTGTCTGTGTGAGTGAGTGTGCCTAGTAATAGATAAGCTCCCTGTCCTGGGTATATACACTGGGTGTAAACAATATTTTTATTGTTCTATCTTTTCGTTGATTTTTTTACCCAGAAAATATCATTCATCCTGAGCACAATGTTTCATTCTGTTTTTGATTCAGTGTATGATTTTGGGTCTGGATAAAGGAAGGTTCCTTTAAATTCTGGAATAAACCCACTGACAACTTGTATATAAATTTTAAAAACAGTACTTAAAAACTTATATATAAATATAAATACAACTTATATACATTTTAACATGTATTCACCTGCAAATCTGGTTTCCAGATGTTTTGAACTTGTGTTCTTCTGTCTCTGTAAACTTTCAGCCCTGAACTTTTTGGTGAGATTTCAGGAAAGGATTAAGATCAATGACTAATGACCTTTCATGAAGGTCGTATTTGTGCAGGTGTCATTAAAACAACGCAGCATCAGTTCAGAGTCTGAGAATTCTTTGGATTTGCATTTAAACAGGGTTTTTAGGGTTTCTTCGTCTTGCATAACTCACACTTGTCCTCCATCAATTTTGTTAAATGTCATTTCTTAATTGTTACAAACCTGGGAAAGCACTACCTAAAAAGAATCTGTAAGCTTCTTCTGTTTGGAAAGTGCCAGGCAGCTGCTCAGAAAAGCCCATGGTTGCTGATTGTTGTTACAAGGTTTAAGGACTAATCATCACCAGATCTTCACTTACAATGACTTTAAACAAGGTATAACCCTCAAACACAGGAATCTCAGTGAAGCTTTTCTAACATCTCAGATCTCTTGTATATGTAAGTACAGGATTACTTTCTCTCTTTTTATGTTAACACAAAATAATAATAGACTAATCAGGTTTAAAATACTGAATAATGTTAAAAATGTGTACACATCAATTTTAAGTTACACTGTACTTTAAGTTGAGAGTTTGTGCAGCATTCCATGACGTTTGCATGCAAAACCGGTTATATATGACCTGCAGTGCATGAAATAACCAAGGAGTGTTTTGGGTGTACGTCTTACCTTTCAGCTACATTTCTGGCGGTCTGAAGGAAGCGAGCGTGATCATTCTCTTTCAGACTCTGCTCAGCCTGGGTGATGAGAGCACTCGAGCGCTCTAAACACTGCCTACAGTTAGCAATCTGCTGAGCCAGCTTACGAAGCTTCATTACCTGTAAAAGAAAATGAACGTAGTGGAAGGAAGAAAGTTAGAGAGGATGAGCGTGAAAAAGAGAGAGACAGATAGTAATGTTACATAGTCATCAAGAAAGATTCTTTCCCTTAATGTACAACTGAACTGACCACCAAGTGTTGATTAATCGACATTAAGTTAAGTTCCTTAGAGAGTACAGCCCAGTGATAAGCCTGACTAACTTAAAGCCTGACTAACTTAAACTTAGTCTGACTACTCACTATATAAATTTAATAGCTACTGTTTAATAGTGAAATGGTGGCATAATGGTTAATAGGTTTGAATCCTGATCTCCATGTTCTCCCCATGGTCACGTGGGTTTAGTGTGTGTGATTGTGTGAGTAAGTGATAGATTGGCACCCTGTCCTGGGTGTATCAGCCCAGCTCCCGAAATATTCTCCCCTGGATGGGCATGGGGAACCTAGTATAGGATTAAGAGGAAGATAATAGATGAATGGATGCTTAATTGTTGATTTTTGATGCAGCTAATGTTCTGGCCTCATGGTTTAACTGCTTTTTATGGATATTTTGATATTTTTAATTAGCTATTAAGTCAATAAAACCTGTGGCGATAACATTCTAATATTATGAAGCTAGCCATTAAAACATTGAATTTAGTTCATCCAATCTCTCCATTTTTTATTTTAGTTTGTCTTGTTTTTCTTATTTTACAATTATTTTTAGGATCTGGTGATCTGGCATTGTTGCCTCAGTCGTTCCTCCTCTATCATTTGTCACCGAAAGTTTAATACATAAGTTAAAAGTGTTGATTCCCAGCTTTTTTTTTCTTCAGTGAAAGAAACTGTAGTCTTATTTGACTGAATTTGAATGCTAACAGCATCGGGTCTAACAGAAATCATATGATATTCAGAAATATGCTGTAACTGCGAGCAGCTGGAGATGTTTCTTTCGCTTGTTTTCCCAGATGAGGCTTTAAACATGCAGATAATATCCTTCTGCTGCACATTTGCATCAGCCAAACACTTGTGCATTGTTCTCGCCAAAAACACAGACCTCTTCCAAGTTTATAATATGCAATCTCATGCAGAACAGACCGTTCTCCGTCCTTTAGAAAAAGGTGGTAGGCAGGAGTGATATAAATGCTCAGACTTGCCTAAACATGCTCTGGATAGTGTTGCAGTTTATGCCTTTTCTTTAAAACCTGGAGGTGGATGACTGCTACACATGCTGCTTGTTGGCTCTATCTTATGGTACCAATGTTAAAAAAAGCTTGACACTAAACTTATCTGCATTTGTAAAAAAAAAAAAAAAAAAAAAAATCCTCAGTATGTTCTGCAGCAGGAGGACAAATCCGTCTGAAATCCCGACGTTAATGCTGTGAGCTGGAGAATTTCTGTAATGTATGAGTTTTTTGCCTGCAGGGAGGTGAGATTAATCCTTTTCTAGTATTTTTTCCAATTACATTGATGTAAAATGCACAATAGGAATGTTGGTGACATGCAGGTGACATACTTTACTGCTGTTGAGCGTTTTGTGACTTGTTTCACTAAAGTCATCTACTATATTAGAATTACAGGTTACCATAAGGTTGATTTTATTAGTTATTATCTGTCTTGAATTGTAAAGTTGGCAGATAATCACATCAAAGCATTTCACTAAACATATCACAACGCGGGTGGCATGGTGGTTTAGTGGTTAGCACGTTCGCCTCTCAGCGCTAGTGATTCCCGGTTCGAATCCCCATCTGGGTGGAGTTTCCATGTTCTCCCCGTGTCCGCGTGGGTTTCCTCCGGGCTCTCCGGTTTCCTCCCACAGTCCAAACATATGGATCAAGTTAATTGAGTTCTCTAAATTGTCCCATATAGAGTGTGTTTGAGTGTGTGAGTGTGTGCCCAGCGATGGATTGGCGCCCTGTCCTGGGTCTATCTGCCCAGCGCCCGAGACGTTCTCCCCTGGATGGGCATGGGGAACCCCACCGCGACCCTAATAGAGGATAAAGCGGGAGATAACGAATGAATGAATATCACAACGCTGGTGCTGAAGTCAGAGCCAAGTGCTTTGTGACTATTAGCTGTTTCACTGCATCATTATCCACCTGGATCGTAACGTCAGATGATGTTGTCCATCTAGTGTAGTGTGTTTACATGTTGCTTTGCAACACATGCAAGATTACAGAACACTATTTGTGCTCACGGAATCAATATTAAGGAATCATGCCAGATTCTTACTGATATTACAAAAAGCTCTTGTTGGATTTCGCCCATCCATCCATTATCGTCCGCTAAATCCTATACTAGGATCACGAGGGGAGGGACCATTCAGGGAAGAACGTTTCAGGTGCTGCTGTTTGGAAATGACATTGTGATTGGGATCTACAGTTGTGATGTTATTACCTGAACAGATCTCATGTTCTATTTCTTCATTATAGCACATTTCCAAAATAGCAGACTCTGACCAAACACACTGCTATGCTTTGTATTTAAAAACAGAGACATCAGCTGCTGATCAAACACTAATACACTGAGTAATGAGCACAAGCCGACTGTAAAGTTTGGTTATCAGCAGTTAGTTCAACCAGACAGAGAACCATGTGCTGACTTTATATGAGGGAACAAACAGTACAGTACAGTACTCACAAACTTAAACTATAATATTATTACAGACGTTTTAAGAAACATCAATGACTTGCTGTGAGTTTCTGGGAACGCCCAAGGCTGTTATTAACCAAAATCAAAGAAGACGTGCATATAGACAAATATGAAGTTATTAATGTAGGAGAAATCGATTGTGGGATTATGGACTGAATAAAAAATAGTTTAAAATAAATACAAAGGCAAAAAATACTGCATTTATATCAATCTTCTAATCAACTATTTTAATGCATGTACTAAAGACACAGAACAGAGGAAAGCAGCTTTTATTAATCTTCATCCTGCACTGAGGGTCAAGTACTTTTGACAAGTTGTAAAATGACTATTGGTTTTTGGATTACAGTCTAATTTAATAGATTTAAAAGGTTTATTAGATCAGTTTGAGTAAATCATTTGACTTCTTTATATGCAGTATCTTTTAAAACTCAATAGTAACAGTAATAGTAATAGTAAAAAAAAATCTTTTTCAAAAAAATTACTTTATCCTAAATTTATACTGCTTGTGAAGTATAAAATTTAGTAGAAAATGGGCAATTTATCCATAGAAAACAAAATTAATTAATTACCATTAATTAGTTAGATGGATTTTAATGGATTCATGTGTTGTCATTGACGATGAACAAATGTGCAAAGTTTCAGCACACAGGTACGCTCTGCGTGAACCATCACAAAGACTGCTCTTACTAAAGCAGAGAAATTAAAGGTAAAGTTGGATTTTCTTAAATGTCTCTACATGGGTTTTCTACAGACCCTCCGATTTCCTCGCACAGTACAAAAACTAGTGAAGTGATTTGAGTACTGATCAGTACTGCATGTTTTCACCCCTGCGATTGGATGCTAACCTGTTTGGAGTGTTTCCCACCTGACATGCTCCTCAACCCTGACTCCAATCAAAAAGGAATAATCTTTTCAGCTTTAAACCAGCGTAGCCTGTCTGGGGTGGAATAATCCTGAGCTGGACTCTCTGTCTGACCTCATCAGACTCACATGGGCATTGTCTCCTCCTTTTCCTTCCTTGTTCAGTCTGTCTCACGCTCTCTGGCACGATGCAGGACCCCACAGAGCACCAGCCTGCATTCTGCTCGTGATACAATAAGGTCTGATGTATACCGTCCTCCAAAATAACACCCTAACCCCCAGCTCTCCTGGTTCCTCACAGCAATTCCAAAGATGGGAAATGAATCCTATTATGATGGTATTTACTTCACAACACTTTTGGTAAAAGGTGAACCGTTTACTCTGTCCTTTAAATCGTGTCAGAAATGAGGCAGAAGGTTTTTGCTTAGATATATTTTCTCCATATGAGCCTCTTCATCTAAAAATCTGCTGGGGATCATGAACAGATGGGCTATTTAAATACAAGATTAGAACAAATAATTGTGTGAACATACGTACTGGATTTATAACTGTTATATATATATATATATATATCAAGGATTTAAGGAGACTTTATTGTCATTTGCGTAACGTGGTACATGAAATGTAAACGAAATTCTGTTTCACGGACTCAGTTTACCCTGAGTGGTAGAATTTCCTTTTTTTTTATTATTTAAATATTATACTAGAAAAAAGAAATAATAATGAAATAAAAGTAAATATTAAATATTGCAGTGTGTAATAAAAATGTAAATATACAAATATAATATTTTATATCTTATATCTTACAAAGAGCCTTAAATACAGATTTTTATATTTAGTATATTTTGTCTGTATGTAATACAGGAACCCACTCAGGTACAGACCCCTGGGCATGGCACAGATTTGCAATCACCCTTCCTTCTGTGCAGGTCTTATACCCGTGTAAAGGCAGGAAGCCATACCTTTGACTCTTTGATCTTGACAGCGATGACCTGTTTCCTCTGGCGAATAATCTCCACCAGCTCATCGCACTCCTCCACGAGTTTCGCCTCATGCATGGCTGTATTCACCTACCAGAAAGAACAGAAACAAACCCAGAATGATTGAAACCGAAAAGACGTGGGCTCGTTCTGTCCCTCCAATTTTACCTTCTATTTAGTATCACCAGCTTGCACAAATTGCACGTAATCACATCACAAACCTGTCATTACTCATGAAAAGCCTCGGCTCACTTATCATTTTTTTATCACCCCATAAACACTGCTGAAGTTCAGCCTAGAAGTCTTGTAAACTTGCAAAAGAAAAAGCACCACCTGCGAATATTATGCACTTTAAACACATGCATGTGCTGCAGGGTCTCAATCTGTAAACCCACCACCAGAAACCATGCAGAGCTGAGTGTCATCCATTTCCACTCCCATCAACTTCAGTCTGGTGCGTAACAAAAAAGTTATTTAGCATAAAAGTGAAGAAAATCACACAGCATTGTTAGTTTCACAATGGAAACCCGTGTCATCACAGTAACCACAAATCACGAGGACATGCAGATGTATAAAACTACTACAACTATAGATGTACAACCTGGAGTCCAGCATGAAAAAGCATTAAAACCACAGGACTATTTACCAATCAAAGCTCTTTGTATGTGTAATCCACTTACTCTGCATTAGTTACACATTCCAACACACACACACACACACACACACACGTCAGGCTTTGATCTATTATCACACAAAGAGTGAAATCCAAAGGTACTGACACAAACATAAATAAACATTTGGACAAGCTACAGTGATGGAAATAAACTAGGAACAAATAACCACCAGAAAAAAAAAAAAAAAAAAAAAAAAAAAAATATATATATATATATATAAATATATATGTATATTCATTTATTCATTCATTATCTCCCGCTTTATCCTCTATTAGAGTCGCGGTGGGGTTCCCCATGCCCATCCAGGGGAGAACGTCTCGGGCGCTGGGCAGATAGACCCAGGACAGGGCACCAATCCATCACTGGGCACACACTCACTCACACACACACACATTCTATATGGGGCAATTTTGAGAATTCAATTGACTTGATCCATGTTTTTGGACTGTGGGAGGAAACCGGAGAACCCGGAGGAAACCCACACAGACACGGGGAGAACATGGAAACTCCACCCATTCGAACCGGGAATCCCTAGCGCTGAGAGGCGAACGTGCTAACCACTAAGCCACCGTGCCTTATATATATATATATATATATATATATATATATATATATATATATATATATATATATATATATATATATATAATATTTAAATACATATATAAAACCTCAGCACAGCATTTCACCCCCTCACTGCAACTGCAACACCAAAGAAAATGCCCCAGATCAGAAATAACCAGTAGGCTTCCTATAAACCTATAATATATGAACAGAATATGGAACATAGGAATAGATATGAGTAATTTACAACTTGACACGTCATGATTTATTAAAAGAAATGTGTCCGGCATAAAAAACCTCCTCATGTAAATGTATAATTCTTTCACAAGTTTTTGCAAAATTCATGCTTTTTTTAATACCCTGAAACTGCATATTAATCAAGTTAATGGAAACACTGCCCCATACTGTGTTAATGCACTTGTAGAAATCTTGTTTCCATCTAATGTCAGTCTGCATACTAATTCACTTAATGCCATTTAATCAATATAACAACAGCTGTATATACTGTATATACACTACATTAACAGAAGTATTGGGACACCGCCCTTGATTATTGAATTTTAATGCTTCATTCAGTTCTATTCACTGCATCAATGCTGAAGTGCATTTTGCTTAGTTTTGTGCTTCTAACTGTTGCAACTGTTTGTGTAAGGCTCTTTTCTGTTCCAGCATGACTGTGTTCTTGTGCACAAAGGTCCATGAAGACATGGATGAGTGAGCTTGGTGTGAAAGAACCTGACTGGTCTGGACAGAACCTCGTCCTCAACCCCATCAAACATCTTTAGGATGAAGTAGAGCAGAAATTGAGAGATTCACATCAATGTCTCTTTTCACAAACGCTCTTCTGAATGAATGAGCAGATTTTTTTTATAGCTATGTGATAAATCTTGTAGAAAGACTCTTCTTCATGTCGTAAAAGATCAAGTTGGTTTAATGTCACATTGTTACGTTGCTTTTTTCCCCTCTTTTATTTTTATACTTGAAGTTCACAGACATTTTTTAACTGGTCCTTGCACGTTTAGGGCGTCTTTACCATGAATGACAAAATAAAGTGTGAACAAAAAACACTGCAAGCGGATGAGTCAGTACAAAGCGTTTCCACCATTCACACAGTGTGATCAAAACTACCACTAATGACTTATATTTCTAATGGCTCTGAGGACACAGCACAGTTCTCTAATAAATTGGCTTCACAGATATTTATCACATTAATTAAACACATAATAGTGCCGTCATTAACCGCTTATCCAAAGTAATTACACACACTGCTCAGTGGCTACTGTCTTACAGGATCCTGCACAATACACTGATATTTAAGTTTTAAATAAAATCTAAAATTTTATTTTATAAAAAAAAAGTTTTTTTCAGATCTGTATATTTAACAACCATTTTTTTTTGTTTTGAGACTTACTAAGTATTTTAATTTAAGTTAAGCAGGGCTCATTTGCATTTTAGACACTTAAAACATGCCGAGCCATGCAGATTTTTAAGTGTTAAGTAACATACGGCTTTCATCTCTCTCTCTTTACCCATAAATAGTGATGTCTAGTCATTTATGTTTCTTTGTGTTAGTGGTTTGTTCATACGACGCTCACAAAAACCTGGTACATTTGTATGAATCAGTGTTTGGTGTCGTGTCTGAAAAGTATTCAGGCCTTTTGATGCTCATTCATTCATATGTTCACTATGTAGTAAATATTTTGTAGTGAGTAGTAAAAGGGGTAACAAAAAAGCATCTTGAATGAAGCTAAAAAAAACCTGTATTTTACAAAGGACACGCTTTTAAGAAACAACTCAGTATGCATGGGCAAGGTGGAGAAAAATCTGTCCATTGAAACCAGATCAGCAAACAATAAAACTGCAGTTCAGCTGTTCCGCGTTCACCTACAGACTGTGATGTTCTCCTATTTGTAGCTTGCTTTGGTTTAATGCATTTCCTAAATGACAATTTAAATGTAAATGTAATGTAAACGCCCAGCGATGGATTGGCGCCCTGTCCTGGGTCTATCTGCCCAGCGCCCGAGATGTTCTCCCCTGGATGGGCATGGGGAACCCCACCGCGACCCTAATAGAGGATAAAGCGGGAGATAATGAATGAATGAATGTAATGTAAACGTAACAGGTGTTCTGATTTCATATTCATCAGATTCATTTCATAAAACCCACACACATGAGGGTGATGTCGCTCAGTGGTTAGGGTGTTGGGATATCTATTAGAAGGTTGTGGGTTCAAATCGCAGGTCCACTGAAGTTACCAATGTGGTTCTTGAGCAAGACCCATATCCCTAATTGCTCCAGAGGAACTGTATAGCCAAACCCTGTGTTCTGGTACTTGTATGTTTCATTGTATCTAAGTGTCTGATAAATGACTAAATGTAAATATAAAGACTGACATGAACAATTTAGAAACACAGACAGTTCAAATCCTGATCCTGAATAACATTCATTCATTCATTATCTTCCGCTTTATCCTCTATTAGGGTCGCGGTGGGGTTCCCCATGCCCATCCAGGGGAGAACGTTTCAGGCGCTGGGCAGACACACCCAGGACAGGGCGCCAATCTATCGCTGGGCACACACTCACTCACACACACACACTCTACATGGGGCAATGTGGAGATCTCAATTGACTTGATCCATGTTTTTGGACTGTGGGAGGAACCCGGAGAACCCGGAGGAAACCCACGCGGACACGGGGAGAACATGGAAACTCCACCCAGATGGGGATTCGAACCGGGAATCCCTAGTGCTGAGAGGCGAACGTGCTAACCACTAAGCCACCGTGCTGCCATCATGAATAACATAAAACCCTAAAACAACTAGGCTGATTATACATCATCAGCCAAGGAGTAGAAACACTGAGCTGGTTTTCATGCTAATGTGAACTTCTGGGGAAAAAAAAAAAAAAAACATTTTTAAAACATTGTGGATAAAGCCTTGGCCTCTACACTGCCCCAGCAGCAGCTCTGCCATGAGTACCAGCGCTTTGTATAACATAGTTTTGTTTTCTCACAATGTGAGAAGCTTTTAAGATGATGAGTCAGTAATAAGCTATCGATCAGTCCGTATGTGAGTCCTGGAGAACGGTTCGAGAGCTGTGCTTGTTTGGTGTTGCACTCGGCAGGAAGGTGCCTCTGCTGGAGATTTTATTCATACTGACACCTCCAACCTTTGGTGTTATGTGTTGCTGTTTTGTCCTCATGCTTTCCTGATGCTCTGCCTGATTAATCTTTTAAAGGGACACTTTAAAGGGATTTTTCGCACTACAAGGAACGAATGTGTTCTGGAAGGATCACAGGCCTCTGTCTGAAAAAGGCTCTAATGTCTCTGTGTATTAACTAAGAAATACATCAAGACCTTCAGAGTAATGCGGTGATTTAATACTGCATTGAAATCCAATCTAAACTCGCCGGTTTGGACAGATTTCACTGAAAGCTCATTGAACGAACCTCTGACTGAGCAAGTTCGCATTCTGGTCGGAGCAAAACCAGATAATAGCAGTGGGTTCGGCTAATGAGTCTGCTCATTAAATGGGAGCTGATCTGGTTTCAGCGAGACTTCGACGGACGTTTAATCTGTTAATCTAGTGACATGGAGCGCGCTGCAGCTTGACACCCGGGTAAGACATATCTGGGAAAACATGGATTTAACAGCACTAAGCACATGCTAGTGAGAATGAGCACTCTGTTATATCCTTGCTGCTGATTATAGAACAGACATTCTGTGTGCCAAAAGTTCAGGAGAGAAGGGGAGTGGAAGCAATCAAAGCGAGGCTAAAAGAGGAAACCCTGAGATCTGTGGCGGGGTGCACACTTACAGAAAGACTAAACCAGTCATTAAAAATGTATGAGGTTATTAAGGGCTGCTGTGGTGGCCGGTTCTACGGTACCACACAAGTCCACTTTGTCAAAGTGAAACTGAGTAAACTCATGTGGCCTTAGAGCTCACAGAGCAAAACGTGAGAAATTAAGGGATTCTCTTACATATATCTTGAGAAATAGACTAAAACCAAATTGAGCTGGATGTCTTTTTAATTGGGGCTTTTTCAACCAGGTGATGTCAGCTGGTAACAGAGCGTTATCAGGATATTGGCTCCTGACTATCCACCCTGCTATCATTCATCATGTTTTATAAATGCTCAGCCATATTTAATTTTTTTATCAGAGCGACCCACTTAATGTTAGTGGATCACACTTGAACTGTGCAACTGCATAAACCTCTCAACAGACACAGAAATCAGTTCAGATATTAACAGCTGAATGCATTCACTTGACTCTGAAAGCTTTTTTATTTTCAATAAGTAATAAAGTAGATAATAATATAAACAATCAGTATCAAAGAGATTTATTTTGTCATGAATTATTCTAATTCCAACTGAACACACACACACACACACACACACACACACACACATATATATATACATATATACATACACATAGTTTAGTCTAGGCTAAAATATTTAGGCTAAAAATTGACTGTTTACTTCTAAAGTTACACAGAATTATATGAAAATTCTTAAAATATTCTTAATATCTAACCAGTTAATATATCGAGTCTATAATATAAACCTGAGAGGTAAGTGGTGGCATGTTGGTGATGTAATTAAGATGATGGTGATGGTGGAGATTAATGTGGAAGAGTGAATTTGGCTCATCTTACCTCCACCTGCTGGCAGATCTGGATGAGTTTGGCCATCTGGTTCTCCAGCTCACTGTTTCTTTTTACCAGATTGGTCAGATTATTTTCCAGGGTTTGCTGTTGGAAAGAGAAAGACAGGATTTTTGAACAAGGAAAAGAAATAGCATGCTGAACGTGTGTTGTTGGCAAGATGGCGACACTGGTTAATGCAGTGGTAATAAATATCATTCTTAATTATTGCAAAATATCAAACATCTAGATTCAATTAAAAACAAGTCTTTTACTTCAGGTTCTTCAGTTTCCTTCCACAGTACAAAAACATGGATTCAAGGTGAATTTGCTGGCTATAGGGCACGTAGTAACTCCTCTGTTCATATAGCAGGCCCACAACCCACACAATATAATGTTGAATAAATGAGTACTCTGTAGTTCATAAGGGATTCTAATTATTATAAACAAATGTAGACTTTAAAACCAAAGTTATTTAGAAACCAAACTTACAGAAGCTTTTATGACATTCCACTCTAACTTGGTTCCTTATTCAGTTTTAACAACCATTCTTCTGTCAGGACTATGTGTCTTTGGGAGTTTTTGCCAGTTTATCCAGACAAGCCTTTGTGAGGTCTGACACTGAGGTTGCAGGAGAGGGCAATCTAGTTCATCTAATCCCACAACAAACTCACCCAACCATGCCTTTATGAATTTTGCATCATACACAGGGGTACGCTCGTGCTGGAACAGAACATGACCTCCCACATCCATCCATCCATCTATCCATCCATCCATCCATCCATCCATTATCTTCAACCTAATCCTATACTAGGGTTGCGGGGCTATTTCGCATGGGCAGATAAACCCAGCATAGGGCACCAATCTTCTGCTGGGCACACACTCACTCACACACTATAGAGGAATAATTTAAATTTAAAGCAGCCAATTTGCATTGAAGCCATGTTTTTGGACTGTGGGTGGAAACCGGAGAACCTGGAAGAAACCCATATGGACACAGGGAGAACATGAAAACTCCACCCAGATCGGCATTCGAACATGGATCGAGAACATTTCGGGCGCTGGGCAGATACACTCACTCACACACACAGACACACTCTATTTGGGGTAATTTGGAGAATTCAATTGAACTTGATCCATATTTTTGGACTGTGGGAGGAAACCGGAGAACCCGGACAAAACCCACATGGACACGGAGAGAACATGGAAACTCCACCTAGATTGGGATTTGAACCAGGAATCCCTAATCCTGAGAGGCGAACGTGCTAACCACTAAGCCAACGTGCCGCCCATTGAACGTATTCCATTTTCCAAATTGCATTGATTGCAAAGTCATTGATTTTAAAAATCTGCAGCAATGGAACAGAATGAAACATCTAAATTCAATAATAAAGAGGCGTGTCCTATTAACATGTAAATGACTTCCTCAGTCTAAACATCAATGCCCAATGACAGCAAACAGATTGGCAGTTGATCTTTATGTAAAGCAGTTATAGATGTTTTTAATCATTTAAATATAAAACAGTTAATCCATCACAGTTCAGGTGGTTTTCAGTCCAGATCAAGAAAGCAAAAAAAAAAAAGGTTCACTGTCCTGATGTTCACCATGATTAATGTCTACCAAAACACACATTCCTTAAAAGAGGAAGATGGATCCTGGATGGTATGAGCAGAACAGTATGAGACCACCACAGCATATGGAGAGGAGTAGGTTGCAGTTTCTGGTACAGTGCATGCTTGAAATAATTCAACAAACATGAAAGATGCATCAGGCCAGATGAAAGCAGTCTCTGTGCTCAGCTAAGTATGCAACCTAACAAGAGTCATGCCCCAATCAGGATGAGAGAACACAAACGAACCTCGCTGGTGTTGCTTGGAAAAGCAGCAGGTGGTCGGGACGTGGTTGCAAGGAACACAGCGAGGCTCCGAAAACCGTACCATGATGTGAACATTCACAATCCACCAACCACACATAGCACACAGCAAGGGAGAGGGAGAAACCAGGCTGGCCTCGGTGCTTTATGGCGGCTAGTCATGCATGTAGGATGCGGCCTGGCCCTCGCCACTTGTCCCCCTCTCATGTCTAAAAACGAGATGGTGCTGGCACCTGCACGCCCAACACGGAGAAGTGCCAAGGTAGCCTGTGACTCACCGCTGCGCTTGTCTTTGAAGCCTCCATAACCGCTGCAGATACTCTGCCGGGGCTCACTTGAAAAGCCTATAAACACACACACACACACACACACACAGCCTTACTGGGGCAGCTAACTGTAGCACGCTCTGCCTTAACATGTGCTGACGTGAGGAAAGGTAGCATCAAATAAACCAACGAGGGCATTCACGTGACGTCCCACTACACGCAACCTTCCGGCGGCTCGGCCAGAACAGATGGAGGTCGTTAATTAAAGAGCGAATGAGAGGGAGATCATTTAAACATCAAACCCACGGAGCGTCTCCCTGGAGAAGGAGGACACAGAGGTGCGGGCGTTTTCAAGGCGAAGGGTTCTAGTCTGATGGGATGTAGACAGAAAGGGTAGACGGAGTAAAACGAGTGCTGAAAGTAAGCAAAACATAAATAAAAGACATATCGAATGAAAAGTGAATAAAAGAAAATGGATAAAAGGAAGAAAAGCAGGGCTTCCTAGAGCACAGTGGCTCTGCAGTGCCCTCGGTCCTTACGGTCTGCAGCGGCCCGGGAAGAACCAGTCAGATTGTGCTCATTAAAGCAGACACCAGACTTCAAAGCCTTTTGCATGAGCAGACAGCACAAAGAGGAACAGTGCGAGTCGTGGAGATGGAGAGTTAGAGGAGAGAAATGCTGCAGACAGCAGGGCGAGCAAAGGACTGGAAAAAGAAAAAGGGAAACGTGACGAGAGAAAAAAAAAAATGACAAAGTTTTGGAATTTCTCCATGAAAGGTGGGAGTGACAATACTTCAGAATTAGAGGTGAGAATGCAGCAGCTGAGTGAGAGAACGGGGAGATGATGGTTACAGCGAGAGCAGGGATGCATGAAAAGAAAAGAAAAGAAAAGGGAAGAATTACAGTCTACAGATTGTCATCTCTGCTCATCAGCTCTCCATCTTCCTTCTGAATTACAGCAAGCGCACGTGACCTTGTGGAGGATTTCCAAAGACATAGTCCTTTTTGCCACCTCCTCCATGACGGAGCCACCGCTGACCTTATAACACAGCTGTTACATCCCTCACACACTCAGCCTCAGCCCTCCAGGTATCCTTGCCCTTACTCAACCTTAATCACATCTGCCCTATGAACTCTCAGCGCCAGCCGTCCAGAACTTTCAATTACGCATCAGTATTCTCTTTGGCCAGGCGGCGGTATTATTTCTGACTCAAACCGCAAGTCCAGATAGGCTCTGACAATTTGCTGAGTTGGTTGTGTACTCATGGTACTGACAGTTAGCTCCTTAATAGGCAGCCACTGAGCGCCTTTGAGCTCCGGCATTACAGAAACAACAAATCACCGAACGTACCGAGTCCCTGAGGAGGGAGAACGGACTCCAGCGAGGACCTTTTAATTATATCAGGCTGCTTTGTACCGATTTAGAACAGAATAAAGGCAAACAAAAAATAAATAAATAAAAAAATTAACACACACCACTTCACATAACTATATTAAAAAGAGGCTTTTGGCTTTTTAATGCATGACCCTGTTACAGCCTGCTGGGAGAGACTGCCCAGAGCAACTTAATATTCCACACTGACTCTGAACACACACACACACGGTTTAATAAAAAGCCTGATTTACTTTTTTATCCAATAAATGACTCATAATTATACTTTAATATAAATTGTGCATTTACTAAAGTAATGGGCCCAAATTTTCTTAAATTGGCCGAGCATTCAGCTGTGCAGATTGATTAAGAACGCGTCAGTGTGTCTTTGCTATTTTGCAAATAACACCTTGCACTTGTGCAAAAGGCATGTACTAATTCTCTTAATTATTTATTGCTATGCTTTGGCCATAACATGCAATAAACCAATCAGCGCGTTTCAATTCAGGTCCAGCTGCAGTCTGACTTTGGCGGTTTGCTATTTCAATGATACAATTTTGTGTCGTTGTAGAATGTTATTTGATGTTGTATTCCATTTTTTGTTGATATAAAAGTTTGCAAAGCTGCCAACTATGCAAAGCTATGAGTTTGTGTACTGCTGCCTGTCCATGTGTGTCGTTCACTCGCATTCCAGAAGTTCTGCTAATGAGCGTGTGCAGCCTATATGAGACGGCAGGAACACGGCCTGACAGCTACACCAGCTAATGTATTGTATTATTAATGTATTGTGTCCTGTCATGTGACAGTGTATGTGGTTTGTTTATGCAACACAAGGAAACACAAATCCCAGATTTCCAGCAGTTTTCATAAATCAGTACAGAGTTCTTTCAGCCACTGGATGCTTTTTTAGAGTCGGCTCCAGTTACTGTGTAGTAAATAATCAATGAGATGAGTGAACCATTTGGTACACAGCTTGTGTCCTCTCTCTGTCTGCTCTATTCGACACATCTGATTTAAGATGAAGACAAAAGCTTATTAGTTTGTGTTAGTTATTTAATTATCCTCTAGTTCTTCATCAGTGGCCACGTTGCTGTCGGCAGAACACGTTTTGGGATGTAGACGATTTACGATTTTCAGCCCAGCAGTGTTATGTGTGGGGTGTGAAGTCCACAATCCCTGTTGTATTTGGATGGATTACACGTCTACACATCTTAAAAAATTAAAATCTGTACTATTATCACTGTTGTTTCGCTGCTTTGGTCTCCAAATACTGGGGATGAAATCCCTCCGGCTGATTTAAAGGGAATTAGTGCTACAGCTTTGCTTAAGGCAAACGTAGAAAACATTGGCTGCAGCCCAGAACTGCGCTTTAGAGAGGCTACCACGTTCTACATCCGAAATATGTCAGGAAAATCACAACAGGCCTGATGCCTCGTTACAGTCATTAGAAATATGTTAGAGTAACACGCATCACTGGAAAAATAAAAAAATTAAAAAATAAAGCTGCAGCATTTTTAAATACACATCATAAACCATCACTGAGCCTCTGAAGATGTAATGAGCCAGAAAGCTGTGATCTTCTGCAGACTTCCTAATCGACTTAAGCACCTCATGAAGTACGTCGTATTTTGAGTGCAACATGCAGGACCTTCGGTTTGTCTGAGAGATCATACAGGACAGAAAAACATGAGTTTGCTCTTCGACACGAGGAGAACTCGAGAGGGAGGACAGCCTGTGTCTCCTGCCTAAAAGGAAAAATATCCACTCATGCTAATTATACACATTAATGATATCATGGAGGAAGGAGCTGCATGATGAATCTGCCTAAAAATATCCCTCCATTTTAAGCCCCTACTCATTATCTATTAAAAATAACACCTCTGGTCGAGTGCTGCAGTGGGTTTGTGAGTCAATACGACCCTCGCACTGAAGCGGTGGAGATGCAATTAGAAAGGACGGGATCTGTTGACTGACATCAACAGTTCCACAGACAGGAGGCTCCTGTAATGAGGCCATTATACCCTGGGATTGGTGCAGAAAGTGTGAGAAACATGTGCATGCAGGTTCCAGTTAATAGACATTAGAATATGTGAGTCTACCAGCACAGCAAACAGGTTTTAACAGCAATTAATCAAACAACATGGTGCAGAAGTGTCACGAAAAGAAACACGGTAATTAACAAGAACTGAAAACATGACATGAGAAATCCTAAATACAGACATTTAAGCTGTACATACAGACACGTCAGCCTAATTAACCATTAATTATTTTATTATTACGTAATTATCCAACAGAACGCTGCTACGAATTTACAATGCACTACACAAGCTTCGGATTTAGACATTCAAGTATTTAATTGAGAAACACCATACATTTACATTTAGTTGTACAACCAGTGGTATCACGAGGGCAGGAGTTCAATAGCTTGTGCATCACAGGCTATATTCATAATATACACACAGTTTTATTTATAGCTATTTGTAATCTTATGTGAATATATTCCTCTATTTTCTCTGTGCACTGTAATGATGCTACTGGAAGCTAAATTTCCTCAAGGAAGTCCTTCCAACAGAATCAATAAAGGTTTATCTAATCTAATCATAGTATCAAAACTGATCCTTAGCCAGTCTGGTGGTTTCAAGTTCTCGATTTACCGTTTAAAAAATACAGTGGGGGGCCATCAGAGCCTTTAAGGCTTAAAAATATCTGAATCCCAGACTGTGTTAAACTATATTTTGTCCATGAACATTTATTAAATTATTCCAAAGGCTATTCTTTTAATAACGTTTCCCCGATTACACTGCTTCCAATGTTTTTTTCCCTATTAAGCATTTAACCAATCACATTTCAGCATCATTTGATTTAACATCCCATTCTTAACGTGTTTCCTCGTTTATATTAGCTTCCACTTTTCTGGGAATGTTTTTTTACAGGGTTTTCGTCTGAGGGAAGTTTGTATTTATGGCATGCAGCGTTTGTGGGTCAGACAATAACTTGGCATGAGAGGTTCTGTCTCATGATCTCAGTTCTAGTTCATCCTAATGGTGTTTGATATGGTTAAGGTCATGGCTCTGTGTGGGCCAGTCATGTTCGTCCACACTAAACTCACCCAGCCAGCGTTCTGCGTTCATAGACCTGGCTCTGAGTCAGGATTCATTGTGGAACAGAAGAGTGTCTGTCCAAAACCCATGCATCGAATTCGGAAGCACACAAACTGTGATGGCTGTTGTATGAAAGTGCATGAATTTACATTTGTGGAAAAGGGTTTGCATGGAAAACTATGATTTATTAGATTTTTGGGTGTGTGCCAATATTTTTGTCCATACAGCGAGCGTATGTGGGAGAACATTCACAGCATTAAGCAGACAATCTTATCCAAACTGATTCATTGAAGTGACATTGAACAGATCAAGCTACTGAGCGTTAGGAAGCGCTGAAGGCTCGAACACTGGCAGCTTGTCAGAGTCAGAGCTCGAACCCTGGACAGTCCATCAGTCTACCCTACATGATCAGAATGCTCATTTTTCTGAACATAATATAATACAGAAATAATATATAAATACACCATGTGATCTTTATGCCCTGTGTCTTCAGTCACTGTCACTGATCCTCTGCCCAGAACCTGACAGACAGCACAACCAATTACTTATTTAGAAAATTAATTTGCAGAAAGAAGCCTGGGCTCCGCCAGTGAGTCAAGTGGCAGCAGTGTGAACGAGCATGTAAAAGAGTGACTCATTTAATTGTAATTTGCACACCACAGGTTCTGACAAATCTCCCTGTATTCAAATGATGCGCTGATCTGTTCTTAATTCAGCTCAATTACGCGTCCTGTGTTTTAAATTTAAGCCTCTTTGGAAAGATCCACTTATTTAAAAAAATACACCAGGATCCGTTCTTATAGAACCTGCCTGCTCACAGTAAACACTGAGCTGCATCTGGCTTATAGAATCCTTTAGGATTTATATTGTTTTAAGTATGTAAGCCATGTGACCTGACAGCAAGCAACTGACTGGAAGTTGCAGTGATCATCACAAGACATTGAAACTTTTTGGTTAATTAATTAAACAGTGGCGGCACGGTGGCATAGTGGTTAGCACGTTCTCCTCTCAGCACTAGGGATTCCCGGTTCGAATCCCCATCTGGGTGGAGTTTCCATGTTCTCCCCGTGTCTGCGTGGGTTTCCTCCGGGTTCTCCGGTTTCCTCCCACAGTCCAAAAACATGGATAAAGTCGATTGAATTCTCCAAATTTCTCCATATTGAGTGTGTTTGTGTGAGTGAGTGTGTGCCCAGCGATGGATTGGCGCCCTGTCCTGGGTCTATCTGCCCAGCGCCCGAGATGCTCTCCCCTGGATGGGCATGGGGAACCCCACCGCGACCCTAATAGAGGATAAAGCGGGAGATAATGAATGAATGAATGAATGAATGAATGAAAAGTATGTAAGCCATGTGACCTGACAGCAAGCAACTGACTGGAAGTTGCAGTGATCATCACAAGACATTTAAATGTTTTGGTTAATTAATTAAACGGTGACACGAAGGGAATGTCACCCAAACTGGGATTCGAACTTGGATACACCCAGGACAGGGGGCCAATCTATCACTGGGCACACTCACTCACACAGACACACATACTCTTAAAGGGGCAATTTAGAGCAGCCAATTTACATTGAGTCCAAGTTTTTGGAGTGTAGGAGGAACACACAGGGAGAACATGAAAACTCCACCCAGATCGGGATCCGAACCCAGATCCCCATAGGTGGACGTGATAACCGCTATATTCAGAATGCTGTCAGTTAGATGTGATTAGGCTGTTGTCCATGAGGATTCGTTTCTTTTATTAATAATGATAAAGGGGTAGATTTGAAGGCTTGAATTGAACTTGCAAACCAAACTAATAGAACGCAACAGAGTAAATGTAAGCACATGCTGTATATATATTTCATGCACACAAAGGAAATCTATAAATGCCAAGTGAGTCATGCTCTTTGCTTTAGGTAATAAGCTCTCAAGTTTTGCCCCAGCTTTAAATGACATTTTTCAGTCTAGATGTATAATATATATACACACACACACACACACACACAACACACACACACACCACAAAATTTCAAATATTTTACAAATGTTGCCCAAACTTTTAACGGCTACAGGTTCCACCTCCGGTGCACAGAAGAAGAAAAAACAGACAACAACCCCAGATGAGCGGCACGTGGCTTAGTGGTTAGCATGTTCTCCTCTAAGCGCCGGAGATCCAGGTTTGAATCTCAAGCTGGATGGAGTATCCATGTTCTCCCCGTGTCCGTTTGGGTTTCCTCTGGGTTCTCCGGTTTCCCCCCACTGTCTAAAAACATGGATTCAAGGTAAATTGAATAAATTCTCCAAATTGCCCCATATAGTGTGTGTGTGTGTGTGTGTGTGTGTGAGTGAGTGTGTGCCCAGTGATAGATTGGTGTCCTATGCTGAGTGTATCTGCAGGTTCTTGAGGACACCCATGGGGAGGACACATGGGAAAACATTCTATTTCTTCTATTTAATCCGAAATAGAACCCAGAACCCTCCTGCTGTGAGATCAGAGCGTTAATCACTGTGCCATCATGTCCACCCATTACCTTTAATACAGAGTATAAACAAAGTCAGTTCCTGGACCTCGTTCACCCCGACCCTCTTTGCAAGAGACAAATTGTCTTGTTGACAAGCTGTGTAAACATGTCTTGAATGGAAGACAAAAAACCATACTGACAGGAAAAGTGATGAGGGCAGGTGCTTCGGGGGGTTCACAGCCGAGTCATGGCCTAGTTCTGAACCCCTGAAGACGGAGATGTGCGACTGAGCAGCGCAACAGGGCTGAGTATGATATTTTAGCTTCTTTTCATCTTCAGTAGGGAATTGTTTTGCTTAGATGTGTATAGAGCTCTTAGAAAACAAAGTTCTGGGACATCTGAGCAGAGGAATTAGAAACGGGAGCTGAAAGACGGGCGTTGCATCTTGCAGTGTTGTATAACACACGATGGACTGAGACAGCATTTGTATTTGAGTACTGATTCACAGGACCAACACTTAAACGGATTACCTGTTTAATCCCCAGAGGCGGAACCAGAACAGGATGAGGGTCGCAGGAAAGAAAACTTTGGATCCCTCAGAACAGAGTGTAAGATGACAGACAGATGATGGGCGAGAGGTAGAGAGGATAAGAAGGGTGCATTTCAGGTGAGGAGACTTTGATATGTTAAATAAGGACTGGAGGGGTTGCAGGCTGAAGAACCTTACAAACTCCCTCAGAAGCCTCTCTCTGCACTGGACACTGATTCTTAACCATATATGGAACGTTTCAACCATCCATAAATCATCTTCTGCTTCTTCTCTTACTAGGGTACTAGTGGGTACCATTTCGGCTACTGAGCAGATTGAATGGTGCCCTGTCCTGTGTGTATCAATGGGGAACCATGAGCTGCATCAACCCCCATTGCACAAACCCCCACCAAATGTACAGATTAAACTCATGAAGTCATCGACCGCTATGGACAACCATCATAAATCTTGTACAATTGCTGAATACATCAATCAGCTGTATCAGCACATTAAAGGTGCAGGATGGAGCCATACAGAGTAATGATGTCGACACACTACATGTAATCAGTGGCCAAAATGACTGTAGATAAATATTTCAGGTGTTTAAAGATGGCAGCATAAATATTGCACACACATCGATGTTCTCAACCTCTCAATTCCTTTGTAGTTAGAATCCACCTGATTGGTCTCATCATCGTATAAATGGCTCATTAGCTGAATGAAGAGCTCCCAGGCATTTAGTGAGCGAGCGATTCCACTGTGCACATTCAGACATGCTGAACATCACTGCTCTGCCACACCTCTGCACTGGAGACGAGACTTTTGCACAAGCACATAGTAATGCATCACGTGTAATTATGTTGACAGCCCCAACTATTTTTAACTCCTCAGGGTCTTAATGTCCCAAAGTAATTAGTGTGCATGGTGGAGAGCTTAGTGGTAGCTTAGCAAATAAATAGGAGGTGCATGTCTTCAGGAAGAAGTCTGGCAGCTCTTTTGAAACACCAGAGTGCTCTGTCACCAGCTTTCCATGCAGCTGGGAGGTGACACGGCTGTTTTTAGCAGCCCATTAAAGGATGGCTCTGTGCTATAAAGCATGCATGACCAGCAGCAGACTCCTTTTAAAAAGGATCAGACAAAGGCGCTTCTTCAGGGGTCAACAGGCTTTTCTACAATCATTACCTTCTACCTGCTCCAACAGGTTTGGGCTCGGTGTCTTGGAGTAAACGGCAGTAGCTGGAATGTTAACTAGGTGCTGCCTTATTCGGAACATCTCACAAGGGTAGGAGTTTCTTTGTAAAAATTAGGTGTTTGGCCAAGAATTTGGTCAAGAGGAAAGAAAACCGAGCCTAAGGAGGGCTGAAAATCTGGGTAGAGGTCAGGAGGTATTGAGGGGTATCAATCTAGAATTCCTATGACCTTAAAAGTTGTGATAAAGCCCAGGTATTCTGTTTGTTCATTGGGAGACAGATAAGGAGAGGAAGACGGACAGGACAAGGTCTTGGGACGATGACTCCCATTGAGTTTCCAACCTGGGAGATGTGGAAGAGGATATTTGTGTCTCAGATGACAGATGCGCTTTCTCTCATGCTCCTGACGTATGCCTTCTATCAGTTTTAAGAAAAGACAGCTCTGGACGGCAAGCAGAACAAATGAGGATGTCCAAGCAGTTCAAGTCAAAGACAGGTCACAGGAACTTCCTGCCCTGCGCTGCTCTAAAAAACATCCTCTAGAAGGTGGGAACATCCGCCAATAGGTGTTTGTAAATAATACAGTGTTGTGTCCAGAACTTGCAAGGTTCCTGTAGTTTAAGAAATAAGGAAGAACAGAGGGAATTCCAAAAAAAAGAGTTTTTAAAGATTTTATGGCACAATACAGCCAGGCCGAAAAGTGGCTAGTGCATTATCATCTATTTAACATAGACGTGACCCTCGGTACAGTCATTTTCACTGTGCACTCCTGTATTTTTATTGGTTGGATGGTTTTGCACTCTGCTTTAGATGTAATTCCTCACAAAGGAAAACTTCCAGGGATGTTTTCAAATGTGGAGCCACTGGTGACTAAGCTGCTTACTGCTGATTCAGTCTGGAACTTTTGGTTCGGATATGGTACAACAATTTAAGTAAGAAGACAATATGACAGCACACAGTGTTATGTGGGGAAAATCCATAAGTTCCAACATGATAAGAATAAGTATTCCGTGTTTACTGACAAACAACGATCGACAATAAAACTACTGTTCCACTGTTATGCATGTGGTCAGATTTGCATTAAAAAATAAATGAAAATCCAGAATGACGGCGCGGCGCTCTCATCGGTAAACATCTTCCCGTTCCGAAGTTTGTATGAATGTAACCTTTGTCACATCGTGTTAAATATGAAAACGCTTTAAAGCAAATGCATCTGAACCCCAGCATCTGCTCTCCAAGCTGCTTTTTGTACTTCCTGACAAAGGTAATAAAAATAACATGTGTGCCATCGAGCTGTATGACAGAGTCAGGAAGGAGAAATGGCAGAACATGAGAGCATGTATGAAACTTTAATTAAAATTCATGGACCAAACCCATTTAAAAACAGCCCATCAGATTCAAACAATCTCCTAAAACCAGAATTTTAACCTTTTTCTTGTTTTAATTTGGTCATTTCAGCTTCAGGTTAAAGGGAGTAGTATAGTGGCTGAAGTGCCCTTGATCAAGGCACCTAACCCCAATTGCGCTGTATACAGGGCTGCCCACCACTCCGGCACGTGTGCTCACTTCACCAGTGTGTGAGAGTGTGTGTGTGTGTGTGCGTCACTGCACTGATGGGTTTAATGTGGAGGATAAAATAGATCACTTTCATGTTCTCCATGTGACATGGGTTTCCTCCAAGTTCTCCAGTTTCTTACCACAGTGCAAAAACATGGATTCAAGGTAAACTGGCTGCTATTAATTGCCCCTATATAGTGTGTGTGTCTGAGTGAGTTTGTGTCCAGCAATGGATTGGCGCCATGTTCTGGGTGTATCTGCCCAGCTATTGAACTGTTCTCCTCTGGATGGGCATGGGATTAAGGTGAAGATAATGGATGGATGGAGGTTCTCTATCTGCTTTTAGGTGTATCAGGACTAATGTGGTTTAATAATCAGGCCTAATCAGGTCATATTTATCTCTGAAGGGAAAGATCAGTCCTTCTTTTTTTCCTCTCGCAAAGTTTCCACTTGATATTAAACACATGTGAGGCTTAGAAACTTATTTCATTAGGTGAAAAAAAAAGTTTGCATATTCTAAGAAATTTCATGAGTTACTTCTAAAACTCCTATCAAATATGCCAGGAAATTCAAACCTGGACTTAATAAAGATCTGCTCTTTTGGGTCAGAGGATCACTGTGATAGGATCCACCATTTATTCTTAAAGCAGTGCACAATTCACACTAATATGCCCAGTACCTATCTCTACTCTGCACCTTTCACAGCGAGACTTTCGTAATTAGGTCAGACATAGGAAAGGGAAAGTCCTGGGAGCCCATTAGAACCACAGAGCTTAGCATAATGTCCTCTCTACCTAGTGTAGAGCGTGTTGCACTCGCCCACTCGAAACACGCCAATAATAGTGGCATTTAGAAAATGACCCAGGCGGTCCAACGACGACGGAGGATGGAATGGCAGTTGGAGAAATAGCAATTGCTCCGTCAGACTCTTATCATGAGGAGGTCATAGACAGCTTATTTAAGGAGCTTAGAGTAAGAGGCACCGGCTGCCAAGCAGGATGAAACTCGAATCGACGCTGACTGCTGCCTTGCAACTTTTGGAATTAAGACTTTAAACACCTCCTCTTTAAGACATCACATTTCAATGTGAAAAGAACCCGTCTTCACACAGTGAGCCTAATCCACGCGTACATGTAAGAACAAGGTTCTGCTGCTTCACAAACACTGCGAGTTAGGTCAGGTCACGAGATGAGTGGCAGGATCGATTAAGTATGACGGATATTTAATGAGAGCGAGGGAGTAAATACTTAATCAAAATATTTGCCGTGCCTCACATCTGGCGCAGTTTTATGGAGGTGCAATAACGGCTTTTTAATACTTTCACAGGGTGGCAGTCTGACAGCAAAATCACCCAGCTAGAGTTTAGTGCTGTGCCAGAATGAAGTCATGCAGCTCTGGAAGCGCCTCTCTACCTGAGCGCGCAGCATTCGACGTGCTAGCAAAGCTGAACAGCTGACACAGCATACTGATTTTCAGGCATCGACTGCTAACATTTCTTCTAATTCTGTCACCATTAATACAGAAACTTAAACAAATGATGCTGGATACCGATGGGAAACCATATGGACCAAACGATGTGGACAGGAATATGTTTCCTAAATAATATTAAGCACTGAGCCCTGAAAACCTACCAGCAGTTCATTCAGCATCGGTGCCTGACCTTACCTCGGGAAGAGAAGTGCACAGTCACTTGACAGACGACAGACCTCTAAAGCAGGAGTCGATGGTAATAAAAACACAACTGAACACGTATGTGTTAGTTATCCTTCACTTTTATTCACAGTAGCCTAGTAACAGGATACCGGTTTCTCTAACAATCACATTAAAAGCCATCTAGTGGGCAAATTATAGAACACATAAACAATTTAGGCGGCACGGTGGCTTAGTGGTTAGCACGTTCGCCTCTCAGCACTAGGGATTCCCGGTTCGAATCCCCATCTGGGTGGAGTTTCCATGTTCTCCCCGTGTCTGCGTGGGTTTCCTCCGGATTCTCTGGTTTCCTCCCACAGTCCAAAAACATGGATCAAGTCAATTGAGTTCTCCAAATTGCCCCATATAGAGTGTTTTATTGTGAGTGAGTGTGTGCCCAGCGATGGATTGGCGCCCTGTCCTGGGTCTATCTGCCCAGCGCCCGAAACGTTCGCGACCCTAATATAGGATAAAGCGGGAGATAATGAATGAATGAATGAATGAATAAACAATTTAAAAACAGCCACAGCACTCCCATCTAGTCCGTTTTTTTTTTTAAAAGAACTTTGATCGCTGAGTAACAGGATACTGGTTTCCCTACCAATTACAAAAAATTACAGAACACAATGTATAAACAGCCGCAACAGGCTAAGCGCTTATCTACCCAATTAATAAGCTGCATCACATGCAGTGTGGAGAGAGATCGACCACGAGCTGCAGGAACGCAGGGGCAATTTCAATTTATAAATACGGGTCACATGATCATCACACAATCTGTACATGGCTGTCCTACACTGTTGATGCTGCCCAGCCACTCAAGGAGGATGAGTCCCCCACTGAGCCTTGGTCCTCCAAAGGTTTCTTTCTTAAGATATCAACATAACAGGGAGTTTTTTCTTGCCGCTTTTGCTTCGGCTTGCTCTTTGGGGGTTTAAAGGCTTATAACACTGTAAAGTTGCTTTGTGACGATGTACTATTGTAAAAAGCGCTCTATAAATAAATTACTTGAACTTGAATATCGGTCGGTGATCTAACTAAGTGCCGATTTTGTTCCAGGAGAAGATTAAAGGTCTGCTGAGCGCTAACAACCCCTCCCCCCTCATTGTGGGTCATATATTGAAAGTTCAAAGTCAAAACAAGTCCAAAGTTAAAATGGGGAAATATTTAAATTAGCTGCTGCGAAAGAGGGCAAGCCGGAGTCAGTATCCGAAATCTCCACATTAAAGTGCATTTCAAATGAACTGCCTTCTGTGCTGACGTAAGAACAGACACTGCCCACCACAGCAACGCTGGAACCCAACCCTCCTGCACAACAGGTACGCAAATAAACCAGAAAGTGAGTGCAGCAGGATTTGATTTGGCCCACTGGGAACGGCATGTGGAAATAGAATCTTGACCTGCAGAGCTCTGCCAGTTTCTTTCTCTCAGAGAGAATCTGAGGACAAAAGAGGCACAACTTTCTCAGGTATCGACTTTCCTCCACGCAGCAAACAATGCAGCACAATTGAAACCCTCCCGCTGTGATTACTTTCACATCCTCGAAGACCCGAGGGGAAGAACATCAAAGATGGAAAATTCTTTTATGTAAAAGCATGTGAACAAAAAGGTCAGCGGGAATCGCCGATCACTGAAGATAGTGGCGTGCCTGCAGTGGTCACTATGATAATAATGATGCGAAAGGAACATCTTATGTTAACAGAGTCACGCCAGAAGAACCAACAAACCTTACAGTGAGAGAGCGAGAGAGAGAGAGAGAGAGAGCGAGAGAGAGAATTTACCAGCTCTGACTTCATAACAAGAGTATTTTAAGAGCAGACAGAGGAGATACTCAGTATTCATCACATATTTTGTTAAATCTTTAAGTCTAATTAGTCAATTATAGGCGGCACAGTGGTGTAGTGATTAGCAGGTTCGTCTTTCAGTGCTGGGCATCCAGGTTCAAATCCCAATCTGGGGGGAGTTACATGTTTTCCACCATTTCCCTGTTGGTTTTCATTGTTTTCCCTGGTTTCTCCCCACAATGTAAGGTGGTTTAAGGTGAACTGGCTGCCCCTATATAATCTTCATGTGTGTGTGAGTGTATGCCCAGTGATAGATTGGCGCCCTGTCCTGTGCGTATCAGCCCAGTGCCCCTGGATTGGCATGAGGAACCTCTGTGACCCTAGTAGAGGATTAAGTGTAAGATAATAAGATTAGATTATAATGTAATACATGATGGCTTAGTGGTTAGCACGTTCGCCTCTCAGCACTAGAGATTCTCGGTTCGAATTCCCATCTGGGTGGAGTTTCCATGTTCTCCCCGTGTCCGCGTGGGTTTCCTCCGGGTTCTCCGGTTTCCTCCCACAGTCCAAAAACATGGATCAAGTCAATTGAGTTCTTCAAATGTCGCCCCATGTAGAGTGTGTTTGTCTGTGTGTGTGAGTGTGTGCCCAGCGATAGATTGGCGCCCTGTCCTGGGTGTATCTGCCCAGCGCCCGAAACTTTCTCCCCTGGATGGGCATGGGGAACCCCCCCGCGACCCCTATATAGGATAAAGCGGGAGATAATGGATGGATGGCTTAGTGGTAAGTGGTTGTGGTTAGTGGTTGATCCATGTTTTTGGACTGTGGTAGGAAACCGGAGAACCCAGAGGAAACCCACGCGAACACGGGGAGAACACGGAAACTCCACCCAGATTGGGATTTGAACCTGGAATTGGGATTTGAACCAGCACTAAGAGGTAAACATACTAACCACCGTGCCACCCCTACATTAACATAAGGATCGTTATTGTTCTTATATTACCAACAGTATGATCTATCTGGAGAACAGGAGAACCAGATAAAGAGCAATTGTTAAAGCAGTCAGATCAAAGCATGTGTGTCCCATCTGAGAACACACAGGTCCACACTGGATTCCTTGTTGTGTGAAGCCGAGCACACATGGCGACCGCATCCAGCTGCTTTATTATCATACTAGATGAGTCGGCACTCTGGCAAAGCCAGCCTCTGATCAGCGCTCAGCCAGCACAAAGCGCCGGCCCTGCTGATTCAGGACTAAAACAATGAGGCTCTTTCACAGCCAGGAGCTGTTGACCTGCGTCCAGCTGAAGCTGTGTGACATGAGCGTACACACACACACGCCCACCCACACCCAAACACAAACACACACAACCACAATCACAATGCTGATGATTACAAAATGGAGATGTATTGAAGGCATTTGCTTCATCCGTTATTATTCTTTAAAAAGTACTTACTGTGTGATGAAGTGCTCGGTTCTAATGTTCTGCTCACATCGCATTTCATTTGATTTGTTTTTGTCATCCTCTATGTAGCAGGATATCAGACAAGCAAACATCCATCCACTATCAATTGTTTCATCCTATGTTAGGGTCGTGGGGAAGGTACCGGATGACCATCTAGCACACACACACACACACACACACACTCACTTACACACCATAGAATAGGGGCAATTCCAGTTAACCTTAAATCCATATTATTGAACTGAAACCGGAGAACCCAGAGGAAACTCACACGGGAAGAACATGAAAACTCCACCCAGATCGGGATTTGAACCTGGAACCCTCAGCGCTGAGAAGTGGACGTTCTAACTACTAAGCAACAATAGAAATTGATCAATCTAATTACTGTCAAAAAGCAGACAGCTTAATTAAAATAACACACACTGCAGGTGCCATATCTCACACACACACACACACACACACACACACACACACACACACAATCTCAGTATGTATGTGGGGTGGTCTTTTGAGTCCTGACCAGTTCCCGCTCATCACTCATCTCTCCTCTGTGATAAATCGCAGTGCCAAACAGGGAGGGCATTGGCTTGTGTTGCCAGCTGCTGCAGGTGCCGCTCATGCGATGCCATGGGACAGTGATAACTCACTTGGAGAAAACCACCCCCATCCCTTTTTGTGTAAATGAGCTCACAGACCTATGATGGAATAGCTCTGCGGTGATTGATGGGGAGAAAACATGCCAAATTTCCCTGAGACCAATTTTCTCTTTTGGCTCTGTGATGAAGAATTTAAAGAGGATTTAAAGCCCGACCAAATTCTTTTCTACTGCGCCATTTAGAGTGATAACTAACTAGAAGGCCAGCGCCCGAAACGTTCTCCCCTGGTTGGGCATGGGGAACCCCTCCCATGACCCTACTAGAGGATAAAGCGAAAGGTAACAGATGGTTGGATGTTAATGTAGGGGGTGTGTTTAGCACGTCAGTCCCTCAGCGCTGGGGATCCAGGTTCAAATTCCGAGTTAAGAGGACACCCAATTATTCTATAAGCCACACCCACTTTTTACCTCGTTCGCTGTATTGCTTTGATATACATATGAACTGTGTCTCCTACGGCCACAATGCAATCATCCTCGCATTGTCTTCAGGGAATGCACCTCTCTAGTTGATGTTTTAAAAACCAACAACCCAACAACGAGGTTTCTGTCACCCATGAATATTCTTTTTCATGCAATTACATCATATTTGTCCAAAACCTAAAAGGTTAAAAGGACAGATGTTGCACAACATCTTTTAATCTATGAGAAGTGGCATCTTCTTACCTTCAGTTTGTCGAAGCGCTCACTAAGAGAGGTGACGTGATGCTCTCGATGTCTGCCCACCAGCTTGCACAGGGTGCAGATGAGCTGCTCGTCCGTAGCGCAGTACAGACTCACAGTCTCGTTGTCGTGCTCGAGGCAGGCCAGGCCACGCAAGTGGCTCTCACCCGCCGGTTCCAGCAGTCGGTGGCTGGTGAAGGGTTTTTTGTTGGGGTGGGTGGCACGCAGGCAGCGTTCGCAGTAGGACGCCTGACACGTGGCGCACGTCTTGACGGCATCGCGTGGAGGCTCCTGCTCGCAGAACTGGCAGGCGACACGCGGCTCGACCGACATGGCGCTGCCGTTGGCGCTGACCCCCGTGGGCGTGGCGCTGCGGGGCCGGGGCGGCGGCCGGAGACGGCTCTCGTTGGGTGAGCCGGGCCCGCTGACCGAGGCCTTCTGGAAACGGTCTATAATGTTCTGCAGCGTCACATTGCGCCTGAGGCCGTCCAGGCCGCGTGGGCTCAGCGTGATGACGTGCCGGCACGTGGGACACTGGAAGGCGGAGATGGACTCGAGCGGCTTGACGCCGGAACAGTGCGAGACCAGGATGCGGTGGGCGCAGCTGAAGCACAGGCTGTGGGCGCAGGGCAGCAGAAGCGGGTCCTCAAACAGCTCCAGGCAGATCGGGCAGGTCAGTTCCGACTCCAGGGTTTCCATCTTCAGTGGACCCGATCTAAAGGCGACATCAAATCCCACAGAAGCTGGTGAGTGACCTGTGTGGCAAATAGCCGGGGGTTAGTGGCAAGCTGGCACCCCTTCTGCGGACGGGCAGTAGGGGGAGCAGCTTAAGTGACATTCCACTCCAATTTCCAACAGATCAGGTGAAGTCAACAGAACATTTATGAGTTCACCATAGTGACAAAGAATTTAAACCTCAGGAGTGGAATGTCACTTCAAAGCAAGCTGGTTAGTTAATAATGGCAGCACATGGGTTCGACACAGACAACATACAGACAGCACAGAGAGAACGCTCAGAGAACACACAGACACACAACTTCAAACAAGATCTTTGGGCTGTTTTAATATCAGATGTTTTTTTCAGTGTTTGAGATCCAATTCTGCTGCTGGCTTGGTGGTTAGCATGTTCTTCTCTTGAATCCCAATCTGGATAAAATGTCCATGTTCTCCCATTTTGCACATGGGTTTTTTCAGGTTCTCCGGTTCCCTTCCACAGTCCTGGCTGCTCTAACACTCACACACAGAGGACTTTATCCTCCACATTTAACCCATATGTGTCGTGACACACACACAGAACAAGGAGCAAGCCCACACAGACACGGGGAGAACATGGAACCCAGGTTAGGATTGGAACCTGGATCCATCGTGCTGAGAGAAGAACATGCTAACCACTAAAACACATGTTAACAGACATTAAGAGTTTCTCGGTGGCAAAAGCAAGCAGGTTACTCTGAAGCACGTTCTCCTGAATGAATACATCAGACATCAGTTATGGTTACGTTTCTGATGAAACTTGAGATTTTTAATAATTTAATCAGAATGATATCCAATCACAGCAACACATGGTAAAAACAGGGTCACCCCACAGCAAAGTGGTGACATTTCTGTATTTGACTTCCCAAACCCCAACACACACTCACACCCACACACTTGCACACACGGCTGCCCAAGCCTCGGTTAAGCATAGCTTCTCTGTCTGTCAAGTGACAGCCAGTACAAGGACTGACATCCCATAAACCTCTTAAGAGAGTGAACTGCATCCACAGATCAAATCACTCTGCTGGGCTTTTTCTGCCCATTTAATTTCCACCAGCCTCCTCTGTATCTGCAACCCCATAACAGACTGAGTGTGCCAGATTAGAATGATGAATTGATCTGAAATGGGCTGCGGATATGAAAGGTACCACAACGGAATGAGATAATATTACTTTGGGGGACGGGCAGAGGTGCGAAATGTGTAGGAAAGATGCATTTTGGGGATCACGCTAGAAATAATATGGCAACCTTTGCATAGGTGAAGCAAATAAAATCTATAGGCCGGAGGTGGCTCATTAATCAAACGACTCACGTTAGAGCTGAAGTTAATTACCGTTAGCAGGATTATAATCAGAAGCTGAATGAAAAATGAACCGCTCAGATCGGATAGATCTCAGACCTTGACATTTATTCCTTTTTTACGCCATTTATAGTAACGTGGGTCACCGGGGTGTTAAAGCTCATCAGGTGAGAGTCTTGTGAGCCGATTTACGGGCGACACGGTGGCTTAGTGGTTAGCACGTCCACCTCCCAGCGCTGTGGAGCCAGCACCGAAACCAAACCTGGGTGGAGTTTGCATGTTCTCCCTATGTCCACGAGGGTTTTCTCCTTTTTATAAAAAGAAAATAAATCCTAAACAAGCAAAATCTAAAATATAAATAACTGCATAAAAACAAATAAAAATAATTTAAAAAAAAAAAACCTCGTGTTAAATTAATGTATCCTAAATTAATTCTGCTTGTGAAGTATAATTTATTAAATTAAAATTATAAAAATGTATTAATTAACACTAATAAGTTAATTAATTGGTATTTTAAAAAAATGCTTCATGTGTTGTCATTAATGATGAACAATTGTGCAAAATTTCAGCTTAATGGGATTAATGGGAAGTGGGTGAAATAGGAGTTGCAAACGTTTTAACCAGACACGCAGACAAACAGATGAAGCTAATATTCAGATGGTAATAATTCATTCATTCATTCATTATCTCCCGCTTTATCCTCTATTAGGGTCGCGGTGGGGTTCCCCATGCCCATCCAGGAGAGAAGGTCTCAGGCGCCGGGCAGATACACCCAGGACAGGGCGCCAATCCATCGCTGGGCACACACTCACTCACTCAAACACACTCTATATGGGGCAATTTTTGAGAATTCAATTGACTTGATCCATGTTTTTGGACTGTGGGAGGAAACGGGAGAACCCGGAGGAAACCCACGCAGACACGGGGAGAACATGGAAACTCCACCCAGATGGGGATTCGAACCGGGAATCCCTAGCGCTGAGAGGCGAACGTGCTGACCACTAAGCCACCGTGCCGCCGATGGTAATAATAATAATAATAATAATAAAAATAGATTGATTATCTCACTTAGAAATCTTTTTAAGTCAAAAACAAGATTTGTTACACTTTTTTTTAAAATGTATTTCGTTTCTTGCAGTGCAGTTAGGAATGACATGTAAAGCAGAAACTAATGTTATAAACACTCGGCCTCTCTCACCCTCCTCCTCCTCTCTCAGGTACCACACAGTGAAGCTGACAGCTGGTTGAATGAAACGACTGAACTGAATCTGATGAAGCTTTTTAATGAGATTGCATTCACATCCCTCGTTTGGCTTCAAACCCACAGTACTCAATTCGAACTGTAATTCATCGGAACCTTAATAGAACTCTCTTCTATATATTGTATCGCAGACTGAACGAATGGTTACCACGCGGTAACGCGTACGTCTCTGTATATTCCCATCTCTATTCGTCCTTTTGAATTCGAATCCGCTGCACTTCTTGACCTCGCGATGGAAATGGCAGACTTTTCTTCGCGCCGCTCGGCGAGCCCCTCACAGCTCCTCTACATGTGAAGTGGTCTGCTGAGTCTGCTGTGATCAGCTCTCACCATGAAGTCACTCTGATTAAAGTGGCGCCAGGCTGCTTGCTACATTCATTAGTGGAAAAATAAATAAGGTGCTGGATCCAATCATGCGGATAGTATGGTGATAAGGGGCAAAGTCCTTGCGAGACCTTCACCTTCCTTCCTTTGCTTTAGATCATCACTGATCTTTGGGAATCCGTACAGCAAAACACAATCATCTCAATCAGGAACCGAATGGCGGCGGAACATGAGCTGATCTGTGGGACCTCAGGATCAAAGTCTTTATATATAAGACACATGGATATGAGCTTTTAATAACAGACTGACGTCAGTAGGAGGGTGGCGGATCACTGGTGGTGTTGAAATGTGTGCCAGGAAAAAAAAATTATAATAGCACAGTGGCTTAGTGGTTAGCACGTCTGCCTCTTAGCGTTGGGAGTCCAGGTTCGATTCCCAATCTGGGTGGAGTTTCATGTTCTCCTCGTGTCCATGTGGGTTTTCTTTGGGTTCTCCAGTTTGCTCCCACAATCCAGAAACATGCTTTAAATTGTCCCTATATAGTGAGTGTGTGACCAGTGATGGCATGGGCATGGGGAACAGGTTGATTACTATTTATACTGTATGTGGATAAGATAGCTCAGCGGTTAGAGTGTTGGGCTTTCAGTCTGAAGGGTGTGGGTTCAAACCCCAGGTCTGTTGAATTTACCAACACGGGTCCATGAGCAAAACTCTTTTTATTGTTGAGTTAGTGTCTTAATTACTTTTGCCATTTTTCCAAATAAAAAAGCTATTTTTGATCCTTAATATTGTTAATTTAGCATTTTGGATATATTACATATAGAGCCAACCCTGTGTCCTGACCCCCACTATATTGGGTTACCTATAAGTCACTTTAAATGAACATGTCTGCTAAATTACTAAATGTAAATGTATATAAAAGCTGACACACTGTACTTGTTTAATTTGCCAGGTACAGACAAAAAGGATTTAATTAAATAAAAGAAGCAGGTAAAACCATTAACCCAGATACTGATCACTGTCTGAACTAAAGGTGGCTGGGGGTGAGAGACTGTGTTCTGTTTCCTATGTGTACTTATTTATAGTTACAGAAGTCACTCCCATTAGAACAAAACGAATGCGTCATTTGTAGGACTTTTTTTTAGGCACAATAACAATTATCTCGGTCTAAACAACAGAAACAATCACCTTTGAAAGTACCAAGTGCTTTTCCCAGAATTATATCTGCACAAAGATAATAACATAATGATAAAGCAAACACTGCGGTTCTCAGGTTCTACCAAGCAACACGGCCTTGTGTTCACTACAACTGAATGAGAATTAAATCAACAAGTGCTAACTGTCCTGTACATCACTGTCCTGAGCAAATGATATTAATACACATTTAATATGTATATAATACATCTAAATACTATTATACAAAAGAGTTCATTCATTCATTATCTTCCGCTTTATCCTCTATTAGGGTCGCGGTGGGGTTCCCATCCAGGGGAGAAAGTTTCGGGCGCTGGGCAGATACACCCAGGACTGGGCGCCAATCTATTGCTGGGCACACACTCACTCACACAAACACACTCTATATGGGGCAATTTTTTTGAGAATTCAATTGACTTGATCCATGTTTTTGGACTGTGGGAGGAAACCGGAGAACCCGGAGGAAACCCACGCAGACACGGGGAGAACATGGAAACTCCACCCAGATGGGGATTCAAACCGGGAATCCCAAGTACTGAGAGGAGAACATGCTAACCACTAAGCCACCGTGCCACCCTATATATATATATATATAGATATATGAAATAAAACATCTACAGAAACATTATTTGCCAAATGAGACCTATAAATAAATAAAACATTTTATAGATTATATTTTGAATTCAGTTTTATTCTCAATAAACAGAATTCATTCCCACATCCTTCACTGCTGACCTACATACCTGTTGAGACGATTCAGGCCACTGGGGCAACAAAATGACCCGCAAACACCCCGCGATTCACTATCCTTGACTGGTCCGGGGGTCAGAGCCTGTCCACTGACCCACACGGCGATAACACAATTTATCTTCTGTCAGCCTGCAGCTGGCCACCAATTCCAACAGCTCCGGTACAGTCAATGAACTGGAGACTGAGGTCCCTGAAGCTGGGCTGCGGTTCCACTTGCGCCAGAGCAGCCTCTGATTTAGTGCATGCCATCAGGGCTTTGGTGATTTGAAGGCAGTGTTATTGGGACGGGAGCCAGAACGGTTCACAGCTTATCACTCGAAATCTGTGGCAACTGGCCTACAGATGGAAACTCACTAAAAAAAGACTGGATTTATTAATACTGCACCATGAAGCTGGCATTTATGCAAATATACCACAGATTGAAGCAGCAGCCCAAAAAAAGCTTATCTGAACTGAGTTACGATGACTTTTTGGATGTTTGGGTTGATTTATAAGTCATTTATAAGGATTCTAAATTAATCTCCAAGTAATAAGATTAACACACAAATAAAAGCACAAGGTCTCAGATGTGGGTTGTGTTTACAGTCGTTCTCTAATCCTGCCAGATTAGTCATGTGACTTTGAATTAGGACAAAAGGTAGCTGGACTTTTAAAGAAAGTGACACATTATTGTAGAGCAGTCATTCTGAACTGGTGTAGTGTATTGGTTTGCGTTCTAGAAAAGTGGGTCGGGACTTAATGGCCATGAGAACATGTGGAGAACCCCTGTCCTAAAGAGCAGTTATATGTTTATATCAGTTACAGAACTTAATCTGACGTGCGCAGATTTCCGCTTCGCTTAATAAAAGACAGATGACGGTTCATGGGAGTTCAGGATAAGACTGCAGGAAGTAACATGCTGATCTGATGAAAATTAACGGCTTGGTCTGTTAATTACAACTGATGAGATTGTTCTACAGGCTACTTCATGTGCAACTGGAAGAAGCCACTAATTAAATAAGGCCTTTGAAGTGAATATAGCTGAGGCCCTGCGGGGTGAAACCCTCTTAGTGTGAGTTTATGGCTTAAATATTTTACATATTAGCTTTTCCCTTATTTGGAATACGTAACGCAAAGTGCTTGACCTTACTCTGAATTTTGGAAATGAAAGGTTAATAGAGAAATAAGACTGATGTATAATAAATGTGATGGTTTTAGCTTCTTTAGTCGAACCTTAAGCTGTAAATGTAAACACATTCAGTGGATTTATTAAGTCTGATTCTAAAAGTCTGAAAACAAACTAAAGTCAGCAGTAAACAATAAGAATTCTCATCCCTTCTCATTACCTTCCGCTTAATGCTCTACTAGGGTTGTGGGGGCGTCAGATTAAGTACTATAACTGATATAAACATATAACTGCTCAGCGTTGCTTTTTGGAGCAGGGGTTCTTAACTGGTCTCAGCCTGGGAACCTTATTTTCTCATGGTCAAGTCCCGACTTGAATAAAAAAAACTATTTTTTATGAATAGCCTTCAATTTGGGCATGTAACCCATTGAAACCATTGTAAAATTATTTTACAAAAATATATATAGAATATATATAAATATAAAAGACTTATTTAAATAGTAAATGAACATTTAACAGGCTCATCCAGGGGTGAAGGTCTCAGGCGCGGGGCAGAGACACCCAGGATAGGGCACCATATGGGGGAAAATTGATATAAGGGAATTTAGGACGTATTGAAGACAAAACTGGGGTGGTTTGGGGCATGTACAGAGGAGCACACACTATTTAGGGGCAAATTAGATACAATGTTTTTGGACTGGAGAACCCAGAGAAAACCTGCACAGACACAGGGAGAACCTGGAAACTCCACCCAGCGCTGTGTACAGGGCCAACCACCGCTCTGGATACGTGTGCTCACTTCCGCCAGTGTGTGTGTTTCACTGCACAGATGGGTTAATGTGGAGGACAGTAAGCACAGTGGGCAAAATAGATCACTTTCACTCAAGTACAAAAGGTGAAGCACATGATGAGCAACCTATGAACTGTAAATCGTTGACATGACCGTTTAGAAATAAAACAAAAAGGGTTCTAGAAGCCAGAGGCTCCTGGCTGACATTCAGGGTTTCCACATCCTTTTATACTTATGCTGGTTTTGCTTCATAAATCATGCCATGTCTATTGATGGAATGTTACTCGAACACTCAAACCTCTCAGGTGGGCCTCGGTCAGCGGACGAGCCCTTTGGCATCCACCTTGCACAAACATGGCTGGCCAATGGTTCCATCCAACCCATTGCAATTCAGGTCAAAGCCCATCTGCTGCCTAGTCACACGTGAACAATAGAGCTGTAAAGTGATGAGTGCCTTGATGCAGGATGCCATGTTCTACCCTGTAGAGTTCTGCGTGTAGGATGAACATTCAGAAAACTGACGGAACACAAAAATGCTGTTTCATCATGATCAGCATTTAAAATGTAACAAAATTAATGAATCTATGTATTTCTTTTATGCAAGAGATTTCATCCATTATCTTCCGCTTTATCCTCTACTAGGGTCTTGGAGGGGTTCCCCACGCCCATCCAGGAGAGAACGTTTCGGGCGCTGGGCAGATACACCCAGGACAGAGTGCCAATCCATCGCTCTGCACACACTCACTCACACAAACACACTCTATATGGGGCAATTTCGAGAATACAATTGACCTTGATCCATGTTTTTGGACTGTGGGAGGAAACCGGAGAACTCAGAGGAAACCCACGCGGACACCGGGAGAACATGGGAACTTTACCCAGTTTGGGATTTGAACCGGGAATTCCTAGCACTGAGAGGAGAACGTGCTAACCTCTAAGCCAACTTTGCCACCCTTGCAAGGGATTCAAATGGGAAAAAAAAGTTAAAAAAATAAAAATAAAAATACAGCAAAAAAGCCAAAGTTACCATGGTGTTTTTTCCCCAGCGTACCACACGCTTGCTTGTGCACAAGACAAAGGCATCATGGCACCATGCGTTCCTGAGTTGACACAACAAAGTGCGCCTCTGTTCATCACTTTAATAATGAACTTATTGGTGCGCCACTGTCGACTGCTCTTCTGCACGACACAATGAAGTTAAGACCTTCAAACGTCCTGTCATTTCCCTAATGCTCTTAGCTCCAGCGCTGTCTTATCGTGCCCGAGCACAACACAGCGCCGCTACGCTCTCTCTTACTCACCCTGAAGCGCTTTCATTATTGATGTGCTTCTGCTCTGGTGAGAACAAAACCGGGATATAAAATGCATTGCAAAAGCTCATAAGATATTTAGCACAGCTTATAGAAAAGCAAGTAGAGAAAACGCAGGGTAACCTCACGGCTGGGTGTCCCCGAGGCCGACTAGCGACTGGCCTCCACTGATTCGGAGCATCTTTGAAAGAAAAGGCCGAAGATTTAAAGCGGCTGCAGAGGCGCCGCCCTCATTATGGCTGCGTGATGGAGTCTGGTCGGTGTGTCAGAGGAGGCGTGAACCAAACGTGGAACTTCATCCTAAATGGAGGACCATGGAGTCCTTGTTTTTTAGTCTTACAGACTACGGCTTAGTTCTCGATCCTCGGTTCTCATTACTGTAATATTATGTGGATATTGGTCTCTTCATGGTCAAATAATAATAACGGGCAACGCCTTTACCTTGAACTTCGATTACAGTCCACATGATTTCCTGAGCAACATCTTTCCATCGGGATTGTATGCTGACAGTCAAGCCGCTCAAGCTTTTCAGGTCAAAGCTGAGGTGGACAGTGTGAGAACCCTAACCCTCAGGCTCCCTGATCTATTATTTTGTCAGGTTGATCCTGATGAATTCTGCCTTTAGAGGAGAAAAATCCACCGATTTAGTACATTTTGGTTCATACCAGCGATGGATACCAGCGCCCAAAACATTCTGGCTGAGAGGTGGCAGCACTTGTCTGATGCACCATTATGACACCTACCATTAGAGCTGCTCTCCTTCTAGTCCTGGGTTTATTTCCTGAACTGCCAGGGTTCGAGATTTGTTGAAGTTGCACATTCTCTCTCTGTTTTTGTGAAGGCGTCTGTTGGTTACTCCAGTTCTCCTCCACATTTAGACACACAAGGCAACAGAACTGGAAATACTAAACCGCTCCTAGCTGTGTTTGTGTTGCTGAACTGGTAACCTGCCCAGAGTATTTACACCCTATGAGTGCTGGGATAAGTTCCAGCACACATGACCCTAATTAGGCTAAGTGGCTTAAAAAGAATAAACATAACGCTTACTTTAAAACCACAGAGTGAAAACACCAGGTTCATCAGCGTACTGTAACCTCACAGAGAAGCCGACTTTCTTTAACTGAGTTTGGAATGTTCTCTTCATTCCTTTAAATGCAATCCAACGCTTGCCAAATGCTAAAATATACAAAAGCAACGTAACTGCCGGTTTGATTATTCATCAAAAGCCTAAAATGAGACTCGCGGTCGATGTGTGCGGTCGTTCCGTCTCCACTACTAAAGGCACGGCTGGGGTTTTGAGTTAATGGATATTGATGTGGCGGCACTTTGGTTTAGTGGTTAGCACGTTCACTGCTCAGCGCAAGGGATTCCCGGTTCGAATCCCAATCTGGGTGGAGTTTTTATGTTCTCCCCGTGTCCGCGTGGGTTTCCTTCCACAGTCCAAAAACATGGATCAAGGTCAATTGAATTCTCCATATTGCCCCATATAGAGTGTGTTTGTGTGAGGGAGTGTGTGTACTAGGGGTGAGCTGCAATATTCGCTGATTCGACGATTCGATTCGGAGAACCGTAGTCGACTATGAACCTCATAGTCGAATGTACCATTTGGAGCACATGGGGGTGTCCATGGCTGCTGCTAAGCATTAGTTTTTACATGAAATGTCTTTGTTTTCGTTATATATATAGCCTTTTGTCAAATAAAATCATCCTAATTTCTAGAAAAAAAAAAGAAAAAAGAAAAACAAAAAAAAAGTTTTCTTTTGTTAGAAAAACAAGTAAAATATAAAAAAAAAAAATATATATTTTTTTTAAACTACGCCCTTAGCGCCATCTTGAGGTGAAATTTTAACTGATTCGACTATCAGTCGACTATAGGGAAAATCTGACGAATCAGATTCGACTATGACAATTTTTAGTTGAATACAGCCCTAGTGTGCACACTGATAGATTGGCGTCCTGTCCTGGGTATATCTGCCCAGCGCCCGAAACATAGGCATGGGGAACCCCGCCCCCGCGACCCTAGTAGAGTATAAAGCAGATAATGGATGGATGGTTGGATATTGATGTTTTAAGGTAACTCTAATCAGAATTTGTAAAAAATTGTTACATCAGTCAGGCGTGACTCCAACTCTGAGCATGCTGCACCGTGAGACTGGAGACGCTCTGAAGAACCCGAGTGTTTCCACGTCTCCTCACCGAAGGTCCGTCACGAACACCTGCAGCTGAACACGGCTCATTATGAATAAATGAACAGCTGTTTGTGAGGTGTTACATGATTGTGAAGCCATGCAGACAAGAGTTCAAGGGTTAAGGAAAGAGACGGAGGAAAGAAGCCAGAAACAATGGCACATTTCCAAGAACCCCCTCCATACCCCACTCCACCCCACCCCACCCCATACGTAGTTCCGATCCCACACTGGGCAAACGGAGAAGCAGAGGATTCTATTAATAAGCAGCTGTAACGTTTGGTATTTCCTCAGGGTGTGAGGGTGGGGTGGACACATTGTTGTTATTGGCAGCTTCTCCTTGCTTTGTTGAATCTGTATGAAACGGCAAGTCCTCGCGTTGTACAGCATTCGATTTGGGCTTCAAGCTAGAGTCTTCTTTAAATAATATCTGCAGTGTAAACACATTTCCACCGAGAGCTTTGATATCTTTATGTACATAAATTATGCAAACTAAACACACTGCACTGAATAAAATTAATGTGCCACGGAGCTCAGGTCAACGCTGGATACTGTAGTATCCTGAAGGATGTGAAAGTCTGTCTCGCCTTAACAAATTAACACATCTGCACTTATCACCCGACGAACTACGATACCATGTTTACTGACCGGATTGTTTAAATAAACTTTGTTAATCCGTCAGACTGCTGAAAGATACTACACTTAGTAATACAGTACCCCCCCCTCCCAAAGTAAAGTGATGAAGTGATTTATTCTGCCTACTGTACTTACACACAGAGGAATCTGTCTTCCACATTTAATGCATCTGTGCAGTGACACACACACACACACACACACACACACACACATACACACACACTCAGTGAAGTGAGTGGGCAGCCCAATAAACGGTGCCTGGGGAGCAATTGGGGTTAGGAGCCTTGCCCAGGGGCACTTCGGTTAAGTGAATACTCATAGTACTTAGTGGGTCTGAGAATCGAACCAGCGACCTTTAGGTCACTATGCTGGTTCCCTAACTGGTTCCTAAACCAGAAGCCTACAACTAAGATGACTAATTATCAGTCAAGAGTTTGGCTACGCCCCTTTTGCTGCACTTATCCATGTTCTCAGTTCCACTTCCTGTAAGGATAGACGTTGTAGTTGTATAATTCTAGACTGTAGTCCATCTGTTTGTGTTCTACAGTACATACTGTGAACATTCCTTTTACTCTGTTCTAATGCTCAGGACCCCAAAAACAAGGGGACTAACAAAAACAAAAAAAACTTATGGACTACCGTCTCTAATATTTAAACTACAAAGTCCATCTATATGGTAAGTGGAGGAGATGATGGAGTAATAAGGGGGCGTGTCCAAACTTTTGGCTGCTACTGTACATAAACGTAAGCTTAGAAGAGACACATGCAGATGTGTTGTTTAAAATAAGTCCGCTTTGTTTACAGCATGCAAATGAATGTTCTCATGAGGGTGTGGACGCTTCGTTCAAACCCGGGTCAGATCATCACCTGAGGTCCTGAAGCTTTCAGTAATGGCTTATGGTCATTTTTTTTAGCCTGGTGGTTCACCTGCTGTCTCTCATTCAACGCTGTTCACTCTGGATTTCTGATTTTCTAAATAAATATAAAACAATGATCACCATGATCATCATGATTTGTTGGGTAAATACTCGTTTCGTTCCTAGCAATTTCCTTAACTGCTGTTTTCATCCATTTTGTACAAAGTAACGTCCCTCTGCACTGTAGATTTCATAAAACACTATGCTAATATAATGTAGTGTCTAAGATTGTCCTTTAAACAATGTCACGGTTCGACACGTTGTGCATAATGTATTTCTGCTCATCGCTTCTGTCCAGAGAGGAGCAGAACAATCCATCAATTTTCATTTACAGTCCGTTTAAAACAACGCAGTATGGAAACAGTACAATACTATCAGGATTTGGTATGAGTCATGCTCTCGAATCAAAAGTGGTTACGTGATAAACCTGTGTACAATGTTACATCCATGCGGTGGAAAATGGCCTCCATTGAACCTGAAGCAACATCAGACAACTAAGTCCTGAAGAAAAGCTTTTTAAAAACTGAAGTATTTCAGGTTTTAGACAACAGCTGTGCAACAAAAGAAGAAAACCTACACCTTAAAGAATCACTAGTCATGTGAGGACCAGCGTATGTGCTAAAGTACCGAAAGTACTGTATTACTCCATATGAAAAAAGACCATGAAGCCAATCCAAGAAAACTAAGAGATTTACAGTTTGGGGAAGGCCCTATTCTGTCTGTTCCATGTTAAAAACACACAGCCCTGAACCAGAACAGTGACTGCGAACCAGGCCTTATTGTCCAACATCAGCCTATGACATCATCGATGACCTTCTGAACCAATGTGCAAGAAAGCACAAAATTTCCATACAGCAGAAAAGTGAAAATTGTTCTGGCTGCAAAGAGAGAACCAAATTTAAATGGAATTTCATAGTTAATTTATTATCTTCCACTAAATCCTCTACTAGGGTTCGGCAGTGGGGTCTTCATGGCCATCCAGGGGAGAACGTTTCGGGTGCTGGGCAGACACCCAGGACAGGGCACCAATCTATCACTGGGCACACACACACATCTACACACACAAACACACTCTATATGAGGCAATTTAGAACATTATATATATATAAATTTAAATTTAAATTTAAATCTAAATTTATCTTCAATCCATGTTTTTGGACTGTGGAAGAAATTGGAGAACCCATACGGACACGGGGAGAAGATTAGGATTCAAACCTGGATCCCCAGCAATGAGAGGAGAACATGCTACTAAGCCACCATGCCGCTCGAATTTCATAATTATTAAGGGTCTAATGTGTGGGTGTCCCAAAACCTTTGACAATACAGTTTATCTATCACATGGTACAAATCTCTTACAGTGCGCTGAAAAGTAATGCTTGACTTAAAATGAAATGCAAATCAAATCTTGGGGTAAAAGATGTAAATACATAGAGATTCGGATCGTTTAGTATGACTGGCACTCACTAAGACTAATAGAGCATTAAGGATTTCGATTGGCTCCAGGCGGACGATTGGTTTTTCTGTCCAAAATGGCTCTTCAGACAGTAAAGAAGAGTCTGATCTTCATCCCTCATCCCTAAACCCTCAATGCTTTAATTATTAGTGGACAAGTAAGCCAACAGTCTACCACACAGTGTGCTGTTTAATAATCAAACTGAGTCACGCCTGTGTTGACTTTCTGAAACGGCCTCATGTTTTAATTTTTGGATGAATAATTTATTACTATAAAAACACACGGAACATGACAGCTTCTTTTAAATCCGTTAATTACTAAGTGCTCAATCAAAAAGTGCCGGAGCTCCACCAGCTACGTGAAGGTAGAACAACACGACGGCTTATGCAACGCGGAGAGGCGGCTTTTCTGTAGCGGTGGAAACCAGGCGTGATGGAACTGCACGAGTGTGCTGGAGTGCGCCCGCCATGCTCGACTGAAGAGAACAGCACGGCCATCAAGTGTCAGCCACGCACCAGAAAGAGCGCGAGCTAAAGGTCTCCGCTCGTCATCCCCCACTTTCTTGTTTTTCCACCTGTTTGCTTTGCGTCTCCGCAGAGAGCAGAGTGCTAAAGGCAGAACTGTGCGATTCCTCTGCTGGGAGTTACAAAAACCAGACACACAAATGTGGTGAGGCGAAGGTGCTCGTGATGCTTTAAAGACACAGCACAGTCTGAGTTCTGCCGGGGTGTGTGTTCTACAATACTAAAACTCTGACCCTCGTGACAGCTTCATTATAGGGGCAATCACACAACTCAAATTAGATCAGGTTTTAAAGAGGCTGCAGAGATTCAGCTTATTTTAAGTGTGAGAAACAAAATCAGGGGAATCAGATATGAGAATAACCTCCTGCAGACGTTCTACTGATTTATAATATACAGTTCCACACCGCCTTCTTGCTCCATTGTCTATTTTTGCCACTTCCTGTAAAGATGGACTTTAGTTTGTCTACATCTGTTTGTGGACTACAGTACATACTGTGTACGTCCCCTTTACTCTGTTCTCTAATAATCAGAACCCCAATAGTATCACCAGGGAGCAGGTATTATTTGGTTGGTGCATTATTCCTATCCCAGCAGTGTCACTGAGGTGTTCAAATGAAACTACAGCAGCACTGCTGCACTAAAACCCCCCTCACCACATCAGTGTCACTGCAGAACGGACAATAAACAATCCACCACCCAAATGATCCAAACATATGGATTCAAGATAAACTGAATGACATCTAAATTGCCCCTATATACCTTGTGTGTGTGTGTGTGTGTACAAATGTGTGCCTAGCGACAGACTGGTTCCCTGTCCTGGGAGAACGCAACCCTAGTAGAGGATTAATGGATTATTATTTATGCATTAATTAAATTCAAAACCATAAAATGCAACACAACGTGTAATAAATGTTTTTTATCTCTAATTTAATTTACTAACTCTATCTATCCATTCATTCATTATCTTCCGCTTTATCCTCTATTAGGGTCACGGTGGGGTTCCCCATGCCCATCCAGGGGTGAACGTTTCGGGCGCGGGGCAGATACACCCAGGACAGGTCGCCAATCTATCGCTGGGCATAACTCTATCTAGTAAAACGCTAATTTCGACCTTAAACACAATGATCATGATTATTCTTGAAGCCGTTAATGCCATGGCTCCACTGGGATTGCGTCTTTGTGCAGGATGCTGACGGCAGACTGTCGACTGCATGAGCGTACCTGTCTGTTTCTGAACTAGGTGTGCATGTATACTGACCTGTCAGAGTAAATCATGTTCACGGCACCCCTCCCTGCCTGCAATCTTGTGTATTTATCAGCTGGAAGGGACTAGACCCAGGGGTTAGGGTGGATGACGGTTCTGATGAGCTGCAGTGCCAGGTGAGATCATGGGAAAAAGTGGCAGCTGGCTCTTAATAGCTACAGCAGAAGTTTCCCTCCCTGCTCGCAACCCGTGACCTTTCGTCTGCCTCCGTCTCCACTGCAGCACGGCCAATTAGACCCATACGCTTCCCTCCACCTGCATCACCATCCTTAAGGTTGGGCTGAAAAAAAAAAAAACTCCACTGGCAGGATGGAGCCGCTGAAACCTTTAAGCCGACTCATATGACGGTGTCTCATTACACGCACTAATTCCCTCAGAGGGACCTTTTGTAAAGTGCGACTGAACAAGACAAGCAACGGGCACAGTGTCAGTCCGATGGGTCATCACACCTGAAGGGGACAAGGCGAACCTATCACTCTGGTCGCCATGGATACACAGCTGAAAGACAATAAACAGACAGGCAGAGTGAGGCTCATTTCCTGTATGACAGAGAGAGAGAGAGAGAGAACGAGGGAAGGCTGGAAGCAGCGGGGAGTCGATGACTCAGCAGAGACTGACCATTTTCAAGGTCAGTGGTCTGTGTTACCATTTTCCCAGCGACTCGGTGCCAGTGTCAATCATCATTTAGAGAATGAGCTCCCCTATTTCAATCTCGATCCCCTAATTAGAAACCACAAAACCACCAAACAATAACACGAATGTGGCGCCTGAGCAATAACTGGAACTATTTACATACAAATCAGCCCTGATTTAGAAATCGTACTTTTCTAACCGCAATCTATTCCTTCAGCGAGAGAGTTATTTTAAATAATTCATCTTTAGAGTCTGTTTAGCAGAGTTTACTCTTTAGGGCATAAATCAGTATAGTGCGTTTGACTAAAACAATATCCAACATTCATCTTTTTAATGGGGGGTAATAAAAAACAAGCGTGAAGTGTTTAGGGTTGGGCTGACAGACGACGCCACAGTCGGCTACTGTTGGCTGACGGACATCATGACATTGTTATCATCAAGCACACTGACAGAGCGGAACACGCTGCCTCTTAAAATTCCAGGGTTTCTGTTACGACTACTTACCTGAAGATCAGCTTGAGCTGTAAATCTGATGACTATATACAGTATTTGAAAGCGTGTCGAGTGCCAGCCAGAGGCCACAAGGATAATAGATGGTGTATTTTAATAATTAGGATATAATAGCAATTGTGTGTCATTCTAAGGAAAAAAATATCTGTCATAAAGCACATTATATAACGGGAAGTTCTGCTCCTTAAATCTGATTGGCTGAGCCGTTTGTCCAGCCATGACATTATGCACATCTTTGCTTTACATTTGTGTCAATGCGTGATATACAATAGATTACTTTATATGATTTACCATTAATACAGATTAATATAAACAGATTAATAATAATAAATACATTAATATAAGCCTGTTGCGGCTGTTGTTTATAAATTGTATTCTGTACTTTGACCTCTAGATGGCGCGTTCAAGAAACTGGTATCCTGTTACTCAGGGTCTAAAACACGTTCTGTGGCTGAAATGGGTCATGACCTAATGACCATGAGAAAATGTGGGTCCTAGGCTAAGACCAGTTAAAAAACCCTGGTCTAAAAAACATCATATGAAAACAGCCAAACGTGACTTAATGTATTAACACAGTAACCCAGAAAGACCAAACTTTACTAATTTATTACTCTTCATTAGTACTCTCCACTACTGTAATTATGAACCTGTATTCCAAAAGGAAAGTAATAGCTTTCACGTTAAGCCTTATCCCTTCCATTCAAACCCATTATACAATAAAACCATCATGGAAACACAACGCTGTACAGTCTCTTATGAATAAAACGCGGCTGACGATGACGTTGGCAGATGACAAAAGCTGTCCAATCACGAGACCCGTGGAGACAGCATTCATCCACTCATGGTAATGTTCTCCACTGGAAGGTGGAGCTGGAATTGTAAACAGAGGCAAGCTCTCCAGAGGAACATCACAGCGCTAGTGAGTGTGAATGCTGTGGCAGGAAAATCCAATGGTGTCATGTTGCTTCTGTTCATGGGTGACTTCATAACTTCATTATTGAGGCCTGCCACCATTTACTGAGGGCTCTCTGCGAGGCACATTAAGGCAGATCAGCGTGAATAGTGAATTAAGTACTAAAAAGCACCATATGTCACAGGTTTAACAGTAGGCATGAGGACTACTAAAAAGAAAGTGTCACTCGGCACAGTGCACAGATTGCGACTCTCCTGGCGCTGAGAGGCCTATGGCTCCTGATAAAGTGAGAAAACAAGCAGGAGCTGGATTCAGAGTGACCTATTGTGTTTGTGTTCCTGAGATTAATTAGCAGCCCGAGGAGAGGAAACTCATTCAGAATTTATGACGCTCTCTTAACCCACAGTCTATGTCTCTGCGCTCTTAAATTCTAAAGATCTTAACTCTGTAACACTCCATGTAGATGAGACAGCACACTTTAGCATGTTCTCTTCATCAACTGACTAATAAAAAATACAAATATACCCGAAATGAAAAAAAAAACATCCATCCATCCTTCATATTCTGCATAATTGTATATTTGGGGTGGTCGTAGGCTTGTGGTTAAGGAACCATCCTTGCGACCTAAATAAATCTGGTTCGATTCCTGGTCCCATTAAGTACTCTGGCTGAAGTTTCCCAAGACAAACCCCAATTGCTCCCCAGGCGCCATAAAGAGGGCTGCCCATTGCTCCAGGCAGGTGTGCACACTTCACCAGTGTGTGTGTGTGATTATGTGTGTTTCTTTGCATGAATGGGTTAAATATGGAGGACAAATTCCTCTGTGTGCACGTACAGATGGCAAAATAGATTATCACTTTATACTAGGGACTGGGGTCGGGGCATCCCAATGCCCATGCAGGGGTGCATGTTTCAGGAAGATACACCCAGGAAAGGGCAAAAAAAACTATTGCTGGGCAAACACTCCCTCACACACACTATATTGGGGCAATTTTGATATAGACAGTTTAGAACAGAGAGTTCACCTTCAAATCAATTTTTGGAATTGTGGGACATGTGGACATGAGCAAAACATGGAGGCTCCACCACGAACCCAGATCCCAAGTGCTGAGAGGCAGATGTGTTAACCACCACACCACCGTACCACTCCACCTAAACAAAACTCTGTGTTTGTCCCATGAAGCTCCTATCCATAAGAGAACAGTAAAGAGGACTGACAATAAATGTAGACACACATTAAACTTTGTAATTGTAGACAGGCAAAGTGTAGAAACAGGGACAGGACGCTATCTGAAGAAAAGATCTGAGTGTGGACGTGAGGTACGTCAGTGATTTGATTTCCTAATATGATTCATGACAATCGCATAAGAGCAGTTGGGAGGAATTCTAGCTGTTCCCACCTGTTCAGTGGGAGAGAGACAGCATGAGAGATCCATAACTTTGGCAATGGGTTTTGCTTTATCCAGCCTACAATGCATTGTGTCTTGATGACTCAGCGTCTTGAAATAGTCTTAAAACATACAAAGACGATGAGTAAAAGAAACATACTCTTCTGCCATCACCCCCTTACAGCACCAAGCCCAGCTTTCAGGGTGAGAATTCTAACCTCAGCAAGTCTGACACCTAACATGCAGTTTAGCTTCTTAAAGAGCAACGACTTTCACAAAATCACCGTATTCACTACGACAAGTGCAAAACAAGACTGAGATACAGCTTCACACTAGAAGCTGTAAGACTCTTAAACTCCTCCACTCCTCATGGACCCTTTACACTATGACACTTTTCCTAAACAGACTTGTTCCCATTCTCTCTCTGATTATAACTGCTGCCAAATTTTATTCTCTGAACCCTTCATTTTATACCTACAGTATACATTGCAGCTATATTATATATTTCATTTCATATTTTATTGCTGTTATATATTTTCATTCATTATGTTCCATGTTATCCTCTACTAGGGTTGTGTGTGTGTGTGTGTGGGGGGGGTATCAGGGGACGACGTTTCAGGTGCTGGGCAGGTAGACCCAGGACATGGTGCCAATCTATCACTGGGCACTCACACAGACACACACACAGCCCTGCTGCTATATTGTATTGTATTCATTTTTATAAAATTATTTTTAATTTATTAATTTTTATTTTTTAAAGATTTAAATGTATATTTTATAATGCAGCTATTTTACTTTATACATTTAATATTTTATTCTAAATCTAATAATTCAAATAAAGCCACATGGTGGCTTAGTAGTTAGCACGTTCGCCTCTCAGCACTGGAGATCCAGGTTCGAATCCCAATCTGGGTGGAGTTTCCATGTTCTCCCCATGTGGGTTTTCTCCCACAGTCGAAAAACATGGATTCAAGGTTGCTTTAAATTGCCCCATATAGAGTGTGTATGTGTGTGGGTAAGTGAATTTTATAGTGATCGCCTGAAATGTTCTCACCTGGATGGGTCTGGCCAAAACCTATGATTAAACATAAGATAACAAATGAATGAATGAATTTTTCTTTGAATAGAAATTGCTCAGGGTAAAACTGGGTTTGTGAAGCACAATTTTGTTTTCCTTTTATGTATCACATGTGATGCAAATGACAATTAATTGTCCTTGAATCCTTGACAATCGCCGGTTCGCACCATCCAACATTATTGCTGCAGATCAGGTGATGTAATATCAGACAGGGTTTTGTTCTGCTTAAATTCCACCATGAAACACACACAACCCAACAACTGAATTAATTAATGCATCCACTTCCTGTCTCAGCTGCTCGGATTTCAATTCCCCGGACTCCCACCTCAGAGTTTTTTCCCTCCAGCAATCACAATCCGCCATTACAGAAGCAGAAGGTGTCAGATTCCATGCCCTCCGGTAACGAAAGTTCACGATGACTGGGTCCATACAGCACAACAAGAGAGCCTTGCTGCGGGACGGGGACTCCTGTGCTACCTAATCATTTGATTATTCAGTGGTGTGAGCTGCGCATTGCTCATGTCAGGCGGCTGAGAAAGCAGGTATTGTTGCAAAACAAGCTATAACAGAGCAGAAACGCTACTCCGCCAGACACCACGCAGAGGATCATAAAAACGGAAAACTCAGGAAACAAAGTCACCCATAAAATATATGAAGGGGTCAGGAGGGGAAATGCCACGGAAGTGGTGGGAACTGTATGGCCATTGTGTTCATGCTCCTGTAAATAGACTGTTGCAGCCTGAAGCATCGAATGGGATCGGAGCGGTTATAAATGTGGATGAGGATGTAGAAGAACAAATTGTGCAACATCAATCAAAAACCATATTGTAATCGGACGGTGTGTATGCCTCCTGCTGCATGGCGCTTTATGACCACAGAAATGGGGCTGGTACGTACATTAACTGTGTACGTGCTAAAAAAAACAGTCCAATCAACAAACACATTCCCGCCTCGGATGCAAGCACCATGTCAATACATTTAGCCGCTCTCCTAATGGACACCGAAGAAATAAAAGGCTCAGAATATATCACGCTGTCAATAATTGTTTCATGATTAAAGGGAACATATGAAACAAGCTTCTGAAATCAATACTCGCTGTGGGACACTGGATGCTGTGAGATGAAGGTTAATGCATCTGTGGAATCAAAAGATCAGGCTGCCGCACTCAAGAACAAAGCCAAGTTCTTTTGATAGATGTAAACACAGAACACCGAGCCGACGTTAATGCACTGGTTCGAATTCATTTGTTGCACATACAGCTGTGTGGTCATAACCAGAGTGACAAACTATAACAGCAACCAGGTGTCCTGCAATGGAACCCTGATTCCTAACACACGCAATACATCTGGGATTGTATAGACAGGAGGTGAGATGGCGTTAAAGATTCTAAACAGCAGCAAAGAAAGTTTAAAAGCCAATAAACCAGAAGATTTCTGAGTTTATTAATGTTTTTCTGCTTCACTGCAATTTCGTGACGATGATTTATAAGTACTAATCATTTTTAATAGCTTGATGTAGCAGGATGTTCCAAAGATTTAGCAACACACGCAAACACACACACACACACACAGGTTGTTTTTTTAAGTAATGTAGGAATTTTAAATAGACTTCCATTCACTTCATAGAGACGTAGCCATACATTACCCATAAATACATCTACCCTAACTTGGCCATAACCAGAACCATACCATACCACAACAAGAACCATACCATAAGCAAAACCTAACCAGAACCATAACATAACCAAAGCCTAACCATAAACTAACCACAATATGAACCATATAAATACCACAACCATCCATCACAGGACACACTCACTCACACAGACACACATCCTATATATAATTTTATAATGGCAATTTAGACGGGGCAATTTAGAACAGTTTATTCACATTGAATCTATGTTTTTGGACTGTGGGAGGAAACTGGAGGACCTGAAAGGAACCCACGCAGACACAGGGAGAACATGGAACCCAGATCCCATGCACTAAGAGGCGCATGTGCTAACCACTATGCCAGCTTCTCACCCTAAGTGTAGGTCTCACGTGTACAAAACATCACCACGACCCGACGTCTACATCAGATAAGTCTGAACTCAAACCTCAGGCTGTAATAAAAACGTCGGATTTAAGTCAACTAAAATTTGAAAGGTCTACGACTTAAATACAATTTTATTTTTTACAATCTTCCTTTAAAAAGTGATTTGGGGCTCATGAGATGATTTAGCTGCTTTTTCGGGGATGTTAGATCTCTGAGACCAACCTGCCTCATGTAACAGCACGCAATGGAACAGCGAAGGTTCCGAAACACATCAGTTATATGAGTTGAAATGAAAATGATGTGATGATTGTGAGAGGAAACTGAAGAACAGAGGACCTGCTCACGCCTTTCTGTAATTCTCCTGACACTGTGCATGTGGGATAACGTTAGCTGGGGTTTAAGCCAGGATCAAACTATCCTCACATCACTGATAGGTTTAAAATGAACCTTGGTTCTGATTTAAAT